>CM051030.1:51606352-51703852 GCA_027627225.1 Congeria kusceri
TTAAGGAGAACATTGCCGGATTCTGATATGAACACCGATAGGGTGAAACAGCAATGCTAGAATATTTGGTCCATGCCTGTGTATAATACACTGTTACATGCATTCTTATACGAAAGACTAGTATATTTTAATACAGATACACTTTTTTGTTCATTTGTTTCGTAAAGGCATTTGAAATTTTAATTTGAAGTTTTGTCAAAGTTTGCAGTTCAAACTGTTAGGGAATGTTGGTAATTAAAAGAACAAGTATTGCTTCTGACATTTTCTGCAAAAAATCGTTTTACCTGGTAAAGCCAAAATGAACCTATAACGTCTTCCTGAAAGGCATTAGATTTGTCTGGCATTCTTTTTGCATTCTTTTGGGAAACTTATGAAAGCTATATCCATTACAGTGTTAACTTGTTGCTATTGTAGGCGCCACCGAACTATTTTATCTAACAAGACCTAACGTAATGCATCGCATCTGGTTAATGTACGAACAGGTTTTATCGGAACGCTATGTTCTTGCGTATGTATCAATGTCGAGGCAACAATGTGGATTTTTAACGATCATAGTGGAATTGCTTGGTTCTCTAAAGCCTCTATATACCGGCACATTACACAGATACTACTATTTTGTTTTGTCATGACAAACTGTCTAAAATAGTTTTAAAACTAATTTTTGCATTAAATGCCAAATTGGGTATTGGAATATACATGAACATACTTAATTGAATCGCTCATAAATGCATTTGAAAATGTTGTATGCATTATATTGAAGGTATACATAGGACCATAATGTGTTTTCAGTTGTGAACTTATTTTAATGACGATATGATGCTAAAGAAGTCATCTATTTGGCGCAGGAAATATTTGGGATATTTTTACCCAAAAAAAAATTCATGATGAAGGCGTAAGCTAAAACGTTGAACGATAAATTGAATTGACTGATTTCACGTGTTGTTGTTGACTTTTCCCACAATTATGGATATTTTTAGCAACAGGTATTGAATACCTGTTATATGTACTGCCAGATTATTGAGCAGACATACGAAATATTGTAGTTTTATTGCAAAAACATATTTTCGGTAAAGTATTATACCAAAATAAAGTATTTTCTATGAAAACGAGTGCGATGAAAATCGATCATTCACCGAAATCAATAAATTGTCTTTTTATTTTATGCTTCTGGACAGATAAATAAAAATGCGCAAGATATGCTTAAACTTCACAAGTACGTGTATTCTGATGACATAAATGACGTCCTGATAAATGATTTCAAAGGAGAAAGGATGATAAGGGCCGATTTTTGCCTCTTTTAAAAAATGCACAACATTTATATATCAGAATATATCGTTGTTTACACTTCAAGGATTGAATATTTTCAAACCATTAAAGAAAAACATATGTTTACGTCACATCTTCAAACATGACCACTGTATAAGCGTTTTGACGTCATTACCAACAGCACAGGCGTTAACCAAAATGTTTTTATCAAATTCAAACAGACAAGTTGAAATGACATACCTATATCAAAAATTTATTTTGGTTAACGCGTGTGCTATTAGTTAAATTTGATAACAAAAGTGATAAAAAGTTGTAAAAATCGTTGTTTTCGAAGAAACGCGCGTTGTTTTAACGTTCCGCGTGACGTTGTACGCGAGCGCGATGGTTCGATATCCATGTCGACGTTAAGCGCATGTCATGGTTAAGCTATATGCATGATGAATTATGCTTGTAATTAAATTTAACAAATCGTCAATTTTATATGCAAAAATCGGCCCTTATCATCGCTTCACCTTGTCACTCATTAATAATGGAAAAATAGTGCCATACTGTCAGCGTTTAATATACAACTTACTGCAATAAACTAACCTTACATGGTATATGTATCTATCTTTGAACAATGAGTGCACAAGAAGACACCACCCTCCCTTAGCACACTTTTTTCGTGACAAAAGTACAGATGAACACGATGTTGACAGTTGGCAATTTTTAATTAAGACCTGCTGTCTAAGTTCGGAGGTAAAAATTATTTCCCACGCTACAAACATTAACGTCAGACTCGTCGCAAAACAGCTTGTCATCAGATATGTCGACCAAATTGAAATCAACAGCGCCTTTTACCAATGGTGAATTTGCCTCAGTGCAACTTGTTGAAGGTTTAGGGCCACTTGATTTTTTTGTCGTACTGAGTATGCTTCCTTTGTTCTCGTCTTTGTGATCGCTTTTGTTGAAAACATTTTCTTTGTTTGCATTGTACTCGTATTGATTGATTGCTTGAATGAACGACTGGTCTGTTGTTTCTTTCCCGCCAGTACTCGGTTTTCATTATATTGTACGACATAGTTTTGGGCTTGCATGAGCAGTCACAGCCGCAATATTTCGTGTTGGATTCTGAGTCAAGTTTTGATTGCAAATATTTATCTACGGATTATTTTCCTGACTTGGTCGCAACAATCCTAGCCACGGGGGTTCTGTCTCGGATAGCTTCTCAAAGGAATGTCTGTATTATATTTACAGATGTTTTGTTTAAAGGGAAGATTCCAGTTTTTTAGAATGCTGACAAGATATTTAACGGGCTCATAGCACGCAAGTTAGCTTTACAAGCAATGTCGGTGATTTAAAACCTTATTACATTTCGGTCGATATTTTTACATGCATTCACACTAGTAGTAACCTTGAATGGTCCGAATATTGCTACGTCAAGCGGTTGCAGTATGTGTGAAGTGTGGGCATGTAAAGAATGATGCTTTTTTTTAAACAACCCACTTCGATAAGCGGCGATAATAAGTTTGGTTTACGGGTCCATTAAATATGAGCAGAATACGCTGACTGCCATTTTGACCGGGCCTTACATATAGCAGTAGTTTTCTAGATAATCTTTAAAAGTGTTCGCGTTCGACCATCCGGACTCAGACGTTACAATCCGCGTACCTGTCGAACTTCTCTTTATGAGCTCTGGGTTGTAACGCTTTGTATACCATATAAGGTCGCGGATGGTTACCAGCTGCATTGACTCATGCTATCAGTGTTGTTGTTGTGGAACTGGGAGAATTCACGGCGGACCCTGGTTTACCACTCAGTGATGCAATAACCATTGGAGGCCTGTGCTTACGTGCTAAGCCAGTCTCATCACGATTAAAAATGAACTGTGGTTTGTCACACAAAATGTTTTCTTCAATAACCTGTTTTTCCAATTCTCGAAGTACTGGTCTACTGCCTCAGGTGTCGAATACTTAGCGCGGTTAGATTCAAGTGCGCTTATTCTGACAAAACTGATGCGCTCACTCCAGCGTTGCAACAGTTACTTAGCGCTTTACACGATACCCTCTTGCCTAGTTCAAGAGCCAAGATCCTTTAGTTCACTGTATGCTATCCCATAGCCAAGTTTGGCCATTACCTATACATGTTCAACACACGGCAGCTCTTCTTCGCGACTCAATAATGTCTCTTTATTTCCTAGATTACCAGGGGTGTGCATGTCCTTAAACTCGATCACGCAGTGTTTGTTCAGGCACCCGATATTGAAACGCTGCTTTTGTAACTGATGTTCCTTTGAATTTAATATCATCGAAGCCTTTGGCATAGGATCGTGAGATTTTGCGATAATTGCCGTACAGTTTTGAAGATTTTTGATATGGCTAACATAAAAAAATGTGTGAAAGTGTAATTAAACAACTGCCATTAATTTCCCACGATTTCAAATAACAAGTGTACACGTTAATTGGAAATTAATAAATAAAACTTTTTATACAATCAATTGGGGAGAACACATGAAGGGCCTCATAGAAGCATGTTTACATACGGGTATGTGTTACTCCGGAAGTATTGAAACATTAAAGCTGCATTCGTTTATTGGTTAAAAAGGCACGTATTTGGAACATATGACAAGACAATAACAAAAACATGTACAGTTTAGTAATTATGTTTAATAATTTTAACAACTTACCTTTTTTCACTGTCACGCATTTTGTGGTCTCATAAGTCGGAATGTTCTTCGGCTCATACTTGCAAAGAATTCGGACACGCGAGGTCGCGAGATTCAATAGATAGAAAATTACGACATAATTTCCTCCACGCACTTGCCGGAGGCCACGAACTTGCAAGATTAGATACCACTATAATTAAAAAGACAATCGATGCGCGACGTGTTGAAATTATTTTCCCTGAATTAAATGACTTTACAGTGCATGGAAGTTACTCAAATAACATCATTTTAGCAGCGACGTAATGTTATTTCATCCCTGTCATTTTTGGACCGAAATAAAATATTGTTCTCGGAAGATAATCAACGAACAGAATGCATGCTCGAACGCCATAATCAATCTAATTATGGCTTGTGAATGTTCATTGCCACGTATCTGTAATGATTTAATGCAAAGAAGTAAGTTTAACGATGTTAACGAATTGCGTGAACAATGATGTATACTTTTAAAATAACACTAATGTAGTGCTTACTTTTCGTATTCCCCAAACTTATTTAAACACAATCAACGCGTTATTTTACAAGTAATTGTTGAGTGGAGAAACAAACGATCTTGCTAGTGAACTAGTTTCTTTTCAAGCATTAAGATCGCTTATTTCCAGATATTTATGTGCAACTATCCTTATTATTAATTAAGAGATGTTTGTAAAACATGTATGCCCCCCCGACTTGCAGCCAAGTCGTCAATATGTGCAATTGTTAAGAGATTTTTTTAATACTGTGTGTGCATATTAATACATGGGGTGGAAATTAAAGTTGTTGCTTTAGAAAGTAAATATAAAGTGAAAGAAAGATAGAGTATACTTATGGATTTATTTTTAAATTCTATTATAGTTTGATAGTTTGATAGTTTATTTACATAAGTTCCAATAGGTCCAAAGACCCATGAGGACAACATATTTTCAAAAGGCAATATGGCAGGACAGAGTATAAACTGTTACACATAAACATGCCTAAGACTGCATTTGGAAACACATAGTTTTACAAAATTTTAAACACTTAACCACTACAATTACTAAAATATATAAATGACAATGGAGAAGACGCAATCATTGTTCTTTAAATAGGGTAAGAAAAAGCGAATATAACATAATAAATGGAAACATGCACATGTAATAATACACATAAACAGCATGACAACTTCGCAATATATAGACACATCAATAGAGTAAAACCCTAATATCGCAATATAAAACTCTAAACAATATATATATAGCATTTATGAATTTATTTATTAATTTGTTAATACAATATTATTTTCGTGGGTAGCGTTATCATATAAGCACTGTTTTCTTAACTTAAATGAGTAAAATACATAGACTCCTATATTTTTTAGTAACTGTCTGTTTTTTGTTTGTAGTAATTGTATGAATTTTTGCATATTTGGTCTGGTGTGATAATATTTAGGTATGTATTTAACACGTAAATCTTTATATAAATCGCATTCCATAATAAAGTGATATTCGTCTTCTAACGTTTTGCATAAAAAGCATTTTCTGTTTTCAATTGGTGTGGCTTCAGGTCTATTCCATCGGCCTGTTTCTATATGTAATCTGTGAGATGATACACGCAATTTCGTAATACCCATTCGAAATTTTTTACAGTTAACTAAGCTCAGATATTCTTGGAATTCAAAAGACTTGATATTATTATAAAACAATGCTCTACTCGACTCACTCAATCGACATGACCAGTTTTGTACAAATGTGTCTTTAAGACGCTGATTTACAATGGATAAAAACAATTTAACGTTTCCAACACTTTGCATTATCCACACTTCATGGAAGCCTAAGGAGCAGAGGAGCATTTTTATTTGAGAACACCAATTTTTCGTATTCGGATTATTTTCAAAGTCGGTCTTTAACATTGTGTAAACTTTTTTAACATATTTGTTTTCATTACACTGTAATAATTTTATCCAATATTTAATAATGTTATAATGTCTCATAGTTTGCATAGTGAGCCTACCTAATTCGCCATAAACAAAGTCATTTTGTGTACTTGTTTTCACACAAAGAACATTCTTGCAAAATTGCAAATGTATACGCTCAACAGCTAGGCCTTTATTAAAGCCCCAAATTTCAGAACCATAGTTAAGTATGGGAACAATAAGTTTTTCAAATAAGTCTAATCTATGTTTGACAGTTACATCTGTAAATTTGTATAAATATTTATTCATTTTGTATATGGCCTTGAGCGCTTGCCCTGAAAGAGTGTTTTGTGCTTCATTGAAGGAACCACCCGTAGTAAAAACGATGCCTAGGTATGTAAATTTATATACAATTTCTATGGGATTATTTTTATATTTGAATATTAGATTGTGACTGTTTCTTCCCCCTTTTCGAAAAATCATAATCTTTGTTTTAGTCGTATTAACAAGAAGTTTCCATTGGTTACAATACTGTTCAAGTAGATTAAGACTTGTTTGTAATTCGTCACTACTATTAGCAAAAATAACTATATCATCAGCATATAAAACTAAAAACATTTTGAACGTGCAGAGGTCAATACCTGATAGTCCACTGTGAACATAGATGTCCTCAATGTCATTTAAAAACATGGCAAACAGAAACGGGCTTAAGCATTCACCCTGCCTTACTCCGAGGATACCTGTTTTCTGTTTGATTAAAAAATCAAATAGGCCAAAACGTCTCTAGATATCCCGCGGAAACAAAATGGTCTACGGAGAAAACAGTTGTCATGATACAAGCCCCTGTGACCTTGACCTTTGACCTGTTGACCTCAAAATCAATAGACGTCTTCCTTTCCTCCCAAGTAACCAGCATACCAACTTAAATGATCGTAGGTCAAAGCGTTCTCTAGATATCGTGTACCATCCGACCGACCGACCGACCGACAGACAGGTGAAAAGCAATATACCCCCACTTCTTCGAAGGGGGGCATAATAATGAAAACTTTTAGATAGTTATCATAAACGATTAAACCACACAAAAATGCAACGCACGTAACGACGATGGGGATTTAGACCAATCATTTTTATTGAGCTTGTTCTTGTGTTGAAGAGGACATCACAAGCTTTCAAGAGTAACACCAACATGAGATTATATTGGTGTTTTTGTTTTCAAAAATCATTATTTTGAACCTTTAAAACATACATGGTTGAGTATATAATAATTATATATCATTTCCTCGAGTGTGGAGAAATTATTTATTAATTATTCGACTAACAAACTAGTGTGAATTTAAAGCATTCGGGTAAAATTAAAATGATTTTTTGTATTTAAATCGTGCTGTTCGATATAACTTTAGATTTGTCATATATCGATTCAAAAGTACGTTATTTAAATAAAACCATTAACAATTGATGTTTGTATACGTATTTTTACAATATGCATTTCACATTTACACTGATGACAATCAATCATGTTATTCTGTCCATACGCATTCCAGACAAACATTTACTGTATTGGCGAAAATATACAATATGTATTCAATTTTTATGACAAATACAGATTACTTTATGTTAATTTATACACAATAAGGCTAAACTATATGCAAAAGTAAGAAACACCACTCTCAATTTGTTTAAAATTGATGGGATTGTCACACTGCTACAGACATCTGAACATTACCACGATTGCGTAAGTAAGAAGTATGCAGATGCAAATGCTAAATTTATTTTACAGTCAAATGAATGAAACGGAATTGCATATGGTTAGATGAATTGCCGAACGAATGTAGACTTTGATATAAGTTTGAATAAAAAGTGTAAATTGAAACCTACCCTTGTCTCAGCTTTAATTATTCCTAGGCTGTTGTTTTGTTTTTCAATTTGGTGTCAAGGTCACATTTTACGTGTTTGTTTATTTAATTTCGTATATGATTACGTCATGTAGTTATTTAAAATTATACTATTTCTTTCTACCATAAACACTTTAGCATTTTCACTCTTAGATTTGTATACAGTTTATAAAGGAGGTGTTCGGCTATATTCGGATCTCACAGAAGATAATGCCACAAAATATGAAGGGTTGTTTGTATGAAGATACGCGCATGACAAGAAGCCGGGAAAATGTAAATGAATATGACAGGTAATGCATGAATTAATGCACAGTTATAATCATTAGAATCTATCCACACCAATAAACACTGTGGTAAGTGTTTGCTAATATTTTATTCGCGTAAAAAAGTATCCAAGAGACCGTATCACATGCATTGCGCAAAAAGTAGTATTTGAAACTCAAAAGCAGCATTTCTCATTTTTTGTTGAAATGATAAGCACAAGAGTTAATTATATTTTTATGTTTGCTATGTTTACCAAGACAAGTGGTTTTGTTCTGATGATAAAGTATTTGCACTCTGTGAAATTCCGTTACAATAAAAGTAAAACAAGCGAACGAAATCTAACTGAACTCTAATTAAACAACAACAACAACAGCGATTGCTATTTTTTCTTGATGCAATCAAGGGTCAGTAGGATTTTTCTTGTTGCTATTATATTCGTACATATGATATAATTGTTATACGACAATTATGTAAATTGTAAGGTACAGTATCATTTATTAATAACACTGGTGTACACGTGTATGAATATTGCATCATTTTCGCTCTTATGATCATTGTATGTGGTAGTTGAAGACAGTAAAACACAACTAGTGTCTTACCGGAATGCTGATATCTTATTGTGTAGAAATGCGTGAAAGAAATATATTAACATCTATGTCCGTCAATAAAGATAGTACTACTACAGTGCACTATACAGAACAGGTACAAAAACGTTTGAACATCTGCAAAAACAGGTTACTGGTGGGGCTGTTTAACTTCAGATACTTCACGAGATATTTCGAGCGAGAGAAAAAAGCAATGCATTTCACTTACTGAAGTCATTTAGTTTAGACAAATAAAGTACAATCAAATCAGAACATTTTCATTGGATTACAGACTCTTTGATGTTAATGTGCGCTTTGCGGTAGAGGTATTTGCACAAGAACAATTAACATTTGACGCATTCAGTTTCTGTATTTACAAAGCATGTGAATTACAAATGTCATGTAAATAAAGCTCCTACAACAGCATTACTTTAAAAAATAACGAACAAAACACCGTTATTTTGAATTTTCGATAAGAACAATTGAGAGCGAAATCTTATTAATAGAAGTCAATCGATGTCCAACATGTTTTGAACATATTTAAACGTACATATTATAATAAATGGAAGTTATATGAAAACATAGCGCTTCAAAAATTTATTTTTCGTTGGATCTATTTAACGTCTAGCATTTGAGCAGTTAAATTGTATTCAAATTGAAACTTTTATTTCCTTCAACTTTTTGCTTTTTATTTTGTACAGCCATGCTAAGATGCCAATACTTTTGTGTTTGAGGTTTGATCCTTTTTAAAACACCATACATTTATAATATTCTCTGAATGTTGCATACTGTTTTTCTATTTTCTAACGTTGACGCAATCGCAGTGTAACGGAAGGAGGGTGATTAAGCAAATGATGACAAAATATTCTATAATGATAAATATCTACTTATGTTATGCAATCCGGTGGTTTTTAATGAAATATCAGTAACATACAATTGGTAATTCACTGTATTAAAAGAGTGGAAATGAAATTGGTTGTTCACTGTTTTAAAACAGTGAGAATTACCACTTGGATAATGGAACTACTTTTTCACCGGGAAGTCGAGAAATACCAAAATAATACATTTTAAGCATAAACTAAAAAGAAAATGTGTTGGTTTCGGTAGAATATCGATTTTTGATTCACTCGTGATCATACAAAATATCTATTTTTTACGAATGGCTCCGCAAGTCGTAAAAATATAAATGTATATGATCACTCATGAATTTAAATCGATAATCTACCAAAATATCTATATTTAATAAATGCTACTTTGCAATTATTATAGTATTATGATATTGATTGTCTATTACTATCAGACGATTATGATAAACCCCAATACCTATAAGTAAATTTATATCGGGCTACTTTGCCGTTTATTTATTTAAGTATTAAATCAAAACAATGTTGCAAACCCCCTAAGTTTACTATAATCCCCCAAGTTGCCAATCTTCATTTGAATTTATTCAGCAGACAAACCTAACAGTACCAACGTGTAGATATTACTGATGCACTTACATTTGGCCTTTTTTTGCTACTTCGCACTTTTTCATACTGCCAGTGTGCCATTGTCTTAATGAGCGTCCGATTGATAGCCTAATCAAGCGCCTACTGACAGATGCTTTAATCGCTACAGCGGTTTAATTATACTGTGTATTGCTCTCATCAGCAAAAAACAAACAAACAAAAACTAAACATAGCAAACCCAGCATTCGCTTTCTCTAAAACTTCTAAATACATACCAATAAGCACACAACAAAGAAACATAAACATATAAACAATAAATACTTTGCGCGCGATAGTATTCTTCCGTACATTCAACGAATGGTATATTGAGCTTACCCGTAGTGTTTTTGTGAACATTCGTCTTTTTGTACATGCTATTCGCAACAAACAAGCACAGTTGATTAAATGGTGTCAGACCAACGCTATGCCTGCTAGTAAGCGTTAAAAGCAATTACGATGATACTTATAGTACAACAATCGTTGAACGCTGAAAGAATGCGGCATGTACATTGAAGTTAAAGGCCACGAAAAGTTATAAATTATAATTCGTAAACACATACAAGGAAACATACCGAAATTGGCATTTAAGTGTATGTAATCGTACTTGTAAATGTGGAATATTATAGTATACAGTGGACCAATCCACTGATAGCAATGAATTGTTTCGAATTTCTGATTGGCCTTGTGATCAGTGATCTCCCCAGTTACACGATATTGAAGCAGAGAAGCAGGGGAGGTCACTATGCGAATTCCATGTCAAAAGCGATACTTGCGTCCGATATAAGGTACTAAAGACTCCGGCTATCGCCACAGTCTAAAAACTAAATTGCGTGTATAGAAGCAAACGTTTAACCGCATATCCGCCCGTTACTAAAATATTCTTTTTCATTAATACTATATCAAACATAATATTCAGGTAGACATATGACTGACAATGATTATATATATTGTGGTAACTAGTAAAGCATGAACACTTATTTTGCAAGTAAAGGAACACACACTGTTTATATATTTTGTATATAAGAAATTTATATTTGAATGCTTCAAGTTATTATTTCATGATAATTATAAATTGTTAATAGAAACCAAGCAAAGTATTTCTTCTCTCTGTATTTTCAATAATGATATTTTACCCCAGCGTTTTACATTGCTATATAATAAATCAAGTTGTTTGCTTATATTACGACCGTTTGACCATATATCAGATTGTGTGCATAGTTATCTCACAAGGGATGCACGACATCCATAAATACTGCTACATTATTATCTATATTTACACAAATTATTTGCGACATCTGTTTGTTCAGTTCCGGCGGTTGGTCAATGGCCTGGACATATGTTAAATTCAGAAAAATAGCATGTTTATTTGACAAAAATAGTAAAGCTGTTTAATTGAATAAAACGCACAAAAATGTGACTTAATATATGAGTAGCCTCTATTAGCTGTTTGCTGTTTAGCGCAGTTAATATTCTTCATTCGCAGGAGGCAATCTTTTACAGCTATACGTTAGCGGTTGTGAAAATGCTGTCAGATTAAAAATAATCACAAGAGTAAACGCCATAGACGCATTTCGTTTTCAGTCTGAAAGTTTATAATAGTACAATGTACATCACGTGTTACATGTTTAATAACATTTTATACCAATGTATGTAAATTGTTATATTATTTGCCAACAAGTACACAATATTAACATTATACGATAAATTTTAAATATTATGTCCGCGTATTTAACCACGGGCATCCAAAGTCCAACAAATATTGGACAGTCACGTGATACGAATACCGACAGCTGACTCAAGGGTATCAACATGTATACATTTAATTACATTTATGTCTGATCAATGAAACACATACGTAGATTGGTCCATGCAATACCAAATTCAAAGAATACATTATGGTTTGTACATATTCATTTTTAGAAATCATATTCCGCTTTCCGAAATCCTTTAATAGGTAATTACTTCTGATTATAAGTGCTATTGTTTATACGGTTTTGTGTCTCTTATCAGGCTGTATTATTGCTATGTATTATCTAGAGGTGTTGGTACGAACTGGGTTCTCGGTTTACTAATGCTATGGACATGCACTATTTTTCTAAAACTAACTAGTAGACATATTTACTACTATTAAAGTGTGTTTAAATGCGTTCTTACATATTCCCATAAAATATATTGATTGTGAATATGCTGGCAAAATCGGTAAGGTATCTTACCTTGTCATGTGCAGTCAAAACGCTTTACACAGAACATTAGTAGGAACATTTTATATTCGGGGAAGCGTTTGTATGTGCGACGGGATGGATTAATTGAACAAGTCGAGCGGTGATTTATTGTGATTATTCAGCCCAATGTATACTAAACGTCACACATGGGTAGAAAATAAGCATCGAGACAAATTATTAGTTAGGCGTTGCCGATCTGCATGTAAGTATCGTTTTTAGGAAGCCTCGTTTAGACAGGCATTCTGCGCTACTGCCTCGCATTCACTGATATTGAGAATATATTTTCTTCATTCACTCGTTAGATTGACAAAGTACTATTTGCAATCATGTTGTGCCTCACACATAACACTGTATCTTCGGAAGGTAAATGTTCATCGTTTATGGAAGTGCATGTGCCCTAAATATCAGGCACAGCGATTCATGTGAACATCGGCGGATATAGATATGAAGAAACAACATATTGCAGGTTTTACTACACTCCTTTGAATTATAATATGGTAGGTTTATTCTTATACGAAACGCTGATAATACAGTTTGAACACAGACACATGAACTTTTAGTTTGGTATCTGTATCGTAAACGAAATATAATTTGCTGTTCAAACGGTGAAAGTAAACCGGTAATACTAATATTGATTTATATTTTATGTAACATGAATACACAGTTTATATCAATAGAATTTTCAATATATTAGTGTACATGCGAAGTAACATTCTTGCGGATAAGCGTTATGGTAAAACAACATAATTACACCCTGAACATCGACACAAATTTTGATGACTGAAACGGAAATGTAAAACAAAGGATTCTTTGGGCCAAAAATGACTCCTCGTATATTAGCTGATAGGTATCATTTACGTTACGTAATCATTACGGTAAGAATTACCTTAATTGGACCTTCATTTTCAAAAACTTTTCTTTGCTCTAATATGTTTCATGAACGGACATTATGTTTTACCGGAACACGCTGTTAATCAATTATGTGAACTTGACTGAGCATCGTAACATATCCTTGCGCTAAAAACTAAACATCAGACTGTTATTAAACGAAAGAAGTAATTATCCGTTGTATGTTTATTTGTAGTTTTATTTTATAGTTTTTATTGTTTTATTTCACATACATTGCAGACTATGTCTTTAAAGGAAATTGTATAAGCCCTACTGTCACATCATATGCCCAGGTTTTTCAAATGCATTATTAAAGGTGAACGGCCATGTTTTGACATACTTTTGATATTTTGTAGATAAAAGTCAGTAGATTACAATGTTGCTTATGTAAAATTTGAAAATTATTAGTTTGATGCTTAAAAACGAAGATTTTGTTCATCGGCAATTTCTGTACGCCGCTCGGTTATTTCCGCCGCCATTTTCTTGATGACGTAGTTAAATCCCAACGCTCCATTAATAAGATTGGTCGCCATTATTACTTACTAAATTTCTTTAACAAAAATTGGCATTTGGACAATTATTTTATGATAATATTTTGTTTGTAGGTATTGTAAGTCGTTGTGCTTGCTTTTAACATGTCAGAACAACTATTTAAAATGAATTTTATCGTATTTAAACAATTTATTGCGGGACGAGTAATGACAATTAGCACATGCATCATTTATAAGTAGATTATGCCAATTTTTATTACTTACCGTTTCGTTGATCGTCAATCTAGCCTATCCATAATTATTTTGATTCTTTTATATTTCCATACAAGTATAATAATAAAGAATTACGATTTAAAACTCCCATCACTTTTCAGACAGATCGCAATCGTATGTTTGGTAGTTAATCCTCTTAGTTGTTTATGTTGCTCATTTATATTAATTTTTTGTATAACCCAATGTTATTTAGCCGTTGCATTTTTAACTTTCAACTATATTCAAGATGTCAGTTTTCACAGTCGATGTGTCATCATGCCTTGAATGAATGGCAGTTTGTATAGGACCCCTTATTATGTCATGTGACAAACATGATGTTGTTTTGATAATTGGATACCTCTCTTACAAATGTGCGAGAACGATTTCACTGTTTGCTAAGTGTAATGACTATAATTATTAGCATCTACAAAAGAAATATGTTTGTGCAGTGAAAGTTTATGAATGTGATGTATTTATGTGTCTTTTTCAATTTGTCATGCACTTAAACTAAACATGCATTTCATGATGTTTCACATAGAAAAAGCATATACATGTAATATGCTAACGCACATACATGCCGACAATGTATGTATTGTTTTATTTTTACGCGTTACTCTACTTATAAAAAAATACTTGCATACTGCAGATTATCATAATATTGCTTACAATATATGTTCAGTATATCTTTAATCGGGATAGTGAAACATTTTTTGGATATACTATTTTCTCATATTTAATAAAGTAAACGTTTCAGCAACAGGCTGTATATTATTATATTAACATCGTCCTTTACAATCTTGTACAATTTTATTAGACGGGCTTCTTATATAGCCATAAATCTGAATTATCTACAACATACGTATTGAAATAATTCAGTAATAGGGGTTTATAAAACATTAAAACGTTACATGTAAAATGCTGTTGTTTTTTATTTTATTTTGAACAAAACGCTGCATTTTTTTTATAAATTTCTTACTGTTTGATTATAAAGCTAGTTGAATTTAAATTGCCAATGCACAAGGCTGAACTACTGCAACAAATCAGATTACGTCTAAGTCCAGAATAATTATAATTCGTGAACCTATCAACCAACCAGCAATCAGGATTTGCCATACCCACAACTGTTCAAACCTTCATATTACTTTTGACACGTTATTGTATAAGAATACACAGGATATTGTCATCGTTGTTTGTCGGGGCCATAAAGTTTATGATCTCGGTCGTGGTGACAGCAGGAATCCCAGACTACTAAGGATCCATTTCCATTGATCTCAAAGATAAAATATTTTTATCATTTGTCTAGTAGTTAAGATTACTGATAAGTTGATAACACAAAGTGGTACTAAGTAAACGATCCCTATAGCAGATGTCTAAGACGAAGAAAGTAAGGGCTATGTGTAGTCTATTTTTATCAAATGTTGCTAAATACTTACATTAGACTATGTTTTTATAACCTACATTTATCTGACACATCCTACTTAATATAAATTATGTCTTAGGTTATTGTAACTTGATGAAATAACGCGAGTTTTGAAGTAATTTGTACAGTCTATATATAAAACAATTAACGCGTTGGGAAGAATATACGTCACTCCCGGTTTAAAACGAAATGGCGTATCGAAAGAAATATGCCCAAAATCCTGTTGTCTTTTATGCTATACTCGCTTATAGAATTAAAACACATTGATGTTTACTTATCTATGCATTTTAAAGTTTATTCTAATCTTGAAACATAATACTATCTATATCCGATAAATATCGTCACATATTGTCTTCATAGGAAAGGTTTAGTAACCGATATTTCACCTTTGTATAAAAAATGACCATGTGTTCACATATAAGTGTTTTCATTATTTTTTTTTTTAATATTAATACTGGTTTATTTGGCAAATCGGCATGAGCAATGCCTTTGGCCATTTACAAAACACATAATGAAAGATGGCCATTAGCAACATTACAAGTTCAAAATACATAATTCCAATTATACAAAGCCGGCTTTATAAAAATATTGTACAAAAACATATCTAACTATAAAGTGGATTGATTAACTTATTTTATAATTAGGTTAAGAAGCAACACTATCTAGGGTTTGGGAACGTCGTAACATCGCAAAGTACGTCAATTTTGAAAGTCGTCTTAACAAACCAATTTTTTCTGATGACATGAGATTAACAAATTTATTAATAGTACTAAAAGCATTTGAAATTTTATATTTTTGCCTTAAGTCATGATACAAGGGACAGCAGAGTACAAAGTGGAATTCTGACTCAACAACATTGTAATTGCATAGTTTACATAGTCTATTAATTCTATCCACATTATTGTATCTTCCTGTTTCAATCTCAAGAGAATGTGAACATAATCGTAACCTAGTCAATGCAATTCTATACTTATCCTGGGTCAATAGCATCTAAATATGTTTCATACCTAAAAACAGTTTTATTTTTTTTTATAATACTCTAATTTGTTTTGAGAATTCACAGTTTCCGACCATATCTGTATATATTGGTCACGCAACCTTTGCTTTAACATGGGTATATAGCAACAGTTAATATCAAACATATACCATAAGTAGCCATATCCAAGCTTATCTAATGCATTATTAACCGCCTTTACCCAGCTATTTTTGAAATTCAATGAATTAAAACTGTTATCTAAAATATGTTCTATAAATATTTTGCCTGGAAGTGATTCCGGATTTTTCATAATTTTACACCAGTAGTTTAAGGCTCTTTCCCTGCAAATGACCGAGAGTGGGAATCTACGCACGCCAAGAATATGCTTACAAAATTTGATATGGATTTTGCCTACCTCCTTGAAGTCATATATGCCCCAAATCTCACTACCATACAAAATAATAGGTGAAACAGTCGAATCAAACAGTAACAATTTTGTTTTAATATCTAGAGATACTCTAGTAAACAGTGATATAAGGCCATTATATGCCTTCAGAGCCTGTTCATTTAGTGCTTTTACAGCATTAGCAAGACTTCCGTTATAATAAAATTTCATACCAAGGTAACAGAAACTATCAACAATCTCAAGATTAATATTGTTTATACTCCATGTAAATTATTTCTAGATATTTTGAGTTCAAATATACATATTTTTGTTTTAGCTACATTTATATTGAGGCCCCATTTAGAAGAATATTGGTTTACACAATCTAGCTGGGCCTGCAAACTATTGGGATCAGTCATAAACAAAGCAATATCATCTGCAAATAGTAACATATATAGTGATAACTTTTCAATATCATTTACAGACATTTTAGACACATCAATATAATCCTTGATATCATTAATAAATACTATAAACTGTAAAGGAGATAGAGGCTCTCCTTGTTTGACACCGAGTTAATTGTTACTCAGAAATACGCCACCAATATCTAACAAATATCACTATAGTAGACACAGTATGTTTAAATTCATTAAACTTCTTACAACCACCAATAAATTGGAATTAATAGATCTGTCTGACTGTATCTACTTCGCAACGTAACATAGGAACAATTCACATGAACCAGTAACGTGTTTATCTCTTTAAATTGTTTGATGTATTTTCGTAAGTAAATATGAATTCACGTGTGTATTTTTATACTAACTTGGAATTGTTATTGTAGGTTTTTGACGTCACATATATTGTGTTTGCCATCACAAAAAGTTGAATTTATGATAGAAATATTTTTCTTAAAGGTTGTATTTTTAACAAAAGCGTACTGTTAGTTATTGTTAATAATATCCATATATTAATATCCATTTTGTTTCAGTATTTAGAAAAATAAAAAACTCGTATTAAACCTAATATGTTATTAACATTTTCCATTTGTAATTTCATATGTTTCACTTCAAATATCCATGACATGGGTGTAGATTGCCAATTAATGAACCCACTCATCACATCATCACCGCATCATGACAGACAGTCGTAAACTAATTTCTTGGCGAATAGAAATCAGTACATAGCCAAGTGTACATGATACATATTGTAATTAGTTAACATGCCATAGATATGTGATGTTTATTAATATGCAAACATGTGCTATTATTTACCACTGAAATATAAACCCATAATCGATATCATTGCACGCGGATATCACATTATTAACTTAAGCATACAGAAATAAAAACGTGTATAGAGAAGCACTTGTGAAATGTTAGTGAAGATCAATGAATGTAAATTGATACGCAAACATAAGTCGCGAGGAGGCACATGTTGGCCGCACAAACTGTCTAGTGTGGCGCTAACTTCATGAACATGTCTCTCGGCATTTAAATGAACAAATACATCATTTAAATTGCACTCCTATTCTCACGCCTAGCAATAAAACGTGTTATCACTCGTGCTCACTTTTTCGTTTAATTTGTCTTATTCCCACTTAAGAATATTGCTATTTAAAAACAATATTTCAGAAAGATGTACCTCGTCGTAGACAAACGTTAAACATGTGTTCGTTTCATGCATATATTTCCATTTTTTTTGAAAGTGCTTTAGAACAGTTATATTGTCATGTTGGTTGCCGAATATTAATTGCTATAACACACTATGAAATCACATTAAATCTATATACACACATTTATTCTATATACACAACATCTTTAAGTGCTTAGCCAGTGACACTTTACATCGTTCTCTTATCTTCACAATGATCATGATTTGGTCACATAATCCTTTGTTTATTAATTACACAGGTGATCAAATGTCAATTTTCCAGTTTCGCTTTATTATTTGTTTTGGATTTGCAAAGACTTTAGCCATTAAACTAAGTAATTATATTGATGCGAAAAATCAAACGAGGTTAACCGTTGAAAGGCATTATGAGATCTGTAACAAAGCATACTAACATCTTGAATGTTGATTTCTAACTAAATTGATTACAGCAGCTGCAACTTTTGATACAAAAGTAATACATTCTCATCCTTCTTATAGCTGATTACTAAAATCATGATTACAAAAGCATTTCCAGAAAAATGATCGAGAAAATCGAACTGATATGTAGCTATTTACATTATAGTTTCATTTACATGAACGTGCTTTCAAACAGTTGTATTGTCATGTAATAGTTGGCAAATATTAATTGCTAAAAAGCACTATGAAAACATAAATTTAATCTATATAATCGAAATGTTTAAATGCCGAGCCAGTAACATTTTACATCGTTTTCTTATCTTGACGATCGTGATTGTTCAAATAATCCTATGTTTGTTAATTACACTTGTAATCAAATATCAATTGTCCAGTGCCTTTTTTATTATTTGTTTTGGATTTGCGAGGCTTTTGTCATTAAACTAAGTAATAATATTGATGCGAAAAATCAAAGGAAGTTTAATTAAAAACATTTGAAAGGCAAAATGATATATGCAACAAAGCATACTAACGGCTTGAATGTTGATTTTTGTAGCTGCATTTGATAAAAGAACTTATTATCATCCTTCATATTGCTGCTTTTCTAAAGTGATATTACAAACATATTTCTCGAAAAATGATGATCTAATCGAGAAAATAGTACTGATTTATTGGTATTCTTAAAGCAACCTGCAAAGATACATAGTCTACCGAAGGAAGCAACATATCACAGTAATAACGTTTTTCGTAAAAATGTACGTTCATAACAATGAATCCAAAACTAAAGTATCATTGTTGCAGTAGACACGCCCGTAATGTCTCTTGTTTTTTCTCGCATTAAGAAATACTGATGAAAGACCAAGCTCTGCTTTGCTAATTTGGGCATGATAAACCTTCACTTGCTTTCATGGAACCACGTTTCCTTTGTCAAACTGAAATAAAAGGCGATCAATGCTTTGCAGTGACCCCAGTTTTATTCATATTTGTGTTTTGTGTTTGTTACGTGTTTTTGTATTGTGCTGTGTTGTTTTGGCAATTGATAGTCTTGCCGTAAAAAAGGACATTGTTCGTGCTGCTAATAAGAGTTATCTCCTGTTGATGTAGCTGGAGTTTTTCTTTGTTTATATTTATCACTTATTAATAAAATAACTATTTTTTATATATGCAAATGACAATCGTTGCGTCAGTCTATTTCTGTATCCACAAACCTTATTTAGTTAATTTAAAACCTCCTGACTAAGGTGGTGAAAAATGTGAAATATGTAACGATTCAACCGATGCAGTTAAACTCTTCATTGGTTTAAACAAATTGAATGTGAAAAGCCATGGCTTGCTTTAAATCATCATTATATGCCATAGATGACCGTGAAGACCGTTGCTTCCACACTTATAACATCAACTAAATTCATTAAACCACAACCGATGTAGCTTGTTTTTGGAATTTCTCCGTCAATAATACCGCCGCTGGTTTATTTCACGTATATTCTACGTATGTACTTTGTAAACTGTTTACATACCATCATTGTTTTCATGTTATGTTTTGGGCTGTGTTAGGCTTGCAATTGTCATTGGTTGTCCATCGAGTTTTAATTATTGTAGCAATTTCTTAGTATTGTATATTACACTTAAATCAAACAATCGATGTCTTGTATAACGATGTTAATTAACATAAACGATAGTGTATCTCCAATCAATTTGGCTTGCTAAGACACACGATACCCATATGTTCGAAAGCTTCTGCAATACTCTCAGGGAATTTGAATACCTTACATAACTAGAACTATAGATATAAACTTTGATTTAATTTGAGTGCATTTGTACTATACCTCATATGATGCCGATTAATGGAATTTTAATACATGTATACGCTATACCATTTTTCACAATATACACATATATGTTGTTTTATTAATTGAATGTACACATAAACATGCGTTTTACTAAGCATTATGAATATCAATGTGTATAACTATCGCGACAAATATAAACTTACAATTTCCGTAATTTACTTCTTAATCACGAAACCTGTTTGATACATTATTAATGTGAGTAACTGCTTAATGTCGTGTCTGTTTCATCATTTTCGCAATGATAATATTTTTACGACAGAAGTGTGAGTGTCGTTTTTGTTTTTGTAAACTAATAAAGACGAACCGTCTCTAATATTGTATTTTGTAAACATGTATACTTTTCCTCTTTTAACCATGACAAATGTGTGTTTTCACCAATAAAAATAACAATTAATAACAAAACAAGTCAATGTTACAGAAAGAAGTATCATTGTATACTGCATACAGGTGTTGTTTGGAATCAGTAATTTAGAAAATGGCACATGACACATGCATCAATAAAACCAGATATTAGAACAGCTTATTGTATTTCAAATTTGAAGCCAAACGTTTCCACGTAATTTATCACAAGCTATATAAAGCCGAACCAGAACCAATGTCATTTATACGTAACGCTCAATTACAGAAGATTCATTGAAGCAGCTGTTGAATTTGTTATTCGAAGTTAAACGTGCAAGGATAAGATGTATGATCTGTTTAATTAGTTAATACTTGGTTTTCACAATAAGTAAGGATACACTGACATATTGTTATACGTTTGTTAGTCAAAATATATACCTTTAAACTTAGATCCACGGTACATTTATTGAAACGTCTTGTTTTGAAACAAACATAACAACACAATAAACTCAACACAAATCGACTCAAAAATAAAGGCGTTTTTACAGCAAACCGTAAGCATGTTCCGAATGCCTTTCAAAATGTTCCACTACGTAATAATGCGTTCGTACTTTTACGAAAATACTACCTGGGTTTACCAATGCTTTTATGGCGTCTATAACTCTGGTATTTATCAAAATTGTAGCATTACCACTCCTGCGCGATTGAAGATGTTAATTAAAATTGCATGCGCTGTTTTCCACGTTGATTTGTTGATTCCAGTTAGGGTCGAACAAACAGAACAGAACAGAACAGAATAACTTTTAATTACACTCACGTATACAGGGCAATATAACAATCCCAGGTGTTAACATAAGCAATAGTATCCGCTTCAAGTAAAAGTATAAAGAGGCTATATATAAATATTCGTCATTATATACCTATCAGTACACATTCAATTCGTTTATTGGAACGGTCTATGTCAATTATAGTTGTGTTAATCCATTATTTTAAATAATATGTATGACTGCTTATCGTAAAATAATCTAAAAACAAAAAGAATATATAACCATGCAACTTCATTGCAAAGTCATGTCAAATATTCATTATGTTCCCTTTCGCCAAAATATTAGTAGACTAACTGAACATTTTCATAATTTCTAGAAAACATGTCACTTCTTGAGAAGATATTGATTACCCATTTAACAGGAAGGATACATACAGCGTCGAAACTGCAAGAAACATTGTCCTTAGGCGCAAATAAAACATTCCAGCAATCACTCATTTCAGGGAAATAATGTAAAATTACGCGGAACAAACCAGAAAGAAGACCATAGTATTTTTAAAACGTATGAAATTATATGATCTATATATTTTTATCACACATGTTAATATAAGCCTTTAAAAAACAACAACAACATGACCATGAGCGTTGACATTGATGCAAATTACAACAAACACTCTCTATGTAATTCGTCGAAAATTGCAATAACATGTTAATGAATTTTTCATCGTATATGACGCCATACAACCCGACAGTATACAGCCTATACAAATATGTTACTGTATTGTATACACCACGACAATGATCAAGTTACAGGCTATTTACTGCAACGTATTTAAGTAACGTATGATATTCTTTTGCAGAGACACTGGCTGCCGTCGTTCTAAAAGTCGGTCGCACTGATCAATGCAATCCAACAAACAACACTGATTCGAAACGCTATATGATTAAAATAAAATATTCTATTTTATGATTTATAACGTTCGAGATAATTTTACATATTGGATAGACGCTGATGTTGATAGCAAACGACCATCGTGCATAACTTAACATCATGCTGACAACGGTACATCATGCATAACTCAACATCATGCTGACAACGGTATAACAACGGTATAACACATTAGAACGAGTAAACCCCGCCTGTTCTTACAGAGATGAATCATGCTTACTCAATGACGCAGCAAATATTTAAGATACCTCTTAATCATAAATAAGCGGAAAAACACGCAACAATAGACAATATATATACACTGTGCCCTGTTTCGTTATCGTTTATCCAGAATGTTATATTGATCCTTATTAAAGGAAACCAAACATATTTGGTCAAAGGACACTTAAAATATTTTGCGGCCAAAATACCTCACTATTAATAAACAAGGGTTCATCATAAATGATGATATAGGTGATTTTACATTTAAATAGTATGTTTCCTTGTTCTAGAATATTAATTTGAAATTGTGTACCACATAATGCAGTAAACACAGTATACATTGAGACCCCAAAATATAAAGATTTTAATGCAAAGAAACGTACAAAAGACTGAAATTCAATCAGCATCGGCAGTAGCTACAGCAGTGATTCATAATTTACGTCAAGACACCATTAACGTACCAGATAAAATAATTAGAATTAAAGGAGCTATTTCAATGAAAAAGCCCTCAAGGGGGGTAATTTGTTTTAAAAATCTGGAATTAATATATTAATATTGGCATAGAGAGATCGGCCTATCCCTCGACTGTATACCCACAACCAGTTAATATGTTTCAGTCCAGGTTGGTAAGACCCTGGTTGTGTTTATTCTGGCTCTCAGCTAACACACCTAGTTCCAACTGCTTTAACGGCGTCTGGTAAATAGCATAGTTGTTCAAAGTTTCGTTTATAGAAAGAAAACAGCAAATGTTCTGTAGCGAGGCAGTTAACACATGCTCGCTATGTCTAACATCCTAACAAATCTCTTTGCTCCAGTATTTCAGCGTTATTAAATGACATTCCTTTTCTTAATTGATACACGACACCATAATTATACTAGACTGATACTTCATGTGGTTGCACCTGTTTGCAATATCTTTGAGTAAAATATCTCATGACATATACGGATGGTTAAGCAGTATAATGTTTTTAATTAATCCGATGGTTAACTCATTATTTATATTTACACAGTCAATGTGACTCATAACAGAACGTAACAGAACGCAGTTAATGGCCGAGGAAGGTTTCATAAGAATTTTGCACTATTGTTTTAATACCATACAACACATCCCTGCTAGTTATTATTGAGAAACATAATACATATAAAGAAAAAAATGTACTTTAAGGAGTAAAAACTACGTGTTTTAAATAATGCAGGGGTGCGGAAATCCTATGCCCGACTCGTCCGACACGGGTAATTTTACCGACGGACTTTTTTTCCATCAACTTGTCCGCGGACAAGTACAATATCGGTGTAACAGAATGATAAAACATGTATAAAACCTCGAGAAAAAAGAACAAGTCTTTCAATGATGCCAACAAAATTATCGCACACTCGAATATTTTGTTCAGGTATCCACAAATTTGTGACGAGTCAGGACGGTTGAATTACATGACGGGCCAGACCATAACGGCCAACTGGCTAGATATTGAATGAGTTTTTGTTAGTTTGTGTTATATCTGACTTGTAGCCAAAATAGTATTCGAATCAATAAACACTTTGAAAATATATGCGCTATAATTACCAATTACAATTGTATTTAATAATTAAACCAATCTTGATGGAGTCTGCTTAAATTTACTGGACCGTTAGGACACGGCCGTCATTGTCTGGTCCGTCACCTGCGTTCTAATTATGTCATTTGGAAAATCGCAGACACGTTTATTGTTCGGGCCAACACTATGACTGTCTAAAATTAAGCAAGCTCGTTTTTCGGACCTCGATTCCGATATTACTTTTGAAACAACTTCCAGTTATTTGATTTTCATCTCTTGGCGTTAAAATTAAAAAATGCAATGGCTTTTATGAATGTTGCAGTTTTCATCAATGCATTTTAACGTTCGTGAAAGCTAACATAATGTCAATGAATTTTAGGCCCGAAATCAGGTCGCTATAGCCGCATTTTACACGTGTCATACTGGTCGGTGTTTTTCAAACGCTTAAAACTGTCTGCAATTTAAAAAAAAAAGGATCTTTTTTGTGTGGATAAAATCGGATAGTAAACAATTTGAAAAAAAGCGTGAAGAATCAAACAAACAAAAAAGCAAATCCGATCGAGATAAAGAATATGATAAAAAACGTACGAGCATTCCAGACGAAGTGATTAAAAGTATTATCGTGGTTGAATGCAGACGACACGGATGCCGTGTTTTGCAAATTGTCGAGAATATCCCCAAATAGCTTCGACTTTGTTTGTTGGTAAAAGAATGACAGGAAAGATACTCTCACAACACACCAGCAGTCGGCTAAACATGTTGCATGCACGTCCAAACATGAAAGTAAATCAAACAAAATAGTTGGAGCTCTTGACAAAGCCTTTGCAAAGGTGGAACGCTCTGAGGTTGAATGATACAAAAACTCTTTGAAACTGCCTACGCAGTAGCCAAGCACACTCGTCCATTTGGTGACTATCCATTTTTATGTTCAATTCAAGAGAAAAAACGGTGTTAACTTGGGCACTGACCACCGTGGCTGGGATGCTTGTGTTGACTTTGTCAAGTCTATACCTTCAGTGCTTTTATCAGATGTAACTAATCACTTGAAAACTGTCAGATTTTTTTCAGTTATGAGTGACTCTGGCCCTGATGCATCTGTTATTGACCAAGAGGGCATTTTGCTGAGGTATGTTCACCCTGAGACATCAGAACCACATACAGCCATTGCCCGTAAAGAGAGTCTGGAAAATGCTCGTGCATTTGGGGTTGTTGCTGCCATAAAAGTGGTATTAGTAAATGTGGTATTGGCATTGACAATATGAATGACAATGATCCTAAACTAGTTTGCATTAATTTGGATGGTGCTGCAGTAAATCTTGGTGCCAAAATGGTGTTGCTAAGAAAATAAGTGATTATGTTGGCAACAAGATACTTGTTACTCATTGTGTAGCCCATAGGCTAGAACTTGGTGTTCTTGATGCTGTTAAAGATGTTGGATAATTGAAGAAGTTTTAGGATACTGTGAAGAGAATTTGCAAATTTTATTCATACTCGCCAAAGCGCAGAAATGAGCTGCACCACTTTTTATCAGTTTAGAATGACAGCTTACTTATGCATTCTGAAATTAGGGCTATCAGGAAGGTTTCTTCTAAGTTTAGAGCCCTGAAGGCAGTCAGCCAAGATTTGCAAGCT
This sequence comes from Congeria kusceri, assembly GCA_027627225.1. NCBI lineage: Eukaryota > Metazoa > Mollusca > Bivalvia > Myida > Dreissenidae > Congeria > Congeria kusceri. Next base: position 51,632,387 of record CM051030.1, read on the forward strand.
ACTGTTCTACATATGGAACAAATCATTTCAACTGCCAACGGAGCTGATGAACTTGGTCAGGCGAAAGCAATTTTAACTGACCTCAAGCAGGTGAAGTTCATTAAGTATTTGTACCTCATGACGGATGTTCTTTCTGCCATTACTGATACTTCCACTATGTTCCAGAACAAAGATTTGCTGATATTTGAAGTCAAAGAGGCTATTGACACTCTGTATACCAGACACCACTCAATGACCCAAGAGCCAGGGAAGAATCTTGCAAAGTTCTACAGCAAGTTTGAGATAGAGTCAGGCACATTTGACGGATATTTGAAGCTTTCCGGTACACTCAGATCCTTCAAAGATGACAAGGACATACATGACTTACTTGACATTATGGGCCAGTACATACTGAACAGGTTCTCTGACCTTGATAACTCACCAGTGTCTGACATGAGAGTGTTTGATTTCAGACTATGGCCACATACCATAACTGAACTGAGCACGTATGGAAATCATGAGATCAGGAACCTGTGCCAACACTTCAGTGACATCCTTACTGAAGAGAAAGTGAAAGTAGCACCTGTACAATGGCAGACATTGAAGGTACAGGTTTCAATGCAGAGACAGTATCATCCACTGGCTGTCTACACCTCAATCCTGCAGAGAAAAGAGGAATCTGTACAGCATATCAGTGTACTGCTTGCAATTATACTGACTGTGTCTCCATCTACAGCTTCATGGGAAAGATTTTTCTCCAACATGAACTTATTGAAAAGCTCAGTTAGAACCCGTCTGACACAAAAAACCCTTCAAAATCAGATGCGCATTGTTGTAAATGGAGCATCTTTACAAGACTTCAACCCTCTTCCAGCTGTTGAGTTCTGGCTGTCATCAGGTAACAGACACATTACACATAAGAAACCAGTGAAGCCTTCCACTTCAACTGAGAATGAGCCAGGAACGTCATCTCAAACAGAAATGAATTCCATCCAACCAATGTTATCTGAGATGGTCACTATAATTGGTGGGGAGGATGCTGCTAGGACCAAACTCAAAAGTCTGTCTGAACATGAATCAGGACCTTGCTGTGTGATGTAACTAAACTCTGGAGTGACTCTTTAAATCAGGAAATATTAAGTGGTTTCAAATTATTTCAGTCATGGTACAAAATGGTTGAAAATAATTATGTGCTATTGTACTTACTGTACTGATGTTAAGTGTGAATGTTGCTCTCTTTATCACATCATTGTGAATGACTGTCTACATTTTGCATATTGAGATGTTTATTAAACGTAAATGTTTTTGCGGACATATTTATTTTTAAAGTAGAGGGAACAAACAACAAGGAATACACTTATATTGGATTGCAATATTGTAATACTGAAATAGACATATATACATTACCACATATACATATAAAGGTTGCAGAACAATATTTATACTTGAACAAGTGATTTGTGCAACTAATTTGTCCGTGGACAAGTGAATAATTTTGATATTTCCACACCCCTGAATAATGTATATTAAAGTCTGAAAATACACTAATACGTGCGAATTGGAATTACAACTTTTTGTACTCGTCTATATCAAGTTTGGTAAATAGATATAAATGATTTATAACCCAGACAGAACCTAGCTGGAAATAGGTATTATCGTATTATTGCCTGGAGTTATATGGACGGCTAGAACAGTCAATGCATCAAAATGTGAATTATGCATGTACAATTAGATCTAGTCTTGCCTTTTTACGTTTTATGGTTCGTATTCCTCTTGTACGGTGGAATTACATAACCAGAAGCAATTTACTTTGAAAGGGGCATATCGACTGTGCTCCGCTGTAATACGGACTCATTACATCAATATGATTTCATGTTTATTTAAACAAAATTGAAGACTGGCGACACTATTTTGGAATCGTTACAAATATTAATTGAAAGACAAAACCTTTCTTACGACATTTATTGATATTGCATACACGGGTAACGGTACACAATGCACATTTCATTCATATCGACTGTATTACTATTACTAACTATGCTATTTAATAATTCGTATTTTGATATGAAATCTCTGTAAATGAAATGTGCCAATATCAACGTTAACATTTAAATGTATAATTGGGATAATATCGCTATAAAACATAATTCAAGTTCAAGGTTCTAATGCAATGTTGCTAATTATAATGTATATCTTAATTTCTCAAGAACAGCCCTGTAGCGATCATAAATCTACGACAGAGTACACGCCCTTTCATTACATCTCTCCAGCATAGAACATTGAAAAGCTGATTTATTGCCTCAAACCATAGATAATAACACCTTATTGCCAATAAGATAATATTGATAGTTATTTATGTTGGTATTTGCTAGGTAAATTTGCTAACATCAAAATGTTCTCGGCATTCATCTGCATTGACAGCCATGTAGCCAATCGGAACAGGAACACTGATATAACGACTATGAAACATTTGAGTCTCAAAACGCATGTCGTGTCAATATACAGAAAGTAAATAAAATAACACATTAAATTCCGATAATTAAATGACTTTTCAGTAATTTTGCCCTGAACATTGCAGCTATTAAAGTTTTAAATGGTTTAACATTCGTAGCTACAATATTTATAATAAAAATAACTAACGTATGTAGTGTCCTAGCGTTGTGCTTTGTGACTCTATTGATCACGAGATTTATTATGGTTTTCGATCTTTTTTTCTGAATTTGCACAACTGCCACAAGTTAAGCTTCCACTAGATAATTTATTTTTTAAACATATATATATATATATATATATGCGCACTAATCAGTAGGTCAACATTAATAAAAGGTGTGTAAAATGTACGTATAAACATGTATCTTACGTGTTACATATACAGAAGTGCATTTCTGCTGTTAATAACCTTGTGTTTTATTGGCAGTATCTAAACTATTGGCAATGTTTAACCGTCTGTACGGTAAAAGCATGCCAGATTGCTCTACCTATTTCAATACATGTTAAAGTACAAAATTCAAAAATACAGGATGACTAATCTTTGTTATGAAAGTCTGTTCTATTTCAAGTATGCAGCTAAAATGTCGGTTAACTTATTGTTTTAACAACCCAATATATCATAATGCGTGCAATACAGCACTTCCGAAATCCGATCGAATTGTGTAACTCTATTGACACGAAAATATATCTCCTGAACGAGAATATTATTCAGTCTCAGCATAATGTATAAATATTTGGTTTTGATACGATATCGCCCGAGAAGCAATATTTTACTGAATATGGTAGACAGTTCTTTGAGACGGCATCGTAAATTTCTTGAGGAGACATATTACACACTATATATCATTAAGAAAAGAAAACCAGAATTGGGTGTCTTGTATATGTAATGTATGCAGCTTTGTAGACTATTTTTGACGATATCATCTATTATATAAACGCTAAATTCTAGGCATCCATAAACAGTAAATAAATCTCTTGCGTGTGAATTAACTGTTCAGTCATGAACGATGTTGGGTTTACATTGCTTTAATCTATGCACATGGCAATTATGCTAAGTGAGGTATTCTTTATATGCCAAAAGAGTACTAAGCAATTTTGTAAATGCGTATTCTAACAAACTTGTAGTAAACTGTTATAAGTATACAAGCCTTCCTACTATATTTTGTATTATACTAGTTCATTATAACAAGCTTGGATGTTTATAAATAAGGGTTTCTATTCAGCTGAAGTTTGTGGAGTTTATTTATCTTATATTGATGTACTTTTATTTGAATTTGGCTAAAATTTACTAAGCCATATCTTTGCATGTGTATTAAAGTAAAAATGGAAAGGACACGTACGCAAAGCAACTTGTAAATGTTTTGTTTGCTTATATCCGCTTCACGTACATTGATCCTCACACGTGGACATATATATTCTGCCGATGAAACCTATTATTTATTGCGTGGCATTGACTTAATAGCCTATATAATTTCCATATATTTGGTTATGTTTGTTGTGGTTAAGCCTAGATATTTGTCAAATGCCTTCGGACAAAACTTCCCAGATGTTAAATGTTTAGTGTAATAACGCACTTAAGTAATTTCCTATATTTATACTTGGTTTATACTAGGCTTTGTTTGTTCATGTGTTTAACGTGTTAATTGATGTCAAAGCTGTAATTTCAATCTAATACACTTACGTCGATTTCACGGCATTGCTTTATGGAAAATATTACATTCAACGTAACGGATTTGAATATATTCATACATAAAGATCAATGTCAGGTCAATGTGACAGATCCATATAATACACATACTAATGAATATTTATTATTTTATAATCCTGACGTCAGTTATAGACCACATAACACATACAATATCGCGCGTTTACCATGACATGTGTCTTTTTTAATTGTTCATTAGAGTTTGTCACATTCACTCTAGGGCACTTAAATAGATAATGAAGACAACTTGATATATTCAACCTGAAAATTTTCCGACGTGAATAACTTTCATGTTATCTTCCATTTCATAATCAAAACAGGGTATGTGAATGTTATTGGGAAAGAGAAGAGGAGTGTAGTTACACTAATCGTAACATGATTAATTAATGTTATTGAATAACTGATTTATTAATCCAATTGATGTTCACTTTGATTTATTTTTTTCCGATAAGATATTGTTGTTTTAGTATCACATAGTACCGGCAATAGAGTTTCGCGCATTTATATATGCCTTTTAAACGAACACACACGCGCGAGCGGACAGTAATCAGAAAGTACGTGTTCACACTTCCTTCTAATATACGATTATTACTTTCAGATCCTTAAAGATGTTCCAGTTTCAGTTTCAGTGGATGAATTTAAAGTTTTTTATGATTCCCGTAATACATTTATTGAGTGCTTAATGCTACATATGTCATCTAAACAATTATTTGGCATCATTACAATCAACACATGCAAACAATAAATACTTGAACATTGCATACACATAATAAATACATAATAATATAAACAAAGCGAAACTCCAGTTGCGACAGCAGGAAAGAACTCTTATTAGCAGCCCCAGGTCATGTATTTATGGCAAGTGACCAATTGCCAAAAAACAATACACAGGACATCACAATAACACATTAAAAAAACAAAACACGCATGAATAAAACTGGTGTCAACGCCTTGGAACGGTCAATGCAAATCATTGGGGGTTTAAACCGGTTTTTGTGCGCACGAACCTCACACTTGGCCCAGAATTATTCACAAAACATGTAAGTGTAAATAAAAATTAACCTCATAGCATCGCAATTCAAATTAAACAGAAATAAAAGAGAATATTATTCAATTTAATTACCATTTAATTACTCAATGGCTAGATGCAAACCAGAGCAGCAGAATTGCAACATTCTGAGGCACGATGAAATGAAACAAAAAACAAGCATCAACTGCATCTCGTCTTTTTATAAAAAGCTTTAAAGACATAGCATAATATAGTCCAATTTTCAGATCATCGTCATGCAATTTCAGGAAGAAGCCGTAATGTTGGGTGTAAAAAGCCAGATTACATAGCTTTGTTGTTTATGTTTATTTTAAACTGAATAAAACTTAATATATTATTTTTACATCTTCCTGCTAACCCGAACTGAAAAAAACATAATTTAACTTAATAAAGCATCGACGCTTGCATTTCATAAATGTTATTTCATATCAAAACAAATTAACAGTACGTTTAATCGACAAAGAGTACAACTGTCTTAACGGGTTAAAATCAGTAAGTCAAATCGTTATAGCATCAGTTAAAATAATGTTAATAACTATATTGCTTTAATTTCTATTCTAAACATATGTTGACATTTCTATTTCCCCACTGTGCCGTCATTATATATTTCTGCGTTGATAAAACATGTATAATATATTTTAACCCAAACAGTATACCGATATAATTGAGGTACAGACGTATGTTTATAAATGTACTTAATACATTATTCTGAAGTTTTATTGTCAACCCATTTAATGCTTAACCACCTTCTTCTATCCACATGAATACTTAGAAAATTGATAAATCATTGTTATTTATAATGCGTTTCATAAGCATCATGCGCACCATTTTCTTGAAGAGTAATTAATTACGTTATATATAGTCTGCAAATAACAATTATACAATATAAACACGTTACTGATATAGATAAATTACAGTTAAATTTGGGGCGAATGCCCCTGTAATCAGAGGCCAATATATGGCGCGTACACACGTAAATTACGCAAAAATAATTGGAACTTACGCAGAGAAAATAACACTTTGGGAGTATATTTACACACAAATTTTCCGATGTTCGCGTGACTTAGTGACTGGAGGACCGAAACCGATAGACGTTCGACAGGCCTGCCTACCTGAATTTGCAGTTGAAATGTTTAGTAGTATCTTCAGAATAGTTATTGTATTTAAATAACTGCATTATGAAGGATTATTATTATAATACTATGGTCCTCGGCTCATATCAATATGCACTGTTGGATGTAAATTCACCCCACTAATCCATCATAGAGTGTACATTTACCCCCACAATTCTGATGTGAGTGTACATTTACTCCCAAAGTGTCAGAAGTAAACGTACATTTACCTCAAAAACATATATTTATATTAAGTACTGCCTGTAATAGTGCACATATATTGTTCTACAGTAAGCTATATACTGTATACGAATACGAGAATACTTTCTCCCTCACCACTGTCTCTATGGTCAGCTATTATTATCTGTTCGGTAAATCAAAATTGAGCCTTCACATTATACATCGATTAATAAGGAAGTACGTATATTTGCATGTTTCTGTATTGCGTGGTGATGAAAACCAACTTGTGTAAACTCTTTTTAAATCGTTGATTGTATGATAGCATATTTGTGCCTTCAATATAACTAAAAAATTAAATTGTTCATTAAAAATTCACGGTGGTTATCCGGTTTGAATCTTTTGTGTGGCATGTGTTTCCGGTGTGTACTGCGTAACATGAGCAATTGTTCAGCGACCTTACATAAAGGGCATTTGTTGTTTTAGATGGCTTTCTCTTCTGCTAATGCAGCTAAAGTTTTATATTGTTCGTATTTACAATAGCTGTTCTATTATTAGTTACACTGCTAGTAACTGAGGGTGTATGGGATATACACCCTCAGTGGCTTCATACCATACTCGAGCTGCGTTCTCGTATAATAATATAATATATCTCACCGGCTACCTTTCACTGGTATCTTTTCATTGACATCAATATTGTAGAAAATTAACGAAAAAAAACGTCACAAAAAACACGAAACATCTACAATGACGTCACGAAAATAAACAAAATGACATCATTAGACTGCGTCATAGACTTCTATGGGGTATTGAAATATACACATGGTGTATGGAAAATACCTTATAGTCATGTTACCGCTCTTAGCCAATCGGATCGCGTCATTTATGTAGGAGGTGAGGTATGTTTCTATGCTTATAAATTACATGTAAAAGACTGTTAAATAAACTAATATTTGACATTTCCAACTTTTGCCGATGTTGAATCCAAATCTGATATAGCAGATATTTCGGGAACCCAATATGAGCATTATTAATTCAAGTCAGGGAGGGGCGTAGCAATACTATGGTTTTTAAATATGTTCAATGACACCGGAACATACAAAACTCCAGTTATTAATACCAAAATATATATAGTACTACAATAGGGTAGTCATTGTTAATTTAAACAATTACAAAATATTACTTCACAAAATATCGAGTCAAACGTATATAGACAAAACATCTGGAATGTTTTTGTTTATTCTATTAGTAACAACAGTTGATAGTAACAGTGTACACAATTGTTATTCGTTGCTAGTGTCAAGGTATTTCTTATTGTGAAAGAGTTAAACCACCTCCACTAATGCGCGAAGGTATGTGCGGAAATAAAATCTACACAAATCGTCTGTAAATGCAATCTTTTTAAATATTAATGCTATGATATACACGTGCTAATGGAAAACAGCGATTTTTAAGCATTGCGCATGTATAGCATGTATAGCTACATCAGCATTTCATAAAATGAAGAAACAAATATTCATTATAAACCTGGTGTGCAAACCAGTATCAAAGATAACACAAACAAAGATTAGTGATTACCAAAAACTCCTAGTTTACTAGTTTATGTTCGATTCGAAATTAGTTGACAGTGAGCAAGAGAGAACATTCCACTTTTTTTCTGTTTATGATCACGCTGAACTCGCCTACATTTAAAACGTGCCATTTACCTTTATTAACTCGTCCTTGCTTATAACGATTTTTAAACGGACTTGTTACTGATTTCAGTTTATCTCATCTGTACACACAAACCTTGCACTGCCAAACAAAGTTTATATTAAGTAAAGAATAGATTAAACTAGGACACGAAGTGAATATTGATCGAGTATTTTTTTTTTAACAGTCGTAATTTTATTGTTAGTCATATAGTTAGGGAATCAGGTGTACATTTGTATTACAAAGATTAAGTTATTTTTGTGTTTTCAAAGCTTTCAAAGAGTTTAAATACGTAAGTTTAACATATGTGATTAACTACATGAACAAATAAAATGGCTACCAATGTTTATGCTACTGCGTTGCAAACAGAATCTGAAACATTGGTGGACTATTGTTGTTCTGTGTGTGAGGACAATGGTAAATTAACGGAGGCACATTTCTATTGTGAGAATTGTTCGAAGTGGTCCCGTGATCAGTGTGTAGCTCTTCACGGTCAGATGTACAGGAAACACAGAACGCTTGGAAGGAGAGAACTAGGAAAATGGCCGGTCGCCAAGGGCGTAGCAAACTTGCTGGTCCAATGTGTGGAACATAAAGGCAAACAAATTGAAATGTTCTGTGAGAATCACATTCAGCTGTGCTGTTCGACTTGTGTACTGATTGATCATAGGTATGTGTATACATTATTGAAGATCAAATAGAAAAGTATATTGAAATGTGGGGTTTTAAGAGTTGTACAATATCTCAACAATAAATGGTTCAGATAACTAAAGGCGCATGCTTATTCGCCAAATGAATATGCAATATTTCTTTTAAATATTTGCATCGTATGTCTTCATACTGTATCTATTATCTTCAGGCAGTGTAACTTGGTGGCGCATATTGCGGGTAAGGTTCGAATACAGGAACATGAGGATTTGCGACAGCTGACAGCAAATATCAATGACATGAAACAACGTCTAAATAAATTAATGCAACTTAGAGAATGCAATATTAAGTCGCTACAAGATGACTTCGACAACATTTTAGAAGAAATCAGGCTTACACGTCATAAATTCGATACCACATTGGATACAGTGGGGAAGCTGACTGTCACTGAAGGTAAAGCTTTGTTAAACCGTTTGCAAGAATTACTCCAAACTGATGTTGTCCTCTGTCAAAATGCGCTCAAAAGAATACCATCCATCCAAAAAGCGGCTGATAAAATTAAACAAAACGATTCAGAAATATCTTCCTTTGCCTTTTTTTAAATTCAAAAAGAGCTGTCAATATCTGACTCAATTTTACGTACAAGTTACGTTAAATCAGATATCACCTTATCATTCACTGCAAACAAAGAGATTGAAAACTGTTTTGCAACGGTGACAACATTTGGTAATATTGTATCTAATAATAATTTTACTACAATCATTACAGTAGAACAGAAAGTACAGTACAATATAAAAGTAACTGGCGATACGAGGCATTTGTAAGATATCAAACGGAAGTATCCTTATTGATGTCACACGTAACATGAAGGTGAATATGCTGGATAAGGACTATCGTGTGATAAGTCACTTTGGTACGCCCGCACATCCAATGGACGTTTGTCAGATTTCAGACAATAACGTGGCTGTACCTGTATATGATTGAGGCAAAATTCAGCACTGTGAGGTACACTGCGAAGGGTACGCTTTTGGACAAGTTGTATGAAGATATTTCGAGTAACTGTGCAGGTTCAGTTTTATTACAAAACCCTTTTATCAGAATAATGCAGACACACAAATCAAACATTGTTATGTTCACATTTATTTATAATCAAATTAACTAAATTATTTTTTTCAAATGTTTGTCACAAGAAACAACAATAGATCTAGTTACTTATTTATGAGTGATGTCATACATTTAACGTGAATTGTCATTTTGTTCTTTGGTTTCTTTAACATAACATTTCATTTATGTTCATTACGAAATACGCTCTGCAAGGATAATCAACCGTAACAGTTAAGGCATTGTTTCGCTAGTTGTTATTTGTTTATGATCACGTACTGACGTGTTAGACAATAATGTTATAATTATGTTATACATGTTATAGTTGTGGTGATAAGATTTATGTCCTCAACAATTCACATCACAAGGTCCTTACGCTGAACAGGAGTGGACAAGTATGGGCATCCCTCACTGACCCCAAACTACAATACCCATTCGACTTACACGTGACATTGTCAGGCCAAGTGCTGGTCTGTGGAAACACTTCGTAGAACATCATTTAAATCAACAGCGAGGGGACACAGACGATCGCTACTGTGGCTTCACTGAAGGGAGGAGAGAATGTTGTATATGTCTTTAGCTCCAACAGAACTGGGTGTTTTATTGTCGCAAGATGGGAAACTAATGATATGGTTGTGCTTAATACACAATGACTGTGTATTTGGTAATTAAAATATATACGCTACATATAAATGTTGAATACATACATAATGTAAATACGTGTATATCATTAATTCGACATGAATTAGTATTGATACATTTAACCAAATCTTAACAGTCATTAAAATTTCTATATAAGTTTGCATAACTGTACACTTTGATTTTTCAATATATAATTTCAATGAGTTCTTTATCGTTTACGCCACACATAATAACACTATTCTGGAAGCTTACATATATTGTTTCCATTAATGTCGTTGTATTGCACACTTTTATTTCAATATAACAGATGGTCAATGGCAAACATATAGGTTGCATTGATAGTTATCAACATGCTTATTTATCAAGCACGTGTGTAAACATTTTAATTTATCAAAATTAGTAGTAGTAATAGTAATAGTAGTAGTAGTTGTAGTGTTAGTAGTAGTAGTAGAAGTAGTAGTAGTAGTAGTAGTTGCAGTGATAGTAGTAGTAGTAGTAGTAGTAGTAGTAGTAGTAGTAGTAGTAGTAGTAGTAGTAGTAGTAGTAGTAGTAGTAGTAGTAGTAGTAGTAGTAGTAGTAGTAGTAGTAGTAGTAGGTGTTGTAACAGTAGTAGAAAAAGGGTTATCCGGAAAGTAGTTTATCCTATGTATTGTGAGCTTAAATATTTATATTAGTTTTACATTCTAACCCAACCTTTGACCTTGCGAATGGACTAATCAACTGGAAGAAGAAAACTAGAGTATGAGTAACGATTGAATACATGTTATTAATTTTTTTGTGAAACACTATTTAAATGAAGTTTAATTGCGCATGTAAGACACTGTTGCTACTCGACTGTTTTCTATGGAAAACCAAAATGACAGCAAGCGCATTTGTATACACCGATCAAACACTAATCTGTGTACGTTTGCGCATGGTATTATGGGTAATTCAACTACTTTATCATATTAAACTTTCGAGTTGGTTATTATCCCACGTGTAGGACAACGATAAATATGATAAACTGTAACAAGGGGAACTTACAATATTTTAATCTTATCTTTACATCATGTCAAATTTTCTTGATAAAATATTTTAATTAAACTAGTATTTAAAATTACCCGTTTTCGGAACTATATTTTGCAAAAGACTGCCGCGTATGTGTAGAAAAAGCATTTTGTTATTTAACCGTTTTAGAATAGAAAATCTATGCCTGTGACCTGATCGCTGATTATAGAATGACAGCAAGCGCTATCGCAGTTCATTGAAAGCCTGCAGCGTTTGACATGTTATGCCCTTGGTGAAATCGCCCATTGCTATTGTCGCAATAAGCAAAATTCCACATAATTTAATCACAGGCAATATATTGATACAATTATTAAGAAATACTCATTTCTACTAAATTCTCCTGTATATTTTCACACACTATAAACAGACGTTTCGTCTTTTCTATAAATAAGCTGTGGGGAACAATCTACATGTCATATGAGTTTATTTTATGAAGACAGTTATCGCTTATCTTTGCTTTTAACGAGGCTCTATGATGCTTGGCATCATTACTTTTCTTGTGATTACTTGATGAGCTCGGACACGCGGCCCTGACGACCGTGCACATTAGTGGCAAATTCAACGCTTCAATTAGTTTATCAATGTATTCATGTAAACGTCAGTTTCAGTTCATCATTCCCAGCTAGACCAAGGATCCCTAACATAGATTAATTTATAGATGAGTGTTTAGTAAACGAAAATCATCAGAACATTTCAGAATCATAGGTGGCGACACACTAGTATTCGTTTAGTATTCGACTACACATCTATATTTTGGAATGTTTATAATATTTTAAGATTTTTGCATACTAGTAGATCATAAATTGAACTAATCTACGAACAAAGCGTGTAGTAAAATAATACACTGATAAAATATCTCGTATTTAGTATCGTTTACACAACAATAAACAGAACATACACTTATTTAAGTGTTTATTTTACTTTATTTTATTGCCCCAAACATATGTGAATAAGTAGTAATAGTAAGCCAATTGATTTGCAAAGCAAATACATGACATTACAGTACGTGACCGTTATATGAAACAGCGTGTTTCAAAAAGATGATGTTCCTTTGCAGTGATAAGCGTCTAGCATTTGAGGAATGAAATGTTATTAAACTGTAAGTTGTATTCCCTTTAGCTGCTCATTATTTTGTAGTTTCAGGCTAAGAGGTAAATATGTGTTTATATTTGGCTTTCTGGAGTTTTATTTATCTTATATTCTATACTGAATTTTGTCTTTCTTTTTTTCAGTGGGATTTTGTGGTATTTTATAGGTAATTAATATGTGACGTTGTTTCGTAATATGTTGCATTTCTCTTCTTAGAAGTAAAGAAAAATTGAACATAGAAAAAAAACCTAGCATTAACTTTCTATACAACGACTAATTTCTTAACAGATACCAATACAACAAAAGACAAAGTAACATAAAAATAAAACATTAACATATTCGAGTGCGATAGCTTTCCTTCAGACAAGCAACGAATGGTAAATTAAAGTTTGGCTGCAGGTTTTTTCTGAACATTACTCTTTCTGTACATGTGGCTCGTAACAAACAAGCACAGTTGAATCTTGATTAAATAGCATCAGATGAAAGCTATGTTTGCTAATAAGCGCAAGGAGCAATTTACAGAACAAATACTAAATTGCGTGTATCGCAATCAATAGTTATTTTGAGAGAATTTATAAATCATATACTTATTTTGCAAGTAAAGAAACACAACATGTTAATGTATTTTGTATATTTGGATGATTTAAGTTATTATTGAATGAAATTACAAAATCAGCAAGTGTTTTTTCTAAATATATGTTTTAATAATGATTTTCAACAGCTGTGTACTTTGCATATAATAAATTAAGATGTTTATTTATATTACGCCCGTTCGACAAGATATCGGAATTTTGTGGATAGTTATCAGGCATGGAATGCATGACATTGATCACTACTGATACATATTATATTTATTTACACAAACACTTTGGGGCAACTGTTTATTCAATTTAGAAGCTCAGGGTAAATTTCCTCGGCAGATGTTAAATTCCAGAAATATAAGCATGTTTATCCGATAACAATAGTGAAGTTTTTCGGTTAAATATAACACAGATGTGAACGTAGACATGAGTATTGTATATTGGTCTAGTGCATCTTAATTTCTTCATAGCTTAATGTAATTGTTATTAAAATATGCGGTTTTGGCTCTGCTTTAAAAGGCTCTACAGCCACAAAAGAGGCCTTTTTCCATTAAACCGAAGCAGGTCTTCCTAAATATTATTTCATTACATTTTCTAGTATTCCTCTTAAAAGTATATGCTTTTACCTAATCTCGAAACAGTTGAAGCATATGGGTTGGTTTTTCCACTATACACCATATTTAGAGTTCCTATTGCTGTTGTGTACACATTTTTATTAGAATTCATAGTAAACTGATAGAATTTCGCTTAAAATATGTTTACTCTGTGTTCACTAGGTGCGCTTGGTACGAACTGAGTTCGCGGTTACACGTGCACCTATTCAAAATTATTTTTCTAACGTTTTAGCAGCAAGACATGATTACTGCTAGTTGTGTTAAAATAGGTACTGACACATTTTCATATCAACACAACGAGTGTTGATTTGTTAGAAAATTAGAAAATCAGAATACATTGTCTGACTTTATCATGCGCAGTTAATAGCATTGCACAGATTATTACAAAGAACCATGTTATATTCAGGGAGCATTTGTGCGGCGAGATAGGGTCATTGGACAACAAGTGGTGCGGTGATTTATGGTGATTATTTCGCCCGATTATGGTGACCGGAGAAAATTGGGGTTAGCAAACGGCCATTGATAATAGTGATTGATTTCTTAGCGCCTAAGTCCTAGTCTCTCAAAATACATTGATCATCATAGACAATTCGTGAAATGCTCGGAATGCTTGAACCGGTGCGGAATTGTATCATAAACGTCATATTGTAAGCACCCCTTGTAGATAGAGGAGAAGTTAACATCAAGAAATAGGAAGTATCGTCGATGTGTACGTATCATTCATTTAGACTAGTTTAGATAGAGGAGAAGTTAACATCAAGAAATAGGAAGTATCGTCGATGTGTACGTATCATTCATTTAGCCTAGTTTAGACACCCAGCCTGAGTCTGCTTTACTGTCAAAAAATAATAGTATTTATTAATTCACACATAAATGCTATTCTTGTGTTTGCAAGTATGCTGTGTGTGCTTACTCTGAATCGTTGGTAGGTCAATGTTCAAAAAGTACACACGCCCTCAATCATATACCGGTATTGCGATTCATGTGAACATCGGCGGATTCTGATATGAACACAAATGCGGTGCAACAAACATTTTCAAAATTTTGTTGCACGCCTTTAGTTTACAACCTATTACGTGTATTCTTATACGAAAACCTGATAATATAAATGTAGTTTCAAAACAGATACACGAACTATCATCTCTTTCTTAAATACAGTTGATGCACACTTTGAGAGAGAACAACGGTAATTATAATTACCATTATCTCTTTTTTCGGCAAAACACGTTTCAACCGGAAAACGCCCTTATTTAACGTCTTCCTAAAAGCCGTCAGATTTTCTGGCGATTCTTTTTGGAAGCTGATGATAACTGTATCCATTTCAGCGTTAATCTGTTTCTAATGTAGATGTCGCTGCTTGCACTTTTTTGTATCTAGCAGGACCTAACAGAATGCATCGCATCTGGTTTGTGAACGAACATGTTTTATGCGAACCTTGTCTGACAGTTAAATCAACAGGAAACAATTTTGGTTTTTAACATAAATGTATTGATGATCTTTATTGACTATACTGTTACATAGTTTTCCCATGGCAAATAGTTATAGACACGGAATTAGAATAATAAGATGTACTCGTACATCTAAAATGTGTGTTAATCACTTAACATTAATTGCAAAATTCGGTATTCGAACAATCATAATGTGTGTTAATCACTGTACCTCCATTGCAACATTTGGTATTCGAATAATTATAGTAACAGTATGAAATTATCGTATGTGAAACAATTTACTAATCAAAACGTGAGCCATTAACACGCCATGTAATAAACGTTTCATAAACTTGGAAACCACGTTAAATTGATCTTACTAATTTAAATATCAAAATTGTTTATCATATATGTATTGTAATGATAATAACAAGAACATAAACTACGATAATATTTATGTTTTAATCTATGGAATATTGTGTTGTAATTGCTTCATTATCTGCTGCGTAGTAAATTTAGGACGTTTATTATGGAATTGGTATTATTATTTTGCGATAAATCAAAGCTGATTCTAATCAATATCGCCTGGTAAATATATAAATTGTGTACATTACAATCGAATGTATTTGGAAGATATTAAAATAAATTGGATTCTCATTTACTACTGATTACTATTAAGTATGATTCTTAGAAGTTATTATTCATATACATGTGATGTATTTCATATCTCTAATTACCAAGTAACCAATTTTGATTAATTGCACATTGTATTATCTGTTAAATTGTATTTATAATTTGATATCGTTATTTCACATAGAGGAGTCATGATAGTCATGTATAAAATACATAATATCGAAACATATTTCTACATGTTGCATATTTACATAAAATACATGCTGTGTTCATAGTCCGTCTGTCAATGCGTACACCATTGACAATTCAAACGATAAGCACCGACTAAAGTATCCGGTGTAGTCCTGTAACAATTTATATCATGTTCTCTTTTAACGATACGACTTTCTGTAGAATAACCACTTCCTGATATATCAGATTTGCCTGATACCTAGGAAAGCTGTATCTTTTTCAGCGTTAACCGGCTAATGTAAGCGCCAACGTACTTTTTCATCTAACAGGGCCTACCAGAATGCCTCACGTCTAATGTATGTAGGAACGTTTTTTTTTGCAGACAACTGGAGTGTCAATAGAAAACATGAATGTCAATAATGCAGCATAAGAGACATGTTGACAACAGCCATCGAAGATACACGTATGATCATAATGTGCTATGCGTTTGAACAACTGAATGTGATATTTATACTTATTTAATAAGTTTTATATAATACCAGAATCGTGTGCAAAGAAATAATAATTTTGAAATATAAATATTGACTATTGGATTATAATTAGATAAAATTTTGAGTTTGAAACACCTATTTTTAAATGTTTATATGGGAACCGTATATGCTGCAACATTATTGTTATAAAGATCTATTTTAGCTTGCATTTCTGTTATTTTATGTATGTAAACATGCATATCAAGATTTAGTTATTATGATGGTTATTGATATTTCTAAAATATATAAGTTACAGTGCTTGTGCTGTAACATTGCTCTTATAATTACAAAGTATACCCATATGACTATAATTATTATAATGTTGTATATTTTTATATTCTAAGACGTCTATTCACATGTTAAGTATGATCCGACAACAAAGCTCAAAATCATTCAATTGCACTGTTATTTCATATAGACGGATCTACCTTATTTGAATACCAATGCATGTATGATAACATATTATTGCTTTACATCAAATATGCACATTTTATGCAAATCCTTTGCGATAACCCTTCATAATAAATAGAGGATATTTGTTTGTTTTCGGTGCGATAACGCGCGATATCATCACCGTAAAGGGAGACAATTAATATTTTCACGAGCGCTTGCGCGAGTGAAAATATGTAAATTGTCTGCGTTTCGGTGATGATATTACGCGTTATAACACCAAAAACAAACACATTTTCATTTCATGTTATGCTTTATTAACCTTTGTTTTACATTTTATTGGTAAATATTGTGGGAATAATAACGTCATGAAGTCAAAATAATGACGTCATTTTAGAGTTTTGAGCCCGGCATCGATGACGGTCCGTTTCATTTGCTGTATTAAATCTGGACCTAAAAAGTAGTCCCTCACTGTGAGTGATATGGGGATATATCTCACTGATTATTTTTTTTTATGTCACTACTTAGCATTGAATAAAACACAAATACATTCTAGTTAACATTAAACGATCATTCGATATTGTGTTTTCTATGCAATATGCATACATGTCATCGCTAATTTAGTTCTGACGTGAATGAACCAACATTTTAAGAATGACGGATTTATACCTTGATTAATGTTATACATTACATTGGTAGATATTTCAAGAAATTGTAGATTTTTATAATCGAATTAAACAGCTGGGAATTTTTATACAGTTGTGATTCTACAAACGGTGCATTTCTCGTTATATAAACATATTTACAATTGTTAAATAGAATGCGACATTTCAAAAAGAGACATTTCATGTTTTATTTATTGAAACTCTTCTATGTTAATGTCATACGATAATCCAGTGTTGGTCCAAACATGAGTAGGTAAGTATTCACTAGCAATACAAACATGTTTAAGAATGTGTATCTCCATTTGCATCATATCATAGATTGATTGGTGTGATTGGAATTATAAAGCAATATTTGTAAATTTGGCAAACAAACGATTGAGTGAATTACCATATTAAGAAACGCAATCGATACGCGACGTGTATTTCCTGAAACAAAATGACGTAGTGCATGGAAGATACTCAGATAACATCCTGTTAACAGCGACGTAATGTAATTTCACTCCTGTCAAATGTGGACCGAAATGAAATAATTTTACCAGAAGATAATACGAGACTAGAATGCATGCTTCAACGCAATTATCAATCTAATTATGTCTTGTAAATGTTTATTGCCAAGTTTAGGAAATGAATAAATCCAACAAAGCAAGTTAAATGATGTCTAAGAATTGCGTGTACATTGATTTGTAGTTTAAAAATAACCAAATATGTAGTGCCGCGTTTTACTTTCCCCCAATGTACATGCAGTTCAGTAATTTTTATTATATCTATACAATTCCAGTCAAACATTGACGGTGTTTGCGAAAATATACACTCATTATGTGACAAATAAAGATAACATTCTGTTATTTCAATAGTATATGCACTAAAGCTAGACTTTGTGTAAAAGCAAGATTGTCACACCGCTTCAGACGTCCGACGTCCGATTATAACTCAAAACGGTGACGATTAGCATCATGCAAATACAAAACACTTGGTCTGAGAAATGTTTGCTAAACGGTGTGAGTATTTGAGTGGTTATAGTTTGCACATTTATGCTATAAATATGTTTGCAACATTGTCAAACTGTGATAACATAATTTGTGTATAAACACAGTTTAAAACTGTATTGATAAACACGTTATGTAATTACAGACAATAAATTGGTTGAGATTCAGAAATACGATTCCATTCGGCATTGCTATAAACACAATAATGTATGATTTAAATGTATTAGACCTATCTTAAATGTAAATTATTTTTCATTAGCTTATCTTTGCGTTTAAGTTTTGTCATATATTCCTAATTCTAATCATACGTTATTTAAGTCAAAACATGTTGTTGACGATAATGAATGTTAAAATGCAGATAATGAATGCTTCTGGAAAGGCGACCACGTTAATTATACGTAATCAATTATTTTTGAGTTAAGCATGTATTGTGTTACTTTGCATCCGATCTTAAATATGTAGCTGCAATACGTCTGCCCAGTGTCTATTTGATCAGAAAGCTAGAAAATCGACAAAAATTATCAAACAAAAGTCCTGAGTGCATCTTGAATACAAATTGTACAAAAACATTCGTTGATGAATACACTTAGCAGGTGGTTAGCATATACATTTTACTATGAATAATATTTTATACGTATATGCATGTACATGCATGTAGACAATAATATAATAATAGTTACATTGGGAATCATTTAAAATAATTAAACGATTGTAAATAAGGTTACATCATACCGTCATATTCCGATCAAAGTAAATATATAAATTAAAAAAGATGATGTACGAAAATGGCAATATGTAACTAAATGGTTATTAGAAACATCAGTACATTTTGAGGATGCAATATTTTAACCAGGCAGTTAATTCATGCATTGATGTGACAGTCCATTCATCCATTCATATCTAGTCCATAGAAATGGATTCCAGTTAGATGAATTTCCTTCAATAAAGAACAAAGTCACGATTTCTATGAAGAAGGAAACAAGAACTGCAACAAGACATTATGTACTTAAGTTTATTTTCTCTGCAAATATGTCTCGAGATTTCACTGATTTAATGTCTGTTTGTAGTAAAATGGGTGCATTTTAATAGATAATGTTATTTTCATTGCCAATGTAATTTTCATTACAGAAAGTACAAAGTCTGTTTCTTTCTTGTGTGCCATTCCATCTACCAGTTTCTATTGGAAAGTGATGGTTAGCTGTGCGGAGCTTAAAAATAAGTAAATACTGAATTAAATAAAACACAAATGACTAAAGTAATCACACTTATTTGGATGAGAAGTCTGCAGTGTTAATGCGATGTACACAATGGGTCGATATGTGGGTTGTTGAAAGCAACGTTTGTTACGCTAGATAACAAATAAACAATGTGCTTCATTAACCAATTGATTAAACACAATATGACACGCCTTAATTTACGAATGATAATTTTGATCTGTTGCGATTGGCCAGTATCGTTTGCCAAAAGAACATTACCCCAATTATGCGAATGCAAATTTATTTACAGCTGGTACTTGTAACGGAGTTCGCATATGTTTTAATAGTTGTAAACTTTGTAATACTTTTGCCTCAAACGTGTGAAGGCTACCGTTGCCTAAGCTATATTATCTATGTTTTGTCAAGTTCGTCCTAATCACGCTTATTCGTTTATTTAATCTCGAACAAGGTGGTTACGTCGTGTAACTTTTCAAGATTAGAAGATATTTCTTGCTACAGAAATTATTTAAGTACTTCCACTCTTTAGATTTTTTATCAATTTATTAAGGAGGTTTAAGTTTTCAGAGACGTTAATGTCATAAAATATGAAGGGCTGTTTGTATGCAGATACGCGCATGACAAGGAAGCAGATACATCTAAACGAATCTGACAGGTAATACATGAATTCATCCATAAACACTGTAAATATCTTCATAATCAAAAATGTAAAACTGCTTAAAACTTAAACAATATGAAAAAAAAAAACAAGAACACGAAAACGCAGCATTTCTCATTTTGATTGAAATGATAAGCACCAAGTATAAATTTATGTTATGGCTAGGTTAACCATGACAAGTAGTTTCGTTCTTGGCCCGTCTTCACCAACCTATTCTTATACGTAAGGCTACGAATAAATAATATTCTTGAAACTGTTCTCCATCGACTCTAATTACAACATTCTTTATTAGGAACGGTTTGTTAGGACATAAGCATCTTTGGAACCTAGAATATTCGCAAACACAGTCGTGTATTTTCTTGAGTCTACTAGTATGTCTGTTCTTTATTCTTTTGACTAGAATGGATTGGTGAATTTGGGCCTTGATAAGCAATTATTTGCACACTGTGAAATCCTAAGGCCTCATTCCTTGTAACAACATTGAATGAACTACATATGAACTGACAATTAAGCAACCGGTTTTGAAAAACACAATTAGCTCTCACAACACGAATAGCTCATGGCGCCCATGAAACCGGTTTAATCCCCCCAATGCTTTGCGTTGACCGTTTCAAGGCGGTGATTCCAGTTTTATTCATATTTGTGTTTTGTGTTCGTTACGTGTATTCCCTATAAATGCTGCTTATGTTTAATTGCCATTCGAAGAGGTCAATATTTATTTCTCTTTAGCCTCTATACTCCTAAATGGTGGTTTGACCATTTTCTTAATATGTTTAAACACCACGCACTGTGTGTTATCTCGTCTTTTCTCGGTGTTGAATACTGTGTTTTCATATGTTTCTCTAACGTTGATACAGTCGCATTTGTATTATACTTTGCTTTACTCTCCCAAGAAGTAAAGAATATATGTACAAAGCTATCCCAACATTCGCTTTCTCGAATACGACTTTTAAATAGATACAAGTATAGCTCAAAACAAAGAAACATAAACATAAAACAATATATTCTTGGAGCATACTTTCTGACATTCAATGAATGGTAAATTGAAGTTTGCCAGCAGTATTTTGGTGGTCATTAATCTTTTTGTATCGGGGGAATGTAACAAAACAGCACAGTTGAACCGATAATAGTGGTTCTGAGAAAATCTCTGTCAAATGTAAGGGTAAGCATAATTTATATAATAATAGAACACACATAAAATCACGTGTATAGAAGCAAACGTTTAACAGTGTCGTCTCAAGTCACCCACTCATGCTTATCAATAAGAAATTAATTGCCGGAAAATAGACAATAACAGGTTACTGCCGTCTATTTTGTAATAAATGAGGTGAAGTTTTCAAGGTGGTGACCCCGGTTTTTTTATGTTTTGTGTTGAGTTGTGCGTATTGTCCTGTGTTGTATAGGCAATTGGTCACCTGCCTTGAATAAAGGAGCAGCGGATGTTAATAAGGGTTTCTATCCTGGTGTTGTCTCAAGTTTCATTATTCTTATATTTATATTTAAAATAATATAACGGCAAGGCTGGCAGTGGTGTACTGATAGGTGAGAATATATGCTGTTGAATGTTTTATTCACTAGTGGGAGAATACAACTGATACACATCATGTTTATGCACACAAATAAAGACAATTGTTTAATTTTTTCATTCTCAAATTCAGAGCACAACCACTATCTCTGTAAAACTTTAACAATCATTGCTGTTCGTATTTCAATAATCAGAGGATAATTGTTCTTTAAGTATAAGATCATTTTTATTTCATGGATGTTTATAGAAGTATTATTACGCAATGTGCAATTGTCTTTGGCCACATACTCAGAACTAAACTAATTGTTATTTTAGTTCATGTTTTTTATACAAAATGGAAAAATCATGTTGTATTAGCTCGCGATGAGTCTGCGCTGTCGCGATCTTAGCCGAAACGTCATACTTGTTTGTATTTCGTGTCATTTGTTGCTTAGTTGAGATTTTTGCAAACCAATGGTGCCTTACTGTGGCACTTGTATTGTATTTACTTCGCTAAGGAATGCTATAAGATACTTCACAAACACGCATAACAACATGTATTCGGTTTCATATGTATTGTAATTCAGTGAAATAAAATACGCCATGTACGCCTTAATTTAAACGACATACGTGTAATATACAATATCTAAGTGTGTTGAACATCGACATCTTCAGACTAGTTAATATATTCCATAAACGTCCTATTTGGTTTTTGTATTGTATTTGATCTCACAAGTCCTAAAACCTTCCTTAAATTGAGACCATTAACAACAACTCACTTATGTATATAATTATGTTAACTTTTACATTATGCATTTAGTCATCTTCAGTCATATTAGACGTTTGTATTATTCGATGTATAATCGCTGAAATAAATGTTGTTGTTGTTGTTGTTGTTGTTGTATACGTCTACACCTTTCCAGACAAACAGTTACTGTATTGGCGAACATATGCAAGGTGTATAAAACCTTTTTGTGACAAATAAAGATTACGTTATGTTATATATACAACAAAGCTAAACATGATGTAAAGGTAATTAAAATACAGGATTCAATTTGTTTTAAACCGATAGGGATTGTCACACTGCTTCAGACGTCCGATAATAATTATAACCGTGACGATTAGCATCATGCAAAGACGGTAATATTTTGCAGGGTTTGACAAATGTTTGCTAGACGGCGTGTTCATTTGATCGACAGCTACTGTTAAAATAAAAGATTAAATATATGTGCAACTGTTTGAATGTGGTTAAGATTTAGTCTATAAAAAATAGTTTAAATGTGTATTGCAATAACAGGCTACACAGCGGTTGAGACTCAAGGATTCGATTCCATTCGGAGTGTTTTTAAATTCAATATAAATGTATAATTAAAAGTTATTAGATTTCCAAAAAATACACCTTTGAGATAATTTCAACTTCTGTTTTTATAACGCTTAAATTAAATTTTACTTTGAATTTACATGTTTCATCTAAGTAGTATATTTCCCGTGAGACGTTTATACTATGTCAAAGAAGTACCACATTATTAATGACAAACAGTGAAACTCTAAATCTTCATATGTGTCTGACTTTCTACTATCTCCTGCAAATACATAATGCTCGCGAAAGGGCGACCATTTTAATTATACCATTATCTGTGATATGAACATGTATTGTGGTTTGCACCCCATCGAAAACTTGTAGCAGCAATACGACTTTCCAGAGTACAAAATCTGAAACCGAGAAAAACGACAATAATTCCAAAGCTACATTTAATAACAAACGTTATTCAATATAAATTGTATTTACATTTTTTTCTGTGACAAATGCACGGTTTTAGCATGCATATACTTTAATTTGAAGTCACACAATTATAGTTAGCATTCAAAATAATTCAACGTTATTAAGGTTACGTCATCCTGTTATATCCCACTGAAAGTACCATTTATGACATCTAAAGTACAAAACATATCAATATATAGATATAAATTAATCAAACACCTCACTACACTCGACGATACAATCCATCTTAACTACATACAAATCCAGAGGCAAGTTTGTGATTACAATAAATGACATACTTCAATTTTCGAATCATGATCTTGAACAGTTGCGGTTGGCGTCTTTCTTCTGCCAGCAGAAATATACCTCGATAAGTAAGCAGATGCAAATACGCAGATGTGAACTTATTTTGCAGGCAATAAATTGTAACGGGTTCGCGTATTTTAATAATTTGCCGACTCACAGTTGTACATGTAGATACCGGATCGCCTCTGTAGTGTGAATGGAAGGCTACCATTGCTCCATCTGTAAGTATTTAATAGCTACAGTTTTTTTTCACTTAGGTATCAAGTTCACTTTTTACGTGATTGTGTATTTAATTTCGTATGCGAACGGGGTGATAACGCCGTATAGTTATTTAGAATATTTCATGCTACCACAAACATTTTAGCACTTGTACTCTTTAGATTTGTTATTCCATTTATTAAGGATGTGCTCAGCTATAATCAGATCTTACGAAAGTTTATGCTGTAAAGTATTAGGGGTTGGTTGTATGCAGATACGCGCATGACCAAAATCTAGCTAAATATGAACGAATCAGACAGGTAATGCATGAATTAATATATCAAAACAGGGATGATCATCATAATTTAATACATCCATACCAATAAACACTGCGTTAATCGTTTCCAAATATTTAATTCGCGAAAAGGGTATCCAAAAGCCCGAATCAGCAAACACGAAACTATGGTCTGAGTTGTTAGTTGTGTGGATATTCCGACTTGCATCGCGCAAAAAAAGAATCTAAACTCAAAGGCAATGTTTCTCATTTTGATTAAAAAGCTTTAGAGTTTATTACATATTCAAATGTTTTCTAAGTTAACCACGAACATTGGTTTCGTTCTGATAAGCCATTATTTGCACACCGTGAAATTCTTACACCACATGTAAATTTAATGATATAAGCTACAATTTGCACATTTTTACGGTATCATTAATAAGTAGCAATACTATATACAACGGTATACATTATTGCAATCCTTTGCTCTGTTATTATAACTATTCTTATCGGCATAATCATGATCATTAGACATAGTAGTTACATAATAAGCACACAACAGTGAAATGTTATGCATCTTGTTTTGGTTCTCGGGTATAAAAGAAATATTATATAGAACATCAATGCCAATACATAGTGATAGTAATGCGACTTGTCGCTGAAAAACATAAAACAAGTACAACAACACAACCGCCTTTTATGCATTTTCAAATGCAGGTCAATACACACGTTCGTCTAATTCTCTACGCTGGTTATGCATTTTGTAATGTTTAAGCACAAACAAAAGATGTTAGTGTACAATGTATGTGGGAATTATATACAGCATCGTGTCTTAAACGTTGTTTTCATGTTGCTTTGTTTAGCGGCTAGAAGTTGTGTAGTTAAATTGTAATAAAGCTAATGTTGTATGTATCGTACTGCTGTTTAATGTTTGCCTTAATACATATAATGATAGCAGTTCGATTTTCTTGTAAACAGGTTTTAAAACCAAATGTGTTGTGTTAACCGTCTCATGGAGGGGGTGAGATGGTCATAGGTTTAATCATCTGTATGTTTTTTTCTTCTGTCACAGTGTTATATACTGTTGTTTTATATGTTTTTCTAACGTTTCTGCAGTCGCAGTTTCATAATATCTTGCAAGACTCTCCTTAGAAGTAAACAAAAACTACACATCAACCCAACATTTGCTTTCTCTAAAACGATTCCTATATATAAAAATCAAATATAGGACAATAAAATAAAAAAAAACATTACAAATAAAACAATATAAATTCTTTGAGTGCACTAGCATTCTTCTTGACATTAAACAAATAGTATATATTGACCTATATCTCACCTTCTGCATAAATAATGCAATCCGATTGGATAAAAGCAGCCACATGACCATGGGGTATTTTCCATACACCAAGGCTTAATTTCAATACTGCATAGAAAGTAAAACAAAATGGCGACTGCTGGATAATCTGTTGTTTTTTTAGTAATTGTATATTAACTTGACATGGCATGGCATATTTTTATGTTTAAAAACAGATTCAAAAACAATTGTATCTTAATACTATGAAAGAACTGTCTAAAGTGCATCAACTATAAAAATGATGTTATCTTACCTAGGTGTTTTTGCTGTTTTAAGGTGTTTATCAACATAGAAAGTGTGTCTAACAAAAACAAAATACTGCTTTATTCTTGTATATTTTAATAAATCCAATTTAATACATCCATTTTCACATGAGCATATAATTTCCACTGTTCACGTTATCATTTCATTGATTTTCCATGATAAGTATAGTTAAAATGTCTTAAATATCCAATGTGAATAACAGTACTGCTTGACACTCCATTTGTTTACTAAAGATGACGTAAGTTACATGATGTTGGTCTACTGTTATTGTATGTTTCTTGGCAGACACCTTTTCTACAGTCAGTTCAAGTTTTTTAAAGGAACACTCTTTAATACAATATCAATTGAATGTTGTAATGTTTTCACTATCTTTACTAATTTGAACCATGAACGGCCATTTAAAACTTAAATAAGATTTAATAAAAGCTCTTTTTATCAATAATTATTTATTACTCAATGACTAACATGGGCGTACCTAGCTCAAATTATAGAAACCAACGAAAGGTAGTCGGTGAGATATATTCGTTATACTGTTAGTATATGATGGTGTATGGGATCAGTTACTAACAGTGTAAATAATAATACCAGTTTTTTTTTATATCTCCGACTGTAAGTAAATGGTCTGCGTAGATGTTAAATTCCAGGAATACTATAATGTATGTAACAATAGTAAAGTTGTTCGGTTAAATACAACGCACACATGTGAACTTTCATATACTTTAACCGTCTGATATGTAAATAAGGACTGTGGATATGTTGGCAAAAGAGGAATATTATCTGACAGTATTATATGTTGTCAAATCGCTTTACACGGAACATTGGTCAGAACATTATATATTCAAGAAGCAGTAGTATGTGCGTGAAAATAGGTACATCGGACAATAAGTGGTGTGGTGATTTATAGTGCTTATTTCGTCCGATTATGGCGAACGAAGAAAATTGGGGTTAGCAAACGGCCATTGATTATGGTGATTGATTTACCAGCGCCAAAATCCAAGTCTCTCAAAATACATTGATCAACATTGACAATTCGTAATATACTGTGTATGCCTGGGAATGCACTTTTTGCGGAATTGTATCCTAAATATCGTACTGTCTGCATGGGTTGTCATTGCTAAAGTTAATATCAAGAACTATTTTGTTATTTAAGTAGTGTCGATGTGCATGTGCATGTTTCATTAATATTTTACCAAGCCTCGTTTAGACAGTCAGCCTGCAATACTGTCTGAAAACCAAACGAATAGTATTCCACTTATCACACATTAAACATTACATTCGAGGGATTGCAATTTGTTTGTTTTGTCGCACGCCTTTGAATTATAAAGTATAAAGTTTTTTCTTACATGTATGCGAAATACTAATAATATAGATTTAACACAGAAACACGAACTTTTATTTTGGCACTTGTTTTGTAAATAATTTTGATGTTTTAAACTGTAGTTTGGACATAGTTTTCAGTTCAAATTTTGAGAGAACACCGGTAATTTTAATTATTAGTATCGATACTGACACACTTCCAGAATATTCCACGTTTTAACCGGAAAGTTCTATTATGCACCTTAATAAATGTCTTCATAAAAGACATGATATTTACCTGGATTTATTTTTGGAACCGATGAAAGCTGTATTCATGTCAATGTTTAAGCTGTTGCAAATAAAGGCGTCGCTGTACGTTTTCATCTGGCAGGACCAAACAGAATGCATCGCATCTGGTTTATGTTCAAACAGTTTTCATGCGAACCTTATATTTACGAAATAATACAGTTAAGTCATAGTTTGTTGTCGAATAACCCACAGACAGAAGTTTACATGCGAAGGAATTAAACCACGAGTGCGAAGCAACAGTAAGACGTAAAAAATGTTTGTTTCAGGTAACATGCCCAAAAATATTGTAGGTAGGTAGGGATTTATTATATTATTATTTTTTTTATTTGGTAAATGGTCAACCTTAAGATTTTAAAACTAAATGAATATTAAAAAACATATCGGTAATATCCTTAAACATTGTTCTGAAGTGGATGCTATCAAAAAAACACTTATTTATCCTAAAACCATTAATTATTGGGAAAAGGTGAATAAAACAAAAAATATCTGACAAACTCAATACAATGTTCTAGGGTCGGCGCACTTTTACGGTAGATCGGGTAACCTGAAACAAACATATTTTTTACGCCTTACCAATGTTTTATCATCGTTTGCGTTCCTCTCAAAAAGTTTTTGGAAGTGACACCACACTCTTTGTCTCTAGAATTACAGTCTAAAAAGTATAAAAAAAACTGTACCACAATAAAAACAACACTCATGGTACGCTGATGTTTACATGTAATTGGTTGGCGAACATTAATCTTTCTGTGTTGGCGATACCGTTCATTCAAGCAGAGTTGCGTCTCGATTCAATCGTTATTAAAGAAAAACTCATCTATGCATTATGTAAGCATCATGAGCACTTTTTATGAATGTAATGTTACCTAACATTGTATGGAATGAAAATAATATTTCAGTCTTAACTGTGTTGAATATTTTATTGCATTATATCCTATGCATTCTTGGAATAAGTTTGTAAATGTGCCAAAACACTAAACAAGTCAATACCTTAACTAATATTTACGTCTGAGTCTTCAAATGACCGCACGGCGTAATTAAAGTCCTTTAAGACTGCTCTTAATTATTTGATTGACGTTCGAGGTTTGCATCGCTCGGATTTTGATTTCTTGAACATTGTAGAAGTTATGTCACTTGAATAATCCATTGTTATGATATATGTAATGTGAAACGCGTAGCTTTGTATTAAATGTACGCAAATCAGACAAGCCTTTATACATAGACGTTAATAAAAATCATGCTCTCGACCCCGTTGTTTGATGGAACCAATGAACACGTTTTTGAATCGGAACTTTAATGAATAATTTGAAATTGGCATGTCTGGTTCATCTACTTTAAATTATTTCCGATGTGTATAATACATTATGATTTATATTTAATAATGAATGATATCTGATTGACATAAAACGCAGTGCGTTGCTATGTTTTTGTTTGAGATAACATACAATAGTTACCTGTTTACCTTCCCTACGTTTGAAAAAATTTAAAACCAAACTATGCTTTGATCATACGATTGTCATGAATCCGACACAGAATTAAGTATAAAATGTTCATATATGATTAAATAAGACACGAACTGGTATTGATGTTTACTACTAATCGTTTGAAAATACACGTACGTACTAACAATGTGAATATTCTCATATCAAAATAAGAACTGTGGATATGTTGACGAAATCAGACTGTATTTGCCTCATCATGTGCACTCAGATAGCTTTACACGGAACATTAGTCAGAACCGTATATGTTCTCGGAGCGTTTGTATGTGCGACGAGATAGATTCATGGGACAACAAGCGGTGCGGTGATTTATAGTGATTATTTCGCCCGATTATGGTGAACTGAGAAAATTGAGGTTATCGAACGGCTATTGATAGTAATGATTGATCTACTGGCACCCAAATCCAAGCATTTCTTCAAATTCATTGATCATCACGGACAATCCGTTAAATACTTGGAGAAGGCACCCATGCGGAATTGTGTCCTAAACGTCATACTGTCTGTATTGGCTGTCGATAGGATAGTTAACATCAAGTATATGGTATTTAAGTAATTTCGAAGTGCATGTGATGAATCTTTAATACATAAAACTCCAAGGTTATAATTATGTTATATTATACAAAGCCTGTATAATGTATCAGTCTAGCATAATATAATACGAGGTGTATATGGTGCTGTTATCTGATGCAAACTTGCATGCGCATGAATAGCAACTGAATATCACTAAAACGATATTTCAGTCACGCATATTATCATCCGAATGCGCAGAACAAAATAATGTTAAATGGCATATATGTTACATTTAACGAAGTAACTACTTCATGTAAATTCCTAGTGTAATTAATTGATAAGCACGAATCCAATACAGATAATGCGATACCGATTTGTTAGTTGTATTAACCGTGAATGTTGTTTACATTAATTTTATATTGTTGTAAAAATAGTTTATAGATGTATATTACATTGTATTTTTTGTTTTATGTTGTTTTGTTGCACACAGATAACGAGTCTTATTAGGAATGTATTCATGCAATCCATCCCTTCATTATCTGGCTGTTGCAATTAAATACATGTGCACTGTAAATATTTCATTCTGCGAATCTGTATTCAATTCATTCATGTTTTGGGCTTAGTGCATCTTCCTGTAACATAGCCCTATTGAACACATTTTCTGTTGTTTATTTGGTAACTGACAATTCTCTGCAAAACAGGTTAAACCGGAAATCTCAATTATCGACCTTAAAAAACGTTTTCCTGATATGTATCAGATTTACCTGGAAAACTTTTCGGAAGCCGACGAAAGCTGTATCCATTACATTGTATCCATTACATTGTTAACCTATAGCTAACGAAGGCGCCTCCATACTATTTCATCTTAGCGGACCTAACAGAATGCATCGCATCTGGTTTAAATATATAGATCTAGCTTGACTACACCGGTACACTGGTAGATGAATAGTTTTCTCTAGACAAATTGTTTTAAACACGGAATTAGAATGTTGGTTTATAAGTTTGGTATTCGAATATACATATACAAATGTTGAATTATTATTAGTGAAACACTGTACATCTACACCTGTGAGATATGTCAGTGAAAACGCCTGCGAATATGTTTGGTCATGAATGTGTAACACACGTTGTATATATATGTATACCAACCCAATTTCTTAATTAGCACGATTTTGGTACGTACATGTACATATATCTTGCCGGAATCGTGTGCAGAACGATGCAACGCTGATTTCCGCAATTGAATAATTGTTTTTAGAATTATCACTTAAACTTTGGGGTATTGGTTTTGAACAATCCTGTATTATTTAAAATGGTGTCATGATTATTTATTTAGGGTTATTGCACTCATAGGATTACCGTGTGAATGTTATTTAAATTGTCAAGAATTCAAACGCTAAAGCTGATGACATGGCATCTCTGTTGAAAACAACACATTCATTATAAATCCTTAAATGATAATTATAAATAGGCTATACATGTCAAAGACTTTCCCATGTATGTGTTAATTCGAAAGCATTCGGTTACATTGGCATGAGGATATATATACTTATCTGAATACCAATAATTTCCGGATATAATACTATAATTTATGTTATTAAAATATTCAACTCTTGTTCTACAACGTGCACATATACATGCTTTATAATATTTTATTTGAAAAAAAAAATCAAGCTTCAAATACGCCAATGACTTTTAATCTGCAAATGTTAGGAATTATAAGAATCTTGCCAAAACATTGATAATGTAATTGTTTATCGAACATCCTTCAATTTACACCAATAAGTAAATAGGAGCTTCATTGTGCATCTTATATATACAGATTTTAATATTTTTATTTGCATTTTCCAACAATAATGTATTTTAAAACGGTTCATTGTTTATAAATGCAGTGCAATGGTAATACCAATGTCATAAAACAAGCTAATTATTTAGCTTAATAGAGGGAAAAGCATGCAATTACTTCATAAACTGCTCTATAAATAATTTATGACGTGCATTATAGTTTTTGCCTATTATTTTGCAACAAAACAAATTGGTTGCTTTTCAATATTGTACAATCAGTGCTTGATATTGTGTGCACTATGAGTTGTAACAGTTTTCTTTGATGATGGAAGATAAACAAACAATTTATTAAAATCGACGGTACATCGTCTCTAAATAATGGCTTTTCGTTTAAGTTGAATTCTCATTCGCTAATGTTTTCTTATATATACTAAGGTTTAATAAAATATGATACTATATGTTATTGTTTATATGCATTTGTTGGTATACATTGTGTTAATTATTAATGAAGCAAGTATAAAGTTCGATGAGCTTTTAACAGGCTTTAACCACTGATGCGCTTGCATAGACCGTTGGAAAGCCGAAACCGTATGTTTTCATGTTTTGTGTATTTGCATTCAATGTATGCTTGTCGTTTAATGTTCTTACACAGCATCTTTGGTAGGCCAACGATCATTGCTTATACAAATGCATGCGCCCCAAATAGCAGATATGAGACGTGTCGTGGGAAAACCGGGCTTAATGCGTGTGTGTAAAGTGTCGTCCCGGGTAAGCCTGTGCAGTCCGCACAGACTAATCCAGGACGACACTTTCCGCCTACAGTGGATTAATGTTTAGTAGAGACTTCCCTGTAACAGAAAATACCAAAAAAAGCGGAACTCGTCGTCCCGGATCAGTTGTGCGGACTGCACAGGCTGATCAGTGACGACACTTTACGCACATGCATTAAGCCCGGGTTTCCCACCACACGCGACATATATTATAATGCAAACATCGGCGGAATTTGACGTCAACGCTGATAAGGTGGAATTTTTGCTCCCCGCCTTTTAATTATAACCTGTTAGATGCATTCTTATACGAAACATTGATAATGTGGTTGTAACACAGAAAAACCCTTTTGTAGTGAGGGCATCTGTTGCATAAACGAAGATGATGTTTTATTTAGATGTTTGAGCATAGTATGTATTTTAATATGTGTACATTCATTTAATCATTTTTGCTATATATATCGCTTTCAATGTTCAATGCAACAATTTATATGTGTAGATGACCACACGAAACTTATCATCGTAATGATAAAACAACATATGTGATAAACATGAACGCACACTATGGAAATAGAATAAATTGAATAACAATTTATTTGGACGATCAACTTTCTTAAATCGTATGATTGCATGAACATTTAAAATCAGTCGATGATTCGACTAAATCGTCTGAATGTGGAATATGCTATTACGTATCTCACCAGCATTCCAGTCTTGGTAAAATCATTGAAATACTTTCAATAGCGTGTGGTGTAGTTTTTCGAAACTAAATAAATCATAATATCTGTTAGTACTGGAATACGATTCATTAATTTGTACTTTTTTTTAATCGATCTGTGTAATGAACCATGTACCTGTTTATAATCTAATACAACAAGCACATATTTTAAACGTTTTAATTATTTAAACATGTAACACTGTTTTAACTTCTAAATATATCGTAAGGCTTATCATTAAATAAAAAATGTCCATTAAATGGGCCTTAGGTTGTAATTGTACGTTCAAATATATTTACAGTTTTATTTTGTTTTGTTTCACATAGAAGATTCATTTTAGAAATGTTAAAAATCTATTGTATAACAAAACAATGCCATGCGTTGCATGTCTCCGTTCAATTAAATACATTCAGTGTTCTTTCGGTTAATGCTTACATCATTGGCAGTAACAACAATAAGGACCGAATAATATTAAATGTATTCGTGATAGTCCTGTAAATTGACATTTTATTATATTATTTAGGACTTATACGGTACATACTCTTTTTGAATAATCATTTTATAAAATGTACTGCGCGTATCCCAATTTACACATTTCTGCTAGACAACATAGGGAACACTATCGCTGTTTAGAATTAAACACACATTGTATGCACATGTACAGTATAGCTGAATGGTATTGTGATAATATTATTAGCAGTGTATATTTTATTTGCATAGTCATAATTAACATGTAAACCTAGTCATGGCAATTAATTGGGACAGCCGTTATATTTATACGAGCACCAATGCATAAGTATCAATATGGATAAATATTGTCGGAATCGTGCGCACAACGACGCTATCTTTTCGCAACATCGAAATATAGTTCAGTATCATACAAAACCCCCCACTAATTCCTAATACTGAATGTTTCTATGTGTGTTATATGAATTGGAGTTATAAAACAAGACGCTGTGTTCGATACACACACATGTACCCTGGTGCAGGATAGCCCATTTCATTTATTCTAAATTAGGTCAAGGTCAAGATCAAAGTGAGGTTGGGTGATATGGGTGTAATGGAAATGGTCATAAGCAACAACTGTGTAAGTATCCATGTGTTGTAGTAAGCCGTGTAGGCAAACTGGCAACATCTAGTTAACCAAAAAATGTGCGATTTGAATTAATATAAGTCCAAATTAAGTCAAGGTAAATATCAAATTGACGTTGGGTGATATGGATGGATTGGGAATGGACAAGCAACAACTGTGTAAGTATACAAGTGTTGTAGAAAGCAGTGTTGGTGCTAGACGAAACGCTAAATCTAGCTAGGTAACCAAGAAATCCCCCATTTGAATTATTATTCCAAATTAGGTCAATGTCAAGGTCAAAATGAGATTGGGTGATATGGTTTGATTGGGAATAGCCATAAGCAACAACTGTTAAAGTATCCAAGTGATGTAGTAAGCGGTGTTGGTGCTAGAACGGTAAAGTCTAGTTAACCTCGTACGGAATCACGGACGGACGGAGAGGACAATCGGAAATGCAGTCGTAATGATATTATAGGGTTAGTGTGTTCGTTGGATAAAACAAACACCACGGTGAAGTTATATTGATTTTTATTTCTGGAAAATACAAGCGACACTATATATCTCTTTGCACAACTTTTTCATTATACGCACATACAGAGTAATGATATTTATTTAAATATTTTATTAAATAGCAACTTGTAAACTATAATCCATCTAACTGGTTAAAAAGCATCCGTTTGCATTGATCTACCTAATTTGAATATCAAAGCTTTCCATCATATTAAAATTATTAAAGTATCCATCATTTGTTTTGCAATGTTAATATTCTAGTAGACATGCGTATTTGAATGTAATTGAACAATTATTCAAAGCTGAAACAATAGAAAATAAAAACAAAACAATACTGTTCCAATTGTAAAGCGTCTGTGTTGTGAAGACCAACCACCACGTTAACGAAAATCGTCACACTTAGAAGACATAATGGTATTATTGCTTCAATAATCATTACCTGTGTACAATCAACTATAAGAAAATTACGCTGTGATAGAATAAAGAGCATGTTAGTCAATACAACTCGGTACATTAAATAATAACATGGTGGTGTTAGTATGTGCGCATACTCAAGGGATATACTGTGAATACTAACACGGTAGACAATTTCATTTATTATATTCGAATTAAGCAAATAATATGGGCATAGTAAATCTCGAAATATGTCTTAATATTTCATTATACGAGAGTTTATGAATATGTTGTTTATTAAATTATTAATTCGAAATTTCATAAATGGTTCAAGCGGTTTTCATGGGGGTGCACTGTTTAAATTTATGAATAAGCCATTCAATGTGCTCCCAAATGTTAGCTTGTAGATAGCGTATCTCATCCGTCATACAGATTTTTCATTTTACGAAATCAAAATCTGATGTTGGAAGAGCATGTGTTATGTTGATATATATTTTATGTGATCTAATTTACTATAACTCCACAGTTGTTATTAAACATCGTGTTAGAAATGACAGATTCAAAAACATAATAAATCATTCGAATATTTGAAAACTCGTGTTGTGTACCGAATGTGTAGGAAAGCATATGAAATGATAATACACAATTAAGAACGGATGGCGTACTTAGTACAGTGACGTGTTTTAGATATATTTGTTCTAACATGCATTTTAGGATAATCATTCTGAGCATTCCAACGCACCAGGAATGTCTAGTCAGAAACTGTATAAATATAAACTATAAAAACGATAGTAATGTTTTATTTTGACAGTATAAACACTGTATGTCTTGATGCTACATTTGCTATGTGTAATATGTGCTATTGAATGACAATTTCCCTTCTCGAATTATAAGAACACAACAATTTTATACACCTGCTTAATTGCGTTCGAAACATGCAAATATGCAACCCACGCAATGTAGTGTGTTGAAATTCAATGCCTAGTTAATTCGATAAGATAACACTCAAATAATTTTGCTGCAAAATAATTAAAACAGAAATGTGTTTATCAACTTAAACAAATTAAATATTGTTTTAACTACTGCAAGCGTATCTATATACAATTATTATATTATATATTTATTATAACCATGAACTCATCAAACCTAATGTGTTTATAGAATGCACCAGATGGGAAACAAACTGTTATATTGACCATATTTAGTGATATAAAATTAAATGTTGCGTCGTTTAGGACTTGTTCCTTTGCTTTGCTTATTATCAATTAAGCAAACTGTATACATTGTAGTTTGTACGAAATATGTGTGTGTCATGTAAGCGTATTCTATCTACACTCTATCGTGATGACTGACGAACATTCTAGAAAAAGAAAAGTACATACAATGCTGCAAATATATATGATGCTCACATGTTGTGCATTAATTGTTAATTTCTTTATCTTTCATGCAAATAAAGCAATCGCAGACATATTAAATAATCATTTGAGTGTCACGTTCGCTTGGAGTTTATGCTCGAGTTAACGCAAACATGGTCTCTAAATCACTATGCGCAGATACATTTTATTGAGATATGTACTATAGGTTATACTACGTGTGTTATTTATTTTAATGTTTCTGACGGTACTTTCCGCCATTACGACAGAAATCATACACATTAAACCAGGAACGGAGTGTTCTTCAGTGTTCGCAGTATGGTTGGTTGCATAGACGTATTTGGGAATTACTCTTAGCTAATGCAATATTAGTACATCTAACAAAGGTTCGTGTTACTTTGATACAACAACGTCACTGATGGGAACATACATATCCGGTTTCAGGTAAAATAACTTTCATTATTATCGTCTAAAATTATTCACTTTGTTCATGAACAAATAAAACAAATACTGCATCGGTGATATTGAACTACTAAGCCGGATAGAATTGCATAATGTTCTTGCAATTACGATAATTTCAAGGAGTTATTTTATTTGTTTGCATATGCAAGTGCATATGCTTAATGTTTTTAAAAACAATCTTGTTTTATTTTATAAAAGCTGCATTTGCAAAGCGGAAACCCTGTTTTCCAGGTTTTGTGTATTTGCAATCATTAAGTGTTTGTTCCAAAGCGTGCTTGAACAGCATCTTTGGTAGTTTAATGTTCATTGCTTATACAATTGCAAGCGTCCCAGATACCAGATATGTATATATTGTAATGCGAACATTGGCAAAATTTAATATGAGCACAAATAATAAGGAAGTTTTGATCAACGCCTTTAACCTGCATTCTTATACGAAACATTGATATTATCGTTTCAACACAGATCCAGGTCTTTGTATTTGGTATCTTTTCGTAAACAAAGGTGATGTTTTATTTTGATATCTTAGCATAGTATGCATTTAAATATGTATACAAATACATTATTTCATCATGTGTGCTACATATATCACTCTCGAAGTTCAATGCGATAGCATGTATGTGCACATCGAACTTAAATATTCTCAAAATAATTGAACAATATATTTGATAAACGTGAACACACATTTTGGTTGTCTGGAAATACAAGAAATTGAATAACAACACCAAACATCTTGTCATCATTGGGACTGTCAACTTTCTTGAAGCACATGACTTCTGCACAAACGTTTAATCAGTTGTTGACTTTACAAAATCGTCTGAATGTGAGATATGCTATCACGTATTTCACCAACACTTAAAAATCATGACAAACGTCATTGAAATTGTATTAAAATATGTTTTTAAAAGACGATTATAAGAAAGGCTTTCTTGAAACAAAATCAAGTTTTGGCATCGTTAGGATCTTCTGTAATGAACGCAATTAAATAAATAATAACATAGATTATTTTGTAACACGAGACGCTTGCTTTAGCTCTGTCATGAACACTGTACCTGCTTTTATCTAATACGACGAACACGTATTATATATTTTTTTAAGCATTGTAATGATGGAACAACGATTAAGCTTGTTATTATATATTATAACGTCAATAACCAAACAGCCAATGTTCGGTAAATGCGCAGCAAGCTTTTATTGTATGTTGTTTTATATTCAGTGTTTTATATAATTTTGTTTCCAATTCATTTCAGGAATGTGAATAATGCATATTGTCACAAAATGTTTCCCTGTGTTGCATATTTTCATGAAAGAAAATACATTATGTGTTCATTCTGTTAATGCTTACACCATTGACAGTCACACGCGATAACGACCGAACACACTTAACTATATCCCTTATAGTCCTGTAAGAGTTGACATCATATTATCTTATCTGGGACTTGTACGGTACATGCTCTAGTAGAATAATACTTTTATCATGTGTACTGCAGATATCTGTACATCGAAAATGACAAATGAAAAAGCTAATAGCAATTATGAACTACTTCCTGATAGGCAGCAGTTTTGCCTAGACTTTTCTTGGAAGCCGAAGAAAGCTGTATCCATTACAGTGTTAACCTGTTGCTAATGTAGGCGCCGCCGTACTATTTCATCTTAGCGGACCTAACAGCATGCATCGCATCTGGTTTATGTACGAACAGGTTTTATGTGCTGCTGAAGTATCAACAGCAAACGATGTTGCTGTTTACCATTAATGTATTAAGATACTTTCAATGTACCGGAAAAACACAGCTGATAGATATTCGTATGACAATATAGCATTATTACGTAGAGCAAAATGAGGGTTATTGGTTGAAATCTCATATGTAAAACACTTAAAAGGTAAATTTAATTATTTAAATATTATATTTTTTTATGAAAAATTTATATTTATATTTACGTGTAAAATATTGCACATAGAACGAGTTCTAAAGCCTCCGTTACATATCCAACTAATTTGAAAACCAATGCTTTCCAGATTATCAATTTTTTTTGTTATTAAAATAATGTGTCCTTGATTTGCGGCGTGCATATACACATGCTTAATTGCAATCGAACTTTTATTTCAAGATGAAACAGTTGAAATAGACAGTATTGTTATATCTGTAAAGAATGAAAGCCATTCTTGAAGCCAACGAAAGTCGTTACAATGGAGAATATTTTGTTATTATTGCTTCATAAATCATTAACGGCGTACATTAAACTATAAAATAATTATTGTGTGATAGAACAAAGTGCATGGTCGTCAATATAACTCGCTACATTAAACAATAACTTGATGGTGTTAGTACTATGTTATGTGCACAAACTCGCAAATAGTATATGGGATTCAATTTGTATATTGAAACGGTAGGTATTGTTTTATTTATATTCGATTTTATCTGAACCTGGGAATTTTAAATAGCTATTGATTCTCTAAATATGCCATAATCTTTTGAATTTTCGTATTGATGCATTTGATGTTTTAGTAAGACAGAATTTTCAAAAAGATGATCATTCAATAGTGCCAATTGTGCACTGTGTTAATTTTTTGGGATAATCCAGTCCCACTCTGGAATGTTTGCTTAGTTGATATTGCATCTCATGCACAAGTTTCTTATCCATGATACATACATTTAAATTAACTTAATCTTATGTTAAAAGTGCATGTGTTATGTTGATATGTATTATATGTGATCTAGTTAACTAAAACGTGAAGGTATTTTATTAACCATGCCCTTTGAAATTTCAGATATAAACATTTAATCGAATGTATATTAGAAAACACGGGACCCAACAAGCAATAACAAATATAATAACATTTGTATTTTAATTGTATCATATATTGTCTGGGCTATACTCGTCCTAACATGCAAGTCGAGGTGAGCATTCTCAGCATTGCTGCACATTGTCATGCGTCGGTCTGTGTACCTCGTGCTAGTAAGATGAACTACAAACCAAAACACTGATTTGATTTGTTCTCGTCAAGAACGTCGATGCACCATTCGCTAGAAATTAGATGTATAATGCATAATTGGTATAAAAAGTGATGCTATCCGACCGGCAACATGAGTATTAAATACCCGACGATTGGAGATTTAAAACAAATGTAAAACAAGTTGGTATGGTACACTATCTTTTACTCTGCACGAGGTTTTATAATATACATGTCATATTACAAATAGCATCACTATAAATATTAATATTATATTCCTAGATAATATTATTTCTAACGTGTTACATATATAATAAATAACTAATATTATAGACTTTAGATAATTCCTTTGTGATTAGACAAATTGCCAGATAGTCAATATAACCAGGCATATTATGCAATTACTTGATTATTGTAACATTTACACGCGCGTTCATAATTGATAGCATTTTGATAATGTTGATGGATAATTAATGGACATTTTTCTAATAATTTGTTACGCATATGTTATTTCGTTATGGGCATTCTTACTAAAGAGAATAAAAACTTTAGTTATTTCCTAATCTTTGCATTTACCCTTGTTGGTAACTTGATCAAATGATATATGTTTGGAGTCACTTACACAATGTGTTATCATTAAGACAATGAAACTAATATTTTAATTGAAAGTTAAAAGAATATTGTTCCGATAAGTATTTGATCGAGACTAAAATAATCAGGATCCAAATATTGTACAAGTCTTTTTTTTGCGAGGGCCATCCTAGATTATTACACACTTGACTACACAAGCTCAAAAGTAGTAAATGATTATGTTTTGCTCTCGTACTTATGCATTCAGTTGTAACTATGTGCTACGTTGGTGTTATGTTTGCTCTCTTAATGATGTTATAAAATATATTACATCCACTAGTCATTTTAAGTGAATGTCATAATTGTTCAGTGTATTGAACAGGAGTGTTACTATTTTATAATATCTATACATACTAAAAGTTCATT
Organism: Congeria kusceri; assembly: GCA_027627225.1. Lineage (NCBI taxonomy): Eukaryota > Metazoa > Mollusca > Bivalvia > Myida > Dreissenidae > Congeria > Congeria kusceri. Next base: position 51,673,286 of record CM051030.1, read on the forward strand.
ATGAAATGGATCTATATCTCAAAGGGCCTTTATGTTGCATGTTGTATTATAACCGTGCGTTGAATAACCTGAAGCAATCAACATAATTGTATTTGGCCGCGGATTATCAATTTTCTCTGCTCCTGAAGGTTAACCTGTAGATATTGCTTCTCGTGTACAAATTTAACATCGTCATACCGATATTTCAATATACTGCAATTACATGATGATATAAAATATGCGTAATACCGTTATAATATTTAATCAGACACGTTGAGTTCAAAGTTGAAGTTTAACTTTTAGAACACGCTGTTGCCTGTACCTGTAACTCATTGGCGTGCGTCTGTATTGAAAACAGCGGATGATCCAAAAACGAATTTGAAAGCGTTTACTATAACATATATTAGCAATAAGTAATATATTACCAAGTATAAGTAAATACTTAGAATATTGATACTAAATATAAAAAATCGTTTTACTTGGGCGAGTGGAAATATGTAAATTGTACCCCATTCCAGTGATGATATAACGTTTATCTCACCGAAAAGAAACAAATGTTCTTTTTATTTTATGCTATGGAGTATTTTTTACATTAAAAAGTAGTCCAGCAAAGTGATATAAGAATTTATCTCACTGATATTTTACCACTTAGCATAAAATAAATTGTTTTGACTAACAGACATTCTAGAAAAGGAAAAGTACTGAACAATATTAGCAAATATATGAGATGACCCCGTGCTGAGCAATAATCGTTAGGTACTTTATCTTTCATGCAAATAAAGCAATCACAGACGTATTAAATAATCATTTGAGTGTTTTTTCGTCGGCAGTTTGCGCACGAGTTGACGCGAACATGGTCCCTAAATCACTACGTACAGAGACAATTAATTGAGATGTTTTAGCCTGTGTAATAAGCGATACTCCTGGTATAATCAATGTTTGTGACAATACCTTTAGCCAAACCGATCGACATCATACAAATAAACCCATGTAAATAGTGTTCTTCCGCATTATTATTGGTTGTATAAACGTATTTTTCAATAACTATTAGCTAATGCGTCATTAGAACATCTAACAAACGTTCATGTTATGGTAGAACAAAATGACTGATGTACAAATTCGGATTTCATGTAAAATACCGTTCATTGTTATCGTCGTTATGGTTTATTTAGTTCATGACCTATGTAAATATCATTTATTTACAATATGTATCTGTTGTTGATTTTGAAAATTTTATGTCAATAGGTAATTTGATATTTGTAATTTTATGTTATAAATGAATTAATGAACAACCTTTATGAACGCCGTTTGGATATTAGAAACACATAGAATCCACCAACATAATCGAACCAACGGCAACAATGACGCCCAACGTGGTAGCGTGACGTTACCAGAGTTTACTCTCCGAGGGCTGTGGTAATTTATATCAACACCCCAGAATTCCATGAATTAAATGAATGAATTCATATTGAGAGCGAGAGCTAACCGGGCGTGATAGATACACAAAAGTGTTCCAGTTATATTAGTTCTAATATTCATGTGATGATTAACATTCTGGGCATTGAAACACGCTGCCATGCTTCGCAATGAAGTATGAAGTTCAGAAATAATAATAGTTTGATTAAGCTGGTGGATAATTCATGCAAAAAAGCTCATTGTAGGAGCGTGTTTGGAACGTGCAAAGCAGTAGTTCGCGCAGTGAGGTGTGCTTGCAATGTTCAATGCATATTTCAAATAGTTCACGTTTTAAGAGTTTTGCTGCAAAAAACGTAAAAAGTGAGGTGTGGTTATAAAACTTAAACAAACTGAATATTCTTTAAGTACTGCATGCGTATCTCTATACAAATGATAACTACATTTTTAATACACAATATTTAACCCTAAATCCTAATGTGTTATAAGAAAGCAGAATGTGAGAAATATGTCGTCACAATGACGCCATTCAGTGATACAAATTAATTTTTGTGTCACATTCATTGAACTGAACATTGAGCACATGTCTGTTTGCGAACTATTGTCGTTGCGTTGTTTATAGCCAATTTAACAACGGTATGTTTTGTTTCTAGAAAAATAATCGCGTGCCATGTCTTAATATATTATCTAGTCAGTTTTAGACCATATGCAAACGTAGTTTCTGTTTTGGATACAATGTATATATCATTTGCAGACTGTTCATTTTAGTATAACGTATTCGGCGAGTACTCGTAGATAATGCATTTTATGTACAAAGGTTCGTGTTACTTTGGTACCGCAACATAACTGATATGAATATAGTTTGGGCTTAAGGTAAAATACCGTTCATTATTATCTTCGCAATCATTCAACTTCTTCATGATCAATAAAACAAATAATGCTTCGTTGATAATGAACTATTAATCCGGATGGAATTGCATAATGTTCTTGCAATGAAAATAATAATTTCAAGGATTAATTGTTATATATGCGTGTAGGGGCAAGTGCATAGGAATGATGTTTATAATTACCACATGTATCTTGTATTCGTTACTAAAGCAGTATTTGGTGCTATAGAATGAATACATTATACGAGTCATTTTTCCATATTGTCGGACTATTGTTATTTATAGACCATTGCTATTACAAATCTACCAGCTAGCAAGCATTTTCACGAACGAGCAGTTAAGCTTATCACATTCCGCTAGCACGGAACCAATAGCAATTTGGGGCTGTAGCCTTTGCGATTCATCGTTCGTGACCAATAGCTACTTTTCCAACACTGTAGGTAGGACGGCACACAGTGTTTGTCGATCGTTTTACAGTCAATACAGAAAACATTTGTAAATGTGAAATCGGATGCCACGATACAGTTTATCATTTAAGTATACAAAGTGTTATTGACTTTGAGCAGAAGTATCTCTTTTATTAAATTTCTTTTGCTGCGTGAGAAAATTGCATTTTATTACACTTTATTTGTTTAGATGAAAACATAGAGTGAAATATGTGTGTCTAGTGAAATTATTTCGTACAGGATTGCAACCTGCTACCATCGGACTGCAATTTCAAACCTAGGACCCAATGTGAATGTACGTATATTTTCTGTTATTTCTATTTTAATTTTGTAGCATAGCAATTCGATGCAACGACTTGCATGCAGATCTAAAATACATTCTGAAAAAAAAAAGATCATCTTCAACTATGTTGTAAAATAAGCAGTGCGTTTACATTTTAGTTCTGCATACAAACTGCATCGCACTCTTACAAGTGTTGCCATTAAGGACGGATTCAAAATACATACCGGGAATAGATATAAAGATATATTTATTTGAACATAACATGTACAATTTCGTGACAAGTAAAATAAAAAAAATAAAAAATTAATGAGTATACATTAATATTGCACTGTCAATCAAAATTATAAGCCAACGATTACACGAAAAAGAGTAAAAATAAACTCTTATTTCGATTGTGGTTCTTATATTTCTAGTGTGGTCCTTTGTATATCTGTATATCTGTATGAATCAGCATTTCACATCTCTTAACGAGCATGTTAAGAATCTGAGCATAATGTTCCTCTTAAAATGCAATTAGTGTGATGATTAACGAGAAGCTATTAGTTTAACGCCTGTTATTAATCCGCAATGCTAATTATTTTCACATACTGAAAGAATGGGTGTATATTTAGCAGCTGTTACCTATGCTTAATCAACGAAACCATGCGCCAACATTTAACAACATTTAACAATTATTGCTTTTCAAAAGGTCAAGTTGTAAGCGGCATAGGTTAATTTTAGACTAAGTGCATAACATATCGAAAACACAAATCATGTACCGTATTGTAAAATATTATTTAAGTATATCGAGATCCATATCAGCAAATCCCAGATAAAATGTGTCTGGTCCATACCGGTTCAAAATTGAAATCCAGCGTAACGCGATAAAATGCAATAGACAGTCTTATTTTAGAATGATACTTGATATTTATTGTAGAATTATCTACTCACTGACATCACTGAGAACATTTCCTTAGCGTGTGTTCTCATTACAGTACATTTTTGTACTGAATCGACCGCGCCTGTCAGTCGAAACGATGACATATTGAAAATAAGTCTCATAAACATTAATTAAGTAAAAACAAATCGTAAACTTGGATAATGTTACAGTACAAAGTAGTTGTGTGGTGACACAGAAACAAAGAGATATCGCAGTAGTCTTTCTAAACATCTATAGCAGAAAGTATACATTTAATAACAAAAAAAAACAACAAACACGTTATTGTTCTATCATTTCCCTACATTTTAATGGATTTTGAAAATATATTTTTACTTGAGATATCCTGTTTGATAATAATATTTTGAGCCAAAGTGCAAATTCTGCAATTCAGGTATAAGGTCATGCAAACATATCATGAACAAATAAGTAAAATATTATGTTACCACAATAATGCCTACGCCTGTTTTGGTAATTTATTGAGTGATTTTTTTCCGATCAAAATGATGTTTTGTTTGCATTTTAATCATTTCTAAACGCAGTAAACCGTTACATTTATCAATACTATTATTACTTTGCTTTCATTTCACTGCATCTCTTTACTTTACTATATAGGTTTCTTAAAGAACAAGAAAGAATGTAAGTGTTGTTTACCTTGGTGTCAGTTTAATATTGTATAGAAACGTTAATAGTGGTGTACAATGTTTCTAATGGTGCTTTCCGATTATCGCATCTGCCTCTGTGACAACAACATGAACGATTGAAAAAAAACGTATTTTAATACAACTACTGCAACATAGTTCGATCTATTAAATCACATGCCAAGTTTGATAATGGAAGTAACAAGTTGTACACATCAATGTTGGCTTCAGAATGCCAAATTTCTGGCTTTATCTTGCTTTTTTAATCATTCATTAAAGCGATTCCAATTCATTTCGGCAATGCCAACTTTCATTTGGTTTAGTATTGTATAAATGCACTAGTTTAGATGATTCTGGGGATTTATAACAAGCAATGTCTTTCAAAAAGACAATCGGCGTATACATTAATATTGCGATGTCATTTTTTTGCCCTTACTATAATACAAGAGGACCAAGCTGTGACTTCACGGACCCCATATTTTTCGTTCCTTACTAAGAAGACTTCTCGGACCCCAGATTTTTCGGTCCCTAATACGGAGACTTGTCGGCACTAGATTTTATGGACACTATAACAAAACGTATCGGCCCCTAAAATGAATTTGAGATAAACTCAATAATTATTAATATCTGTACCGTGAATAAACCGATCATGTACCGCCCCATGTTTCACCAGTGATACATGAATAAGCTATATACTAGTAATTGACGTAAATATAATTGATACATGAATTTATCAGGCAAATTTAACATTGTCAGAAAATAATAGCGGCAATGAATGAGCAGTAAGTTTATGAATTCTCCATTTATTGCAATTCTCGGGTTATGGATTCTCCAGACGCTAACTGATGCGTGTGTATGAACGCAGCTATACCGCGCGCTATGTTTAGAATGATTCTCCTGCTGGAGTTGGACCAACCTCCGCGCAGAGATTTGACTGGTTCCGAGCATAGCTCTAATCAAATCACTGCCGTCATCATAAAACACATGATCGATTTAAATCTTTTAGATATTATTTATTGCTTTAATTAGTTATTTTATTTGTTTTCATTATTGACTGCAAACGCTATATAAAAAGTCCAATTATGTAGAAAATTGCACTGAGTTGCATTAAATCAGTAAAAGTTACAAACACGTAATCCTTCCAGATTTGGAAGGATTTTACTTGTGATGGCAGTGGTTACCGTTCACCGATACGGGAGGTAACCGCTGCCAGGAGTTCGGAGTTGTGCTCGCTAGAATTAAATCACGGGGACGACAGTCGGTTACAGAGTACAATAATATTTTTACACAATGATAAAATAATAGGAAATATAAGCTCAATCAAATTTACTAATATTTGTTTTGCTTATTTATCAGAAAAAGACCAGAAATTGACCACTTTATATTTTGTGCTTGCGAGCTCAACAGACAATATTGTACGTTGTTACTGACTTCCGTCCCCGTGAATTGTAGCATTGTAATTGCTATTTATAGAGCGCTCCGATTATGTAGGCTAAACAATGTATTTATTTCATTATGTGAATGAATATAACATTCTGATCATGGCATACAATGAGTAAACATGTTCAATTATGTTCATTTCTAGAGTGTATGTCGAAGATATGTTTATAACTTTAATTTAATCGCTAATGTAAACAATTATGTAAATTTGTAATCCCCAAAACAGTTATTGGTATACGTTAAACCGCTGTTTGAAGTTTGCATTCCCTAAAATTAGAAAATTTGCCCAATTATATTGGCATTCAATTTTCCGCTGCATAACTATCGCAAGAAATCTAGGTCAAAAGTGATTTTAGACAGCTACGCCGAAAAATGAACATATATACTGTGGAAAAATGTTTTCAATCATCATTTGGCATATAATTGTAAATTCATTAATACATTGTAACAAATGGTTGTTAATGGTAATTGTTTCATTAAATATATCATCAGGAAGGGTACATTGCATAGTCGACGATACTATTTGATTACCTCATGTAAACATTATGTTATACATGCGCAAGAAAGATTTATTCCAGACAAGCAACCATTGAGGCGAATACGTACATAATTATTCCGGTTAAATGATTTATTTACTATTTTACATGTAATTGTTTAATTGTGATATATGCAATTTCTAAATGATAAATAGTTTTGAGCCAAAGTTAAATTTTTGCGAAAATGAAATATGTAAATGCCAATGATCAATCAATCTGCGCATTTGGAGAATACGACATAGACTGGCAGAAGGTTGCCGTGATTGATGATGATCTGCTGGTGCGACGTCTCAGTCTGAAAATATGCAACATAAAGTGGATACATTCGGAATTAGGCAAAGTACTTGATATGAGTTAGTGGATAATTTGAAGGTTGCAGAGTTATTGAAGTGGCGTTTAATCGAAGACACCACGTACTTTTTACATCAAGTGAACTCACTTAAAGCTGATTCTTTAAGCCTATGGCATTTAACATAAAAAAACAATAAAGTATCTGATTATAACATTCGAACTTTATAGTACCAGCGCTCAATTTACATGCGTTGGACGGGAAAGTACAGGCTCGCAATCCAGATTAGACGGATTCTAGTGATTATCGATGGACGGGAAAGTACAGGCTCGCAGTCCAGATGAGACGGATTCTAGTGATTATCGAGGAATACATAATTCACACCTAAGCAACCTAGAAGAGACTATACGTAAGAATCAAACTGTTGTTGATAACCAAGAAACACTTTGACTCAAAAACTAAAAGATATAAATCATTCTTTAAGTAATACACTAAAAAATTAAAAATACGTCATAAACGTATGTATCATTTTAATAATATATATAAGCATTTACAATGTCGGCAAAATGTGTTGCGTGTCAATAACAATTAAACTGATTTGTGTATTTTAAGTATATAAAACGCACAATAAAAATGCCATCGAAAGAGCATGGAGTTTAGCCTGTTAGAGGAGGTATACTTAATATTTCACACATTGCAAGGATTTTCAGCATTTTACATATATATGTATGCATAGCCACATGTCCACAAACATGTGTAAATTACGTCGCCTATCAAGTCATTACCACACCACTAATATGGGCATGGTGGAATAAAAATAACGCACGTGCTACATTAAAATTTTTGTACTGTGTAGGTGTTCGTGTTAAATACTTCTTACTTTACCAAACTACACATTCAAACTATGCATTTTACAGACAAAAACATGAATCCAACACACATTACCTAGGGAGGAAAATGAGAACGAACCCTGTGCCTTTAAATTGGAACGTGTACATTGTATGAATAATTTTATAGAAATTAACATAAGTAACCCATCAGTATCTTATATATCTACCATAGGCTTTGTCCTAAAGGTTGCGTTTTATTAAACTTCAGCTCGATTAAAATAAAAGTACATCAAAACAGTTTTCATAGAATATCTATTAAATAAGAATAAAACATTTTTATGCAACGGATCTGGAGCAAAATTAATATACATATATTCTGTTATAAATTGTAGTTGATGGCAAATATAGGAATTGTTTCTCATGTAAAACAATTAACCATATTTTTAAGAAACGTCTTTTATTGCATCAGGTCTTGGAAAATGTTTGTATTTCGAGTGGTAATTGGACATTGTACGATTCTTCGAAAGTTTGTATAATAGTCTGAACGTTTGTCAAAATACAATACGCAACATTGCATTCCTGAACAGTAACGTCCCGCACACTAGATTGATTACGTTCTATGTGGATTCTAAGTATTTGCGTAAAAATACTAACTTATATTTTCAAACATTGCCTGCATACATGTAGACATCGAAGACGCCCAATTCCTCTGTTCTTTTCTGAATAATTTATTGTGTTTAAAAGGGTTCTACAATAAATTATAGATGCCGTCTCATAGAACTGTCTGCCACAGTCAGTAAAATATTGCTTTTCGAGCGAGATCGCTTGAAAACCTAATATGTCTACATTATGCACAGTCTTAATAATACCCGCGTTCAGAAGATATATTGTTCTTATATATTAGTTACAACACGCACGGGACAATTGGAAGTGCTGTTACGCATGCACGATGATGTCATGCAATATAATAGTAATAACTTTCAGCTTACACTTAAGTGGTATACTTGAATTTGAACTGTTATCTATAAAATAACAATATAAGTATAATTTATCCTGTAGTTGTTAGCATTTTTGTCGCGCACGAAGAATAATTTTGACATGCTTTTGCCTAACAAATATTTCTCAGCGCGCGATTTAGAAACTGTCAATTGAGAAAATGTCCAGTTTATTAAAACGTTCGCATACCTATATAAGTTTAAATTCGTGGGACATAAACATTGTGCAAATAAATACACACGATTACAAATGATGCGAAATCATTAAATGAATATAAAGAACACCTGATAGAAACAAGGCTTTGACAATATTGAAAGCAATACAGGAGTCCCCTACCGGTGCAAACCCCTACTAATTAAACATTGCGCAATACCGTCAAATCGTCCTTTATCTGTAGATGTACAAAGTTTCATATTCAAATCCCAATTTGTCAGTGTAGTATTAAGTTGTTGTTTTTTCTATTTTATTAACATTGACCAGACATTCGAGTTACTTTTTGAGTTATTGCAGTACTAAACTGACAGATGGCAATCATATAGTTCATTTTGTGTACCAAGTTTCATGATCATATGTTATGTTGTTTTCGATTTATTACAGTATTAAGTGTATTTTTATTTAAGTAACGGTCACGTGACCTTCGAACTCTGGTGAAAAATAAAGGGTCCTGTGCAATCCTCACCTTGCTCTTTCTATGTATACAAAGTTTCATCAAAGTATCTTCAGTACTTTTTGAGTTATCGCATGATCCAGGTTTTGACGGGACAGACAGACAGAGTGAAACCGATGGACGAACAGACAGACAGACGCACACAGACGGAGGGCAATTCCATAGTTCAATATGTGTACCAAGCTTCATAAAGTTTCATGATCATATTTTATGCACTTTTCAAAATATTACAGTATTAAGTTTAATTCTATTTTTAGTAACAGTCACGTGACCTTTGACCTCTGGTGAAAAATAAAAAGTCGTGCATAATTTTCACATTGCTGTTGCTATGTATACAAAGTTTCATCAAAGCAGACATACGGACGAACAGACAGAACGACACACAGACAGATGGCAAACCTATAGTTCAATCTTTACTCTAAGTTTCATGGTCATATCTTATGTGCATTTCTAATTATTACAGTATTAGGTTTATTTATAGTTTTAGTAACAGTCACGTGACCTTTGAGCTTTGGTGAAAAAAAGGTCGCGAATAAAGCTCACATTGCCACATTGCCGTTTATATGTATACCCAGTTTCATCGAAATAAGTTCAGTACTTTTTGAGTTATTGCAGGAACCAGGTTTTGGGGACGGACAGACAGACGGACAGTATCACATACGGACGAACAGATAGAAAGACTCATAGATGGATGGCAAACCTATAGTTCAATCTTTGTACCAAGTTTCATGGTGATATCTTATGTATTTTTCGAATTATAACAGTATTTAGTTTATTTCTATTTTTAGTAACAGTCACGTGACCTTTGACACAATGTTTGACGAAAATATAAAGACAAATTAGAAAATTGGTATTATGACCCAATACCTACAAGAAACCAGCACATGTATATTTGGAAAAGTAATACGAACAAAACAGCCTCGCAACCAGAAACAAAAAGCAGAATGGTTCGATACAGGTTGTAAAAATGCAAAAGCCAATTTCAGCCATGCTAAAAATACTTTCAATAAATATAAAACAGATGAAAACAGAAATAATTTTATTAAACACAGAACAAAATACAATGACATTCGCCGAAAGGCAACATGTCGCCACAAAATTAAGGAAGGAACACGGTTAAGTAGTATTGCTAAAACACAATCCCGACATTTTTGGAAAACAAAACTAAAAATATGCTAAAAGAAAAATAACAGCAAACCAGACAATATCAATATTAAAGACATGTATGAACACTTTAATAATTTGTATAGAGGCGATATGCATGATGTATCCACCGACAATATTGACAATACCTATGAAAATGCAAACGCTTTCGAAACAAATGACACCCTTGATTCCCCAATTACAGAATTTGAAATTCAAAAAGCAATGTCCACACAGCAAAACAGGAAATCAAGCGGGCCAGATAATATAGCTGCTGAAATTATTAAATCTGCATATAACGTTATTAAACCACATATGACACATATATTTAATAAAATATTTGAAACCGGACAGTACCCGGAAAGCTAGGGATTAGGCTATATCACACCAATATATAAAAGCGGCGATCCCAATCCAGCAAACAACTATCCAGGAATAACACTCAATAATATAATATCACAGATTTATTCACAAGTATTATTAAACAGAAAAACTAAATGGTGCGAAATGAATAAATCGATATCAAAATTCCAATACGGTTATCAAAAAGGAAACGGTACCGTCGATTGCATTTTTATACTGAACAGTTTAGTAAATAAAGTATTAAATTCGGGACAAAAATTATACTGTATCTGTATTGATTATGCTGAATGCTATGATTGCATAAATCGGGCACTACTATGGCAAAACTGTTATCACAAAAAATTAGCTCAAAGATGGTTTCAGCCTACGAGCGATGCATACGTCAGTTAAAGCTGCTGTTAAAATTAAATCTCAAACATCCGATTTCATTACATCACACACGGCAGTAAAACAGGGGGCCCCGTGTTCCAACATTCTGTTTTTAATGTTCGTCAACGATGTTAAAGAAAGTATAGACTCGAATATTGAAGATATTATAACGATTAACGACATAAAGTTTTTCCTGTTATCAAATGCTGATGATCACGTATTATTTTCGACATCACCAACATCTGTACAATCAATGTTAAACGACATCGAACATTACTGCATAACGTCTAATCTTTAGATAAATACAAATAAAACAAAAGTGTCGATATTTGAAAAAAATTGTCGGCATACGAATTACAATTTTTACATTTATGGGGAGTTATTAGAAATAGTGACTTCTTTAAAATATTTATGTATAACACTATTTAAAAACGGAAATTGGTATAAAACAGCCCAGTCACTTGCAGAGCATGGAAACAGAGCTTTACATAGACTTTTCATTGTTATAAATCAATATGAATTTCAAACACAGGAACAATTAAACCTATTTGACAAACTAGTCGCCCCAGTCCTACATTACTCAACAGAAGTTTCGGGATTTACTAAAGGCAATGAATCGGAAATAATACAAACAAAATTACTCAGAAAAATATTAAAATTTAATAAATCCACAAATTTAGCAGGCTTATACGGAAAATTGGGTAGATACCCGCTGCATTTAATACGCAAATTACACATAATACGCTACTGGTTAAAAATACTAGCGTCTTCTGATGACAGTCTTATAAAAACAATATATTCACTTCAATTAAGCAATATATGGACGTATCAGACAATGTTTACACAACAAACGGATCAATCCTTCATTTACAATATTATAAAACAGCGTTTGTTTGATAATTTCCTACAAAGTTGGTATTGTGAAATAAATAATTCACCTAGACTCACGACATATTGTCGATTAAAAAAATATATTTAAAATAGAACCCTAACTTGATATTATTAAAAATAAAAATATATAATACATCACTCACAAGGTTTCAGTTATCATCACATAAATTAGAAATAGAAAGATGACGCTACAATAACATCCCACGCGAAGATAGAAAATGCAAGTTTTGTAATCTTAATGTAATAGAAAATGAGTATCATTTCTTACTTGTTTGTCCTATATATAGAGAAGTTAGAAAAGAACACTTTAAACAATATTTTCAAAGGCGGCCAACATTAAATAAGTTGATATTTTGATGCAAACATTGAATAAAAAAGATACAACAAACCTGGCAAAATATATTTACAACGCTAATCAGATACGGAACAATTTAGATAATCAATAATAAATTATAGCCAATTTAACAAGTACATATCTAATATTGATTTTTGTTAACTTCTATCATTGTATTTATGTATTTAAACTTTACACACTGCGTAATTATATCTTGTGGCAGAGAAGCATTTATCATGCTTATATGCTAATAAATGTTGTTGTTGTTGCTGATTCAAATTCTCACGTATTTTTGTATTTTCAGAATTTAAGATACATTGATTCATATATATATGTCTTACTCCTTTAATTAGTTTACTTTTCTGTATATGTATTGTGTTCGTAAATAAAAAGTATCGACTTACTTTTTGTATTTAAATTTTGAGTTTTAAAAGAACATTCTCATCAAACCGACTTTGGTCATTTACTGCCCTTTGTTTCGAGTGAGTTAGCCTTTGTTTGTTCAGAAAAATAAAATGTATAATGTATAGGATAAAATATCCCACAAAACATTGACTATAATCTACTGATGTAACCTTCTTTTGCATTGCTATACGCGATGAAAAGTATTACTCTGATATAAAGCATACACGTTTCGCCACAAAAGGTATCAGTCTAGTATAAATATAACGTCGTTCGCATCAGATGTATCAAGCAAGCAAGAGGCTGTAATCAAATAACGCTTCATGTGCATGTATAACGTGGAATACTGGAATAAACATTTGCTAGGATGTTATACAGAGCGAGCACGTGATAACACCATATCAAGAAAATGTGTCGTTTTCTTCTTTATTAACGAAAGTTTGAACAACTATGCTATTTTCCAGACGCAGTTGAACCAGTTGACACTAGGTGTGTAAGCTAAGCGCTAGAATAAACACAATCAGGGTTGTGACACCCAGGTCAGAAGGAAATTATCTGGGTGTAGGTATTAAGTAAATAAATAGGCCGATATTTGTGCACAAAACTGTTCAGTAAGTGGACGATAAGATTGGTTCAAATTAACACACGATCAGGTACTAATCTTAACCCGAAAACTTGTGTTTTTATTGATTCTAACAGACTAACGTTTATAAAAAAAGTAACGTTTTATTAATATATACCAAATACAGTGCTCGATTCTTAGCAGAATAACTCTTGGGCCAGTAAACAGGTTTAAGGTAGTACAACTCTAATGGGCCAGTAAACAGGTTTAAGGTAGTACAACTCTATTGGGCAATGTTTCAAACCTAATTTTAAATAGTGTTTCCATTATCTGTATTACATCACTGATCTAATTACAAATTTTGATGGTGGCTTTCTATGCAAAAAAATGTTCAGAACAATCCCTTTTTCCATTTTTCATCAAAATTCATTGGATGAAAAAAAAAATCATGACTCAATTATAGTTGCAAATATATCCAAAATGTTGGTGTCTTTTATACAAGTAATAATAGAATATCATAAAATAAAACAACAAAAGGCGTTAAAGAAGATAAACAATATTGCTATTTATCAATTTTCTATGATAGCTCAGCATAAACTTGAAGCTGACAGAACAGATAAAATAGATATGTTGTCTAAAAGATTTTTGTTTTCCTGGACTGGTTTTTTTTTTCTGAAATATTTTTATTTATATTTCATCTATTACATATATTTGACTGAAACAAATTAGAAACAAATGTACCTTGTACTGTTTGAAAAACTATCATACCCCTTTAAAGAAAGACCGCTATATTTAGGCAATTCCACAACAAGTTATTATTTCAGTTAAACAAACTTTTCAAACAAAATTCAATTCCCTAGAGGTACACAAAATTGCCACCCACACCCTGCAACGTTTTCAGCTCTGGGACAACACACCGTACATTAACAATAAGGGTCGTATTTATTATCTTCTTTTCCATTCATCTTTATGTCAACAATGTATTTGCTGGTAATTCAGGGTGAATAAGCTGGTTATTTCGGCTGTATCTTCACCAACTGGCACAGTCAGAAAAATATGTGTACTGTGCTGAGCACAAGATTTGACCCCCAGGGAAGCATTCGGAGTGATTTGTGGCAATTCTCTTCTCTTCCTTAAGCTGCAAAAATAATTTTAAAACAATCAAATAACTGATTGTTTTCCACTACATATTTAACAATACACATACAAAACTTTCCAGTATATGTGCAACCCAACCTAGTAAACCATATTTTTCAGTGTTGAGTTAAATTAGTAAAAATAATGTCAAAACTGTGTAATTACTGAATGGCTCCGTATTAGTATGCTGATCATGAAGAAACACTGGTGCACACATTCATAAGCAAAATGGTACACATATTAAGTATAAGTACTCAACTATTAAAGTGTCTTGAGGCTTCAAAACTATGGGACTGACACTTCATACATGTAATTCATGACTTGTACGTTCATTTACTTACATGTATAGAATTATGGACACACACAAATACATGTAAATATTACTTATATTAATTAATATATTAATCGTATATTTAAGAAATACAATTTCGTAGTTCAAGCATTGAAATGAAAAGCATCACATTATTCTCTAATGAATGACGTTCTAATTTTATAGACAATTATTTATAAATTCAGAATTTCAGAATAAACATACTCTTTCAATTTCTTTCAATTAATTGTCTTACTTACATGTGTTTCATCTTTGTATCATCAGGATTCAAGCTGGTAAATCATATATACGATCTGGTGACGGTTATTCATTTTTTTTGGCTCTGATTTTCTTTAAGTAAGCATACCCTTTTTGCTCGTAATTATAATTTTCCTTTGAAAGTTGTTTTTGTTAATACCACGAAAAATATGTGACATCTGATACTTTCGGTTTCGATTACAATCAATGTCAATATATTTATCTGTTCGCATTTCGTCAGAAGTAAATATATGATACTAACATGTATAAAATAATGTGGTTATATAAAAGAATGTACTTATATTAAAAATATCATGTGTTTGGCAAGAACCGGAACCAAACGGTCATATTACGAACTGGATAACACAATCTTCCTTCAGTCACCGATATCGGCCGATCTTAGAAGAAACACGCGGGGAATGATTAGAGTTGTACTACCTTAAACATTTCATTCGTTTTATGTTAAAGTTGTGGATGCCATTGTTATCGTTTTGGAATGTTTTGTGTCTTTATGATACGTACTTGATTTAAATATATAATCCTGTTGGTGACTTTTTACTTTTCTTCGCGTTGTAGTTTACAAGATATGATGGAGTCACAATGCACAATATGTTAACTACATTCTACAACACACACTTTCCAATTATTCTAGAATCAGGACAATGCTTTATTCACATTTCGAAATGGTCTATAATGTGATTTGTGATTTACACATGTATATTATTTCGTGCACAATTTAGGCCACTAAATGCCTTTGGTTTCCTTTAATAAGGGTCAGTATAACATCTTAATTGAAACGATAACAAATCACGGTATATTCTCTATATATAAAATACTGGTGATCGCCTGAAAACAATTGCTTTTCACTTTATTATAATCAGGACGTATCTTACTCGTTCTTGCATCACAGATCCTCTTTGTAACAACAGTGGGGGGTTTCGCATACAGATGAGTGATTCCGTTCTAAGCAAGGTGATGGGTACCACATAGTTGTTTACTTTTAACATCAGTGTCTATCCATGAATATTATCACGATCGCAATAAATCACAAACCATAATTTTATATGTTGAACTTTATTTAGATTTTTGGCGTGATTTAGTAGGATTGCATTGATAACGGCGACCGAATTTATAACGATGGCGATCATTTTCTTTGTAAGAAGTAGTTACTCAAACACGTTAGAGTAATAAACTCGGTGTCGTGATGTATACAGTTCAGGACAGTAGTTGTATATATTGTATACTGTCATATTGTATGACGTCATATAAAATGGCAATTTCATGAACATGTTATCACAATGTTATTGTGGTGATTTACCTCAATATCAGTGGAAATCGGTGCAATGTCATTGTCAATGGTATTTTGATCAAAATGCTTATTTGTACCATATGTAATAGATTTAGTTTGCAACTTTCGCACTTTTTTAAGCACAAAGTCACACCTTATGAGTATGTACCGATGAGTTGTATTGTTTTCGCTGAAATGTGGTATTGCTGAAATGTTGTATTTGCGCCAAGGGTTAATGTTATTTGCAATTTCGACGTTTTATGTATACTTTCTAGCCGGTTTAAAGGGTAATCAAAACTTAGTACTGAAAAGGGAAACGTTTTCTAGAAAGTATGAACGCACTCAGTCAGTTCATAGACATTTGGGCGAAATAGAAAGAAGAATGAACGTAATAAATATTTGACATGGCTATACAGTCATATTGTGTTTTTATGTTTTTCTTTACATTAATGATAATCAAACATACCTAATACTCAAAGTAACACATTGACACAAATATAATATGAATACATCTTAACATGTGTCCATACAATATTAATAGGCAATTTTAATGAAAGTTAAAACCACTTTTCCCGATTTATTGCAAGTAAGGCGAAACTATATTGAGTGAAAACAACGTGAAGTATATGTATCGTATCTGCTTTGATATATATATATTTTTCTAAATAACATTTATTTCACTTTCAAAATCTTGAACTGTATGTTCAGCAGTGAAATAATAAAATAATGCTCGTAAATCATATCAAAGTTGCATGAGTATTAACCAGAATTTATATTACACTGCAAGTTTTATGTTCTTTTTGTTTGTTATTTCATATTTATTTACTTCCGTAGACATGTCTGGTCATTACAAAACACAACACATATGCATTGATTTTTATTTACAGGGAGAGAATGAAAAAAAGTAAACAAAATAAAAACAGTGATCCAATCAAATAAAAACATTTTTTTTTTGGCAAATAATATGCAACTTAAAAAATAATAAACAAAATTGTTCCACGTATGCTATGTACATAGTTGTATTATTTTACAGCATTAAGCATTATGGTAATTATATATGTGTTATTTTTATGTAATTATTTAACTACAGGTCGTGGTCACGCTTATGTTTAACTTACCTGGACTTGACACGCTGTTTGATATAACAATTACTTATTCAGTGTTTGTAATATTATTTCATACTGAACTATACCAGTGTTGGTAATTACACTTACAAGTGTAATTATTAAGTATCAAACGAATCCAAGACTCTGTGCTTCTTTTCTACAACATTTATTATATACCAAATATAGAAACATACCAATGTTACAAAAATAGTTATGTTGTTCTATACATGTATTTACATATACGTTCGTTTAAGAAATAATGGAGGTGTAAGCAATGGTTATTGAGGCGATACTCAACGGTTTGGAGTTTCGATGCTTAGGAATTAAACCACGAGGGCAATCGGCAAGTGGTTTGATAAAAAGCATCGGAACGACAAACCTTTGGTTTTAACCGCGAAAACCAACGCCATGCCGTTTATTATTTTGATTATAATACGATCTTATATGAGATTCGTCTGTAGTTTTAAAGGTTATTAATGAGAACAATGTTTATCTATACTACGCCTATTTTCCGCAAAGTACATTCACACGTGCATTTCAGTGAAGACAATAAATCATAACAATTCAATATGACGTCAGCTTTATTGATAAGCATTGAGCGAAAGACGTCATATTTATTGAGAAATACAGTCGTAAACGTTTTTTTTTATGAATTTAAAAATATAAAATGTGTTGTAGAAATGTGGCGTGATTGTGCTACATAATAGAGAAATGACTTGTTTGTCACAATTTTACTATCACGCGTATATGCACGTGCATTTTACGGAACAATTTCTTCGAATTCCGAACTATTTTCAAAGCTTTAGACTCCGCCCATAATTTCATGCAGAATAACCCATGGTTGATTTCATTCTTTTTATATGGAAAAATAGCCGCGTGCGGTGATAAAATGGTAAATTGATCCGTATAGGTTTGGATGTTCTTAAAACCGCTTGTTATTATTAAGTTGATGAATATAGCATTTTTTTTTCGTTTAGATAAGTGTTTATTGAAATTGAAAGAAACATAATTAATTAACTAAGTATAAATAAAACTTGAAAAACCTAACTATCAATCTAAATTAATTGACTTGGGAAATCCATTTACCGTGGTCGAAAATACTTAAAGTGAATCTCATATACCGAGATAATTTTTTATTAGACCGTTTCATTTGAATTCATCTTTGTTTTAAACCAATGCCATTTGACGTAAACTTCAAATGAAATACTTTTGATTTCATGGCGTGTTGAAATTCCCGGATGATCTGATAAAATAATTTGAAACCATCTATTACGACATATATCTATATACACATATGTTGCTAATTTTAAGGAATAATAAGTTTATTTAATTACAATTCATTTCAGATATTGTGTTTAACATATTATTTACGATATGCAACATAAACATTGCGAATGTTATTTCAATTTTAAATGTAAATACATAACTCACATCTAATGAAACAGTTTGTATTATTTATATTCCAAATGTCAACAAACATTAAAGTGTATGGAAGCGGAAGCGTAATTTTTTTTTATACATTTTGTACACTTAATGCAAAATACCCTACTCAGTTATTTTGAAATGATAAGACTACTTATAATTCTGAATACTCTATTTGCTTATTTTAAAACTTTGATTTTGTAATTGTTTTTTTATTTTAAACGATAGCATCCATTTAAAAAATGGAATAATAAGAACTCTCCAATTTTAAACACATGTGTGAGCATGTTCGGAACGAGCAAAACAGTAACTCCCGCAATGAAGGGTGTTTGCAATTTCCAAGGCATATGTATTACGATAAGATTACGCTTTAATGATTTTGCTGCAAAATCGTTAAAAAGGGATATGTGGTTATACAACTTAAACACACTGAAAATTGTTTAAATACAGCATGCGTATCTCCATAAAATATGATAAACTATATATTTAATATTCTAGTACACATTTATGTTAAACCTTGAAACCTATTGTGTTAAAAGAAAGCAACATATGAGTAATATGTCTTTACAATGACGCTATTTAGTGATACAAAATATTTTTTGCGTCAGATTCATTGATATAAACATAAACACTGAACACATAGTATTATCTGTTTCGAACTATTGTCGTTGCGTTCTTTATTTTATTTTCATTTAGCGACGGTATATATTGCTCTTACAAACTTATGCGCGTGTCATGTCTTAATATATGATCTACTAAGTTTTATATTCCTGCTCCATATGCAAACATACGTGATCTTAAAAGTAGTTTTCCGTTTTGGATACAATGTATATATCATTTGCAGACTTGTCATTTTAGTATAACGTATATGGCGATAACTCGTAGAGAATGCATTATTAGTACATTTAACAAAGGTTCATGTTACTCTGTTACCGCCACACCCCTGATGGGAAAATACTTATCGGGTTTCAGGTTAAATACCGTTCATTATTATCGTGGTAATGATTCACTTCGTAATCAACTAAAAACAAACACTACATCGATGATATTGAAATATGTATCAGGATGGAATTACAAATGTTCTTGCAACTGAATTAATTAATTTAATGAAAACTTGTTAGAATTATATGCGTGTAGGGGCAAGTGCTTAGGAATGATGTTTATCATTATTACATGTATATTGATTTCTTTACTAAAGCAGCCTTTGGAGCCTTAGAGTAAATACATTTTAAGAGTAATGTTTCCGTATTGTCGGACTATTGTTATTGATAGACCATTGCTAATACAATTCTACGAGCTAGCAAGCATGTTCACGAACGAGCAGTTAGGCTTATTACATTCCGCTTCCATGGAACCGAAAGCAATTTGGGACTCTAGCATTTGCGATTCATCGTTCGTGATCAATAGCTACTTCTCCAACACTCTAGGTAGGACGGCACACAGTGTTTGTCGATCGTTTCACAAGCAATACAGAAACATTTGCAAATGTGAAATTGGATTCTACGATAAAAGATTATTAAGTATACAAAGTGTTATTGACTTTGAGAAGAAGAATCTCTTTTATTAAAGGTATATTGCTGAGTCAGAACATTGCATTTTAGCACACTTTATTTATTTAGATGAAAGCATAGAGTGAAATATGTGTGTCTAGTAAACGTATTTCGTACTGGATTGCACCCTACTACCATCGGACTGCAATTTCAAACCGATGGCCCAATGTGTACGTATATTTTATGTTATTTTCTATGTTAATGTTGTAACATAGCAATTCGTTGCAACGACTTGCATGTAGATCTAAATATATATTCTAATAAAATAAAGTGTCATCTTCCATTATGTTGTAAAATAAGCAGTGCGTTTACGTTTTAGTTCTGCATACAAAACGATTGCACTCTTACAGGTGTTGCCATTATTTAAGGAAGGATTCAAACTATCAACCGGGAATATCTGTATGAAACAGCATGCCATTTAATAACGAGCATGTTAATAATCTGAGAATAACGTTCATCTTAAAATGCAATTATTATGATGATGAATGAGAAGCTAATAGTTTAACGCCTGCCATTAATCCGCAATGCTAATTATGTTCACATACTGAAATAATGGGTGTATATTTAGCAGCTGTTACCTATGCTAAATCAACGAATCCATTCGCCAACATTTAACAATTGTTTTAAGGCAAAATTGTAAGCTGAATGGGTTTATTTTAAACGAAGTGAATAACATATCGAGAACACAAGCCATGTACCGTTATTGTAAAATATTATAAAATTATTTAAAAATCCATATCAGCGAATCCCAGAAACAATCTGTATGCTCCATACCGGTTCAAAATTGAAATCCAGCATGACGATATATACTGCTATGGGCTGTCTTATTTTAGAATGATAATTAATATTTATTGTAGAATTATCTACTCACTGACATCACTGAGAACATTTTTCTTTAGATCGTGTTCTCATTACCGTACCGTACTGAATCATCGCGCCTGTCAGTCGAAACGATGAAATACACAAAATGAGTATCATAAACATTAATTTAGCAAAACCAAATAATGAACCCGGATAATGTTAAAGTACAAATTAGTTTTGTGGTGACAAATATACAAACACATTTCACGGTAGTCTGTCATAAAATATGAATTTATTGCAAAAAGTTTACATGTAATAACCGTAAAACAAATACATTATTACTCTACCATGTCCCTACATTTTCATGGACTGAACATACATTTATACTTGAGATATCCTGTTTGATAATATTTTTAGCAAGAGTGCAAATTCTGCAATTCAGGCTAAAAAAGTCATGCAAACATATCGTGATACAAATAATAAAAATATTATGTGACCACAATAATGCCTACACTCAAACCATAAATAATAATACGTTTACAGTATCATATTAATAAAATATATCAAGATTCGTTTTATATAATGTAATAAGTGACTTTTTTTCGAAGTTAATCTGATAACAACATTTTTTTTTATACATTTTAATCATTTCTAAACGCAGTAAACCGTTACATTAAATACCTGCATTTTCAATATTATTATTACTATGTTTTCATGTCACTGCATCCGAATCAGCCAAGGCACTTGGCAAAAATGGTATGGTAAGTTATATAACGTATGCAATAAAGTCTTGATAACACATACTATTTGTTGATAAATGCAATATAAACATACATACTATTCTTTATATTGCAGCTATTTATAAGAAATCTGGAAATGAAGCGTTCAGTTAAACCTTAACATCTGATATATTTAATTACTAAATAGAATGCATATAAACCGATGAAGATAAAAAGTTAATAAATATCATACGTAGTCGATAAATTTCACCACCACACTTCCTGTATGGGTAAAATAATAACCGTATTACAATTTAACCACTACAACGAGACGCTATTGTCTATTCATTGTAATACACATAAAATTAAAATTTACATTGCTCACTTACAAACTGTCAATTTAATAGACAAAGCAAGTTACTGTTTCGCGAAACAAAAACGTAATACTCAATTCAGGAACTGAAAATTAATTAAACGTAATTAAAATATGTATGTGCAAAAGCTGTAGTGTCAGTCAGTTAGTAACAAGCACGAACAACATGGAGCCAGTTAGTCTGCTAAAACAGACAATCATGTTTAGGCAAACAAACACGATGATAGAAAACAAACATATGTGTATATTCCAAGCAAACCTTGTTCATAACACAAATAGCGTCATGTTTGAATCCTTTATAGTTTAATAGTACCATAGAAAATAGGTCATCGTTGTATCGATGATATCCCTAATACTGACATCTTAAGTGTGGATGTACCACCAACCATAGTAATTGATATATAGTCATCAATAGTCATTCATACACGATGGTTAACGTTCATTATTTTAACGTTTTGAATTTGTTAATTAAGGCTATTTGAAATTTTGTATATTGCCTCTGGCCAAATACACATCATTAGTTAGCCTATTAAAAAACAATACAGGCACGCCCAAACACATATATGACACAAAGAGTGCAAACACGGTACATAAACAAAACAATATTTGTATGTATATATATCAGTGAACTGTAATTGTTCAATTTATATCATTTAACTTTCTGTTCGGTTCTGTTAAAGACAAATTAAAATAACAAAGGGTAATTAATTTATTATGAAAACATGTTATAGCCATTAAACCACATTTTCTGGATTAGATTATCGGTCTTTTTACCGATATAATATGTTTTATTGCAAATTTATCAATCTTGGAATAAGTTTCGCGTGTTTGTTGTCACCATTATTGCTTATCATACAGTTTGCTGCTGTTTTATGTAATAGAGTACGTGTATAAATTATTACAGCGAATTGTATTGTTCTAATGTAACGTGCAATATCAGAAAGTGTTCCTGTTCACCAAATGGAATATTTCGAACATGACTTACACGATGGGCAATAGTAACGGGAGTTATACTAGCACCGTTACATAAGAGCTTGATATACCTTTAAACAATGTACGATAACGAATATTGGACCTTATATTTACATTCATCGACCACACAAATATCATTTCTAACAGGAGTTATCAGCTATTTATAGAATTCAATTAGATGAAACCAATTAAAATAATAAACACGTGCTTGCTATGAAGAGTACACGATAAACATGCTATGGGCTGGTAAAACACGAGTGCTATTACCAGACTGGCTCATACATCATATTTAATAGGTTTTAATCAGGTAATGATTTGTTTAAAAAAAACAGAGTTATGTGCAAATTATTAGTGTGGTAGGTGTTTTAACAGTACCACAAGAACTTCGTTTGTTTAAATAGCGGAATTAATCTATCGTTTACGCACATGCCTTCCTGCCATGCGCCCGGCATATAGGATAGCAATCGAGAGTAAAAATGTTTATCAGTTAAGGTGTCTCATAAGTCAAAACTGGCTGGCGCTTAATCGCGAGGGTTGACACAATAATAAACAACCAATTTACTTTACTTTACTATATAGGTTTCCTAAGGAATAAACAAGAATGTAATTGTTGTTTACCTTAGTGTCAGTTAAGTATTGTAAAGACACGTTAAAAGTTTTGTACAATGTTTCTAATGGTCCTTTCTGATAATTGCATCTGCCTCTGTGACAACAAAATAAACGATTGAAATAAATGTCATTTAATAAAACTCTGGCAACATAGTTAAATCAATGATCACATGCCAAGTTTTATAATGGAAGTAACAAGTTTCACACATCAATGTTGGCTGCAGAATGCCAAAAAGTCTGGCTTAAGCTTGCACGTTGTGTCATTCCTTAAAGCGATTCCAATACATTTCGGCAATGCTAATTTTCATTTGGTTTGATATTGTGTAAATGCACTGGTTAAGATGCTTTTGAGGAATTAGAATAAATGAACATCTATACATTGTAACAAATGGTGTGTTTATGGTAATGGTTTTATTAAACAGCATCAACAACGGTACATTGTATAGTCGACACTGCCACTTGATTACCGCATGTAAACATATGTAATACATGCGATAGGAAGTTTTATTCCAGCCAAGCAATCATTGAGACGAACACGTAAATAATCATTCCAGTTAATGATTTATTTAATATTTTACATGTAATTGTTTAGATGTAATATATATGTTCTATTATAGTCCTGGCAGTGCATTGGAATGCCGCGATGAACCACTATGTTTGCAGGAAGGCAATTTATATATGATAGATGTCTTGGTGCCAAAGTTTAATTTTTGCGAAAATGAAATATGTAAATGCCAATGATTAATCAATCTGCGCATTTTGAAAATACGACATAGACTGTCAGAAGGTTTCTGTGATTGATTATGAAGTGCTGGTCCAGACGTCTCAATCTGAAAATATGCAACATAAAGTGGATACATTCGGAAATAGGCAAAGCACTATATATGAGTTAGTGAATAATTTGAAGGTTGCAGTGTTATTGAATTGGCGTTCAATCAAAGAGACCACGTACTTTTTATATCACGCGATCTCACTGTAAACTGGTTCTTTAAGCCTAGGGCATTCAACATAAAGTATCTGATAATAACATTCGAACGTAATAGTACTAGCCCTCAATTTACATGCGTTGGACGGGAAAGTACAGAAAACCATATGAGATGGATTTTAGTGAGTATCGAAGTCATCAAGAAATACATTATTCACATCTAAGCAACATCGAAGAGACAATAGGTAAGAATCAAACACAAACAGATATCAATCATTTTTTAAGTAATACACTGCAAAATATAAAAGACGTTATAAACGTATGTATTATTTTAATAATATATATAAGTATGTAAAAACGCACGATAAAGTACCATCAAAAGAAACTGCGACCTGGAGTTTAGCCTGTGAGAGGAGATAGACTAAACAGTTCACATATTTGAAGGATCGTCTGCATTTAGCATATATATGTATATTAAACTATTAATTAAATTAATATACATACATATTCTATAATCAAGTTGTAATTGATGGCAAATATAGGAATTGTTCCTCATGTGAGACAATTAACCATATTTTTAAGAAACGTTTGTTTTTGCATCAATGCTTTGACAAAGTTTGTATTTTGAGTGGTTATTGGAAATTATACGGTTCTTCGAAGGTGTGTATAATAGGCTGCACATTTGTCAAAATATAATACGCAAAATAGCATTTCTGAACAGTCATGTCCCACGCATTGGATTGATTACGTTCTAAGTATTGAACGTCGAAATAATACATTATGTTTTCAAACATCGCCTGCATACATTTAGACATCCAAGACTCCCAATTCCAGTGTTCTTTTCTGAATGATTTATTGTGTTTACAATGGCTCTCCAAAAAATTATTAATGCCGTCTCAAAGAACTGTCTGCCATATTCAGTAAAATATTGCTTTTCGAGCGACGTCGCCTGCAAACCGAATATTTCTAGATTATGCAGATAATGAATATTACCCGCGTTCAGAAGATATAGTTTTCTTATATATTAGTTACAACACGAACAGGACAATTGGAAGTGCGGTTGCGCACGCATGATGATGTTATGAAATACAATAGTTATAAAGTTCAATTGACATTATAGTATTTTACTTTAAATTGAACTGACTTATAATAAATAACAATATAAATATTACTTAACTGTAGTTGTGAGCATTTTTGTCGCGCATAAAGAACAATTTTGACATGCTTTTACCTAACAAATAATTTAACATTGTGCGTGATTATGAACTGTCAATTGAAAATAAAAATTCCAATATATTAAAACGATGCATATATATATATTAGGAAAGAATGTTGGTTAATGGAGTTTGCATACCAATATAAGTTTTAATTCGTGGGACTTGAACATTGAGAAAATAAAAACACACCATGCGAAACCATAGAAGAATCTAAATAACACCTTATAGAAAAAAATAATTTGATTTTAATCGAAATATTGTAACAATATTAACCAATAAAATATGGTTTGTATAGCGAGCTTGCTAACAACATAGGCATGCACTCAACGAAGTGTATTTGGTTTCCTTCTTGTTGTTGCTACGACATACGTTTTAAGGCTCAAATATGTCATCTTCGTTATTTCAGTGTTCCTGTTCCGATTGGCTTCATGGCTGTCAATGCCGAGAAATGGGGATTACACTTTAATCTTAGCCAATTTATCATGCAACTACTAATATAAATAACTATATATGTTAGCTTCTTGGCAATACGTTTTTATTATCTTTAGTTTGAGGCAAAAATATCAGCTTCAGTGTTTATGCTCGAGAGATGTAATGAAAGGGAGTGTACTCCGTCATAGATTTATGATCGCCACGGAGCTGTTCTTGAGGAGATAAGATATACATAATAATTAGCAACATTGCATTAGAACCCTGACTAGAATTATATTATGGATATATAAAACCTATGTAAATGTTAAAGTTTGCTGTCAACAGACTTCATTTAATGAGAATTGAAGCATTGTTAAATACAACATTAGTTGCAGTAGTAGAAATCAATATGAATGAAATGTACATGTTGTATCTTTACCCGCGTACACGACATAGATATACGTCTTATGACGTAGGGAAACTTTCATTGAAGTGCGCGATTATGTCGGCGCGAGTTCGAATTATATTGTCTTTGAAATATATTGTTCTGATCGATTCCTCCAATACTAGAAATTAATTTCAGATTAACATGTAAGTATATTGTTTTAATATGTGTCCGTATTTTAGCTTAACACAGTCGATTTGCGCCTTTGAAAGTAAATTGCTATTGAAATAAATTGTAAATACGATATATGTGCAAATCATAAGATACGATTGTATGTTGTGTATATAGTTAAAGCCAATACAAATAAATGACATGTTTTCAGATTATGCAATTCCATCAATCATGAATAATTCGAACCATAAAACGTACAGAAGCTATATTAGTTAGCATGCATACTTTGTCTTTTGATGGATCGACTGTTTAAGTCGGTCATATTCCACGCGGCAATAATACGAAACCATCATTGTTCAGCTCGGGTCTGTCTGGGTTATAAATCACTGATATCTATTTACCACACAACGTGTTGTATACGATTACAAATCGTTGTAATTCCAATTCGCACGTATTTATGTATTTTCATTGATTCATACATATTGTTCTTACTCCTTTAATTATTTTACTTTTCTCTATATGTATTGTGTTCGTAACCAATAAGTATTTACTTACGTTTAACATTTGAATTTTGAGATTTAAACGAAAATTGCAACATTCTTATCAAACCGACTGTGGTCATTAACTGCGTGTTGTTTTGCGTGAGTAAACCTTAGTTTGTTTAGTAAAACAAAAATATGTAATCTACATGATACAATATGTCACAATAAACTGACTGTAATCTACTGATTTAACATGTTTTAATATTGCTATATGTCGTGATCAGTATTGCTCTGAGATAAAGCATGCACGTTTCGCCACAAAAAGTATCAGTCTAATATACATATGACTTTGTTCGCATCAGATGTATCCAACAAGCAAGAGGCTGTAATTAAATATAAACGCTGCACATGCAAGTATAATATGGAGTACTGGAGTAAAGATTTGCTAGGATGTTAGACAGAGCGAGCAAGTGATAACAGCCCTATCACGAAATTGTGCCGTTTTATTTTTATAAACGAACGTTTTAACAGTTCAATGCTATTTGCCAGACGCAGTTGAAGCAGTTGGCACTAGGTGTGTTATCTTAGCGCAAGAATAAACACAATCAGGGTCCTACCACCCAAGACAGAAACAAATGATCTGGGCGTAGGTATACAGTAGATAGATATGTGAGCACAAAGCAGTTCAGTAAGTGGACGTAAAGGTTGGTTCAAATTAACATACGATCAGATACTAATGGTAATCTGAAAAATTGAGTTTTTTATTGATACGAACATACTAATGTTTATAAAAAAATTAACGTTTTATTAATATATATATATATAATACCGTCCTCAATTCGAAATAGAATAACTCTCGGGCCATTAAGCATTACAACATTTAATTCATTAGATGTTTAAGTTTTTTATGTCATTGTAATCGTTTTGGAATTTGTTTTGTCTTTACGATATGTACTTGATTTAAATATCGCTACTTTCTCTAATGCTGTTGGTGATTTTTTTTACATGTCTTCGCATTGCAGGCTTAATAGTTTACAAGATAATATCAATGTTACGATGGGGTCACAATTAACAATGTGGTAACTACATTCTATGAAACACACACTTTCCAATTATTCTAGAATAAGGAAAACGTATTTGTCACATTTAGGAATGATTTATAATGTGTTTATGATTTACACATTGTGTGTTATGTGTGTGGTATGTGTTTTTGTGATGTCCTGTGTATTGTTTTTGGCAATTGCCATACACAAAAGACCTCGGGCTGCTAATAAGAGTTCTCTCCTGCTGTCGCAGCTGGAGTTTCGCTTGGTTTATATTATGATTTACACATGTATATTATTTCGTGCACTGTTTTGGCCACTAAATGCCTTTGGTTTCCTTTAATAACGGTTAATATAACATATTGGGTGAAATGATAACCAAACAGGATGAAGTCTATATATTAATACTGGTAATCGCCTTAAAACAATTGCTTTTCACTTATTTATTATCAGGACGTTTCGAACTCTTTGTTGCGTCACCTATCAACTTTGTAACAAAAGTCAGGGTTTTGGCATACTGTTGAGAGATACCATTCTGAGCATTACGTTGGGTACCACATAATTGTATATATCAACATCAGCGTCTATCCAGGAATATTATCACGATATCACTAAATCACAAAACATAGTGTTTTATGTTGAACCTTATATCATTTTTCGGCGTGATCTAGTTGGATTGTATTGATCACGGCGACCGACTGTTATAACGATGGCGACCAATGCCTTTGCAAGAAGTAGAAACTCAAAACGTTGGGGTAA
The DNA here is from genome assembly GCA_027627225.1 of Congeria kusceri. Lineage (NCBI taxonomy): Eukaryota > Metazoa > Mollusca > Bivalvia > Myida > Dreissenidae > Congeria > Congeria kusceri. The sequence goes on from CM051030.1 coordinate 51,702,611, forward strand.
TAAACTGGATCGGTGTCGTGTTGTTAACATTTCAGGACTGTAATTGTATATACTGTATACAGTCGTATTGTATCAGGTCATATACAATGACAAATTCATGAACATGTAATCACAATGTTATTTTGGTAATCTGCCTCAATATCAGTGACAATCGGTGCAATAACATTGATAATGGTAATGCATTTTTATCAAACTGCTTATTTGTACCATATGTGATAGTGTCAGTTTAAAATTAGCAGCTTTCCTACTTTTTAAAACACAGTCACACCTTATGAGTATATACTGCGAGTTTTATTGTTTTTCGCTGAAATAAGTGATTGATGAAAGTTTTATTTGCACCAAAGGGGCAATATTATTTGCAGTTTCGATGCTGTATGTATCCTTTCCAGCCGGTTTAATGAGTACTCAATATATACTAAAAAGGGAAATGTTTTCTAAAAAGTAAGAACACACTCAGTAAGTCCATAGTCATTTGGACGAAATGGAAGAAGGAAGGAACATAAGAAATATTAGACATGGCTTGCAATCATGTTGTTTTGTTATGTTTTTCTTTACAATTATGATGAGGAAACACACATAATACTTAAAATAATACATTGACACATATATAATAGTCATACATCTAAACATGTGGACATAAAAATTATATATTTATAGGCAATTTTCATGGAAGTTAAAACCATTTCCCCCTAATATGTTGCAATAAAGCTTAACTATATTGACTATAAACAACGTGAATAATATTTATCTTATCTGTTGTGATATAGTGTTTCTTAAACAACAAGTATTTCACTGTCAAAAACTTGAACGTATGTTCAACATTGAAATAATAAAATAATTCCGTAAATCACATCAAAATGGCATGCGTATTAACCAGAATACATATTACACTGTAAGTTTTTATATTCTTTTTGTTTGTTACTCCAATTTATTTAATTCCGTAGACATATTTGGTCATTACAAAACGCAACACATATACAATGATGCATAAGTATGTCTAGAAAAAAATTGTTTTGTTTAACAGGGAGAGAAAGAAAGAAAACTCAATTGAACAAAATATTAAAACACTGAACCAATAAAAAAAAACCTTCATTGTTTTAGTTTGCAGCATAACGCATTATTGTGATTATATATGTATTATATGTATTTTATTATTTAACTACAGGTCGAGGTCACGCTTATGCTGAACTTACATGGACTGGACAAGCTGCTTGAGATAAAAATTAATTATTCAGTATTCGT
>CM051030.1:51708852-52039252 GCA_027627225.1 Congeria kusceri
ACTGGGATTATGATACAGTACAAATTAGTTGTGTGGTGACAAAGAAACAAAGCAATTATCAGTAGTTTGTCATAACATGTATTGCAGAAAGTATACATTTAGCAACGAATTGACAAATATATTATTGTGCTAGCATGTTCCGACATTTTGATGAATTTTGAACACATATTTATACTTGAGATATTTTGTTTTATACAATTTTGAGCAAAAGTGCAAATTCTGCAATTCAGGTTTAAAGTAATGCAAACATATCATGATACAAATTATTAAAATAGTCTGTGACCACAATAGTGCCTACAGTCAAGCCATAAATATTAATAAGTTTTTAGTATCATATTAATAAAATATAGTAAAACATTTTGATGTAATTTATTGAGTGATTTGTGTCCGAAGTTAATCTGATCAAAACGATGTGTTGTTTACATTGTAATCATTTCTAAACGCATTAAACCGTTACGTTAATACCTGCATTATCAATAGTATTATTACTTTGCTTTCATTTCACTGCAGCCGAATCAGCAAAGGCACTTGGCAAAATGGTAGGGAAAGTTATATAACGCATGCAATAACGACTCGATAACGCATGATATTTGTTGTTGAATGCAATATAATCGTGCGTGCTTTTGTTTATATGGCAGATATTTATAAGTACCTTGAAATGAAGCGTTCAGTAACACCTTAACATTTGATATATTTAATTACTAAATAGAATGTAAATAAGCCGATGAAGATAAAAAGTGAGTAAATATGATGCGCAGTCGATAAATATCACCAACACACTTCCTGTATGGGTAAAATGATAACCGTACCACAATTTAACCACTACAACGAGACGCTATTGTCTATTCATTGTAATGCACATCCGCCTTCACTTAAAATTTAAATTGCTCACTCACAAGCTGTCAAGGTAATAGACAAAACAAGTTATTGGTTCGCAACACAAAAACGTATTACTCAATTCAGGTGCTTTAAATTAATTAAACGTAATTAAAATATGTATGTGCCAAAGCTGTAGTGTCAGTCGGTAAGTAACAAGCACGAACAGCATGAAGCCTGTTAGTCTGCTGAAACAGACAAGCATGTTTAGGCAAACAAACACGATGATAGAAAACAAACAAATGTCTATATACCAAGCAGACCTTGTTCACAACACAAATAGCGCCATGTTTGAATCCTTTTTAGTTTAATAGTACCATAGAAAATAGGTCCTCGTTGTATCGATGATATCCCTAATACTGACATCTTAAGTGTGGATGTACCACCAAACATAGTAATTCATATATGGTCATCAATAGAATTTATACACGAAGGTTAACGTTCATTATGTTAACGTTTTGAATGTGTTAATTAAGGCAATTTGAAATTGTGTATATTGCCTCTGGCCAAATACACATCATTAGTTAGCCTATTAAAATAATACAGGCACGCCCAAACACATATATGACACAAAGTGTGTAAACACGGTACATAAGTAAAACAATATTTTTCTGTATATATATATATATTAATGGACTGTAATTGTTCAATTTATATCATTTAACTTTCTGTTCGGTTCTGTTAAAGACAAATAAAAATAACAAATGGTAATTAATTTATTATGAAAACATGTTATAGCCATTAAACCACATTTTCTGGATTAGATTATCTGTCTTTTTTCCGACATAATATGTTTTATTGCAAATTTATCAATCTTGGAATAAGTTTCGCGTGTGTGTTGTGACCATTATTGCGTAGCATACAGTTTGCTGTTGTTTTATCTAATATAGTACGTGTATAAATTATAACAGCGAATTTTATTGTTCTAATGTAACGTGCGATATCAGAATGAGTTCTTGTTCACCAAATGGAATATTTCGAACATGACTTACACGATGGGCAATAGTAACGGGAGTTATACTAGCACCGTTATATGAGAGGTTGATATACCTTTAAACAATGTACGATAACGAATATTGGACCTTATATTTACATTCATCGACCACACAAATATCATTTCTAACAGGAGTTATCAGCTATTCATAGAATTCAATTAACTGAAACCAATTAATATAATAAACACGTGCTTGCTATCACGAGTACACACTAAACATGCTATGGGCTGGTAAAACACGAGTGCTATTACCAGACTGGCTCATACATCAGTTAATAGGTGTTAATCTGGTAATGATCTGTTTAAAAAAAAGTTATGTGCAGTTATTAGTGTGGTAGGTGTTATAACAGTACCACAAGAACTTGGTTTGTTTAAATAGCGGAATTAATCTATCGTTTACGCACATGCCTTCCTGCCATGCGCCCGGCATATAGGATAGCAATCGAGAGTAAAAATGTTTATCAGTAAAGGTGTCTCATAAGTCAAAACTGGGTGGCCCTTAATCGCGAGGGTTGACACAATGATAAACAACCACTTTACTTTACTTTACTTTAATATATATGTTTCCAAAGGAATAAAAAAAGAATGTAATTGTTTTTTACCTTAGTGTCAGTTAAGTATTCTAAAGACACTTTAAAAGTTTTGTACAATGTTTCTAATGGTCCTTTCTGATAATCGCATCTGCCTCTGTGACAACAAAATGAACGATTGAAATAAACGTCATTTAATAAAACTCTGGCATGTTGTCTTTACAGTACTTAACTGACAATGTTTGTTCGATCAATGATCACATGCCACGTTTTATAATGGAAGTAACAAGTTTCACACATCAATATTGGCTTCAGAATGCCAAAATGTCTGGCTTAATCTTGCACGTTGTGTCATTCATTCAAGCGATTCCAATTCATTTCGGCAATGCTAATTTTCATTTGGTTTGATATTGTGTAAATGCACTGGTTAAGATGCTTTTGAGGAATTAGAATAAATGAACATCTATACATTGTAACAAATGGTCTGTATATGGTAATGGTTTTATTAAACAGAATCAACAACGGTACATTGTAGAGTCGACACTACCACTTGATTACCGCATGTAAACATATGTAATACATGCGCTAGAAAGATTAATTCCAGCCAAGCAACCATTGAGACGAACACGTAAATAATCATTCCATTTAATGATTGATTTAATATTTTGCACGTAATTGTTTAGAGGTAATATATATGTTCTATTATAGTCCACAAAGCTTTGCAGGAAGGCGATTTTTAAATGATATACGTTTTGGTGCCAAAGTTTAATTTTTGCGAAAATAAAATATGTAAATGCCAATGATCAATTAATCTGCGAATTTTGAAAATGCGACATAGACTGTCAGAAGATTTCCGTGATTTATGATGAAGTGCTGGTCCAGACGTCTCAATCTCAAAATATGCAACATAAAGTTATTCATTTGCAAATAGGCAAAGCATTATATATGAGTTAGTGAATAATTAGAAGGTTGCAGTGTTATTGAAGTGGCGTTCAATCAAAGACACCACGTACTTTTTATATCACGTGATCTCACTGTAAACTGGTTTTTTAAGCCTAGGGCATTCAACATAAAGTATTTGATAATAACATTCGAACGTAATAGTACTAGACCTAAATGTACATGCGTTGGACGGGAAAGTACAGACAACCATATGAGACGGATTCTAGTGATTATCGAAGTCATCGAGAAATACATTATTCACGTCTAAGCAGCATCGAAGAGACTATAACTAAGAATGAAACACAAACAGATATCAATCATTATTTAAGTAATACACTGCAAAATATAAACGACGTTATAAACGCATGTATTATTTTAATAATATATATAAATATGTAAAAACGCACAATAAAGTACCATCGAAAGAAAATGCGATCTGGAGTTTAGCCTGTGAGAAGAGATAGACTAAACAGTTCACATATTGGAAGGATTGTCAGCATTAAGCATATATATGTATATTAAACTATTAATTAAATTAACATACATACATATTCTGTAATCGAGTTGTAATTGATGGCAAATATAGGAATTGTTCCTCAAGTGAGTCAATTAACCATATTTTTAAGAAACATTTGTTATTGCATCAATTCTTGGAAAACGTTTGTATTTCGAGTGGTTATTGGACATTGTACGGTTCTTCGAAGGTGTGTAATAGGCTGCACGTTTGTCAAAATATAATGCGCAAAATAGCCTTTCTGAGCAGTCACATCCCACGCATTGGAATGATTACGTTTTATGTCGATTCTAAGTATTGAACGACGAAATAATAAATTACGTTTTCAAACATCGACTGCATACATTCAGTCATCCAAGACTCTCAATTCCAGTGTTATTTTCTGCATGTATTGTGTTTAAAATGGCTCTCCAAAAAATTATTAATGCCGTCTCAAAGAACTGTCTGCCATATTCAGTAAAATATTGCTTTTCCAGCGACATCGCCTGCAAACCGAATATTTCGAGATTATGCAGAGACTGAATAATAATAATATAAGTATTATTTATTCTGTTGTTGTGAGCTGTTTTGTTGCGCATAAAGAACAATTTTGACATGCTTTTACCTAACAAATAATTTCACATTGTGCGTGATTATGGACTGTCAATTGAAAATAAAAATTCCAACATATTACAACGATGTAATTATATATATATGTATGTTTATATAATATAATAGGAATGAATTTTGACTAATGGTGTTCGCATACCAATATAAGTTTTAATTCGTTGGACGTAATCATTGAGAAAATAAATACACACTATGCGAAACCATAGAAGAATATAAAGAAACCCTTATAGAAAAAAACGATTTGATTTTACTTCAGTTTCATATAAATATTGTAACAATATTAACCAATAAAATGCATGCACTCATCGAATTTGTTTTCCTTCTTGTTGGTGCCACGACATACGTTTACAGGCTCAAATATTTCATCGTCGTTATTTAAGTGTTCCTGTTCCGATTGGCGTCATGGCTGTCAATGCCGTGAAATGGGGATAACAATTTGATCTTAGCCAATTTATCATGCACTTACTAATATTAATAACTATCTATGTTAGCTTCTTGGCAATAAGTTTTTATTATCTGTAGTTAGAGGCAAAACATCAGCTGCAATCTTCTTTGCTTGAGAGATGTAATGAAAGGAAGTGTACTCTGTCGTAGATTTATGATCGCCACGGGGCTGTTCTTGAATAGATAAGATATACATAATAATTAGTAACATTGCATTAGAACCCTGAATAGAATTATATTACGGATATACAAAACCTATGTTAAAGGTTAAAGTTTGATGTCAACAGATTTCATTTACTGAGAACTAATATTGAAGCATTGTATAATATAACATCAGTAGCAGTAGTAACAATCAATATGAATGAAATGTACATGTTGTATCTTTACCCGCGTACACGACATAGATATACGTCTTATGACGTAGGGAAACTTTCATTGAAGTGCGCGATTATGTCGGCGCGAGTTCGAATTATATTGTCTTTGAAATATCTTGTTCTGACCAATTCCTCCAATACTAGCAAGACGCTACTCTAAAATTAATTTCAGATAAACATGTAAATATCTTGTTTCAATATGTGTCCGTATTTTAGCTAAACACAGTCGATTTGCCCCTTTGAAAGTAAATTTCTATTGAAATAAATTTTAAATACGATATATGTGCAAATCATAAGATACGATTTTTATGTTGTGTATATAGTTAACGCCGATAAATATAAATGACATGTTTTCAGATTATGTAATTCCATCAATCATGAATAATTCGAACCATAAAACGTACACAAGCAATTTTAGTTTACATGCATAATTTGTCTTTTGATGGATCGACTGTTTAAGTCGGTCATATTCAACCCGGCAATAATACGATTCCACCATTGTTTTTAGCTCGGGTCTGTCTCCGTTACAAATCACTGATATTTATTTACCAAACGTGTTATATACGAGTAGAAATCGTTGTAATTCCAATTCGCACGTATTTATGTATTTTCAGAATTCAAGATACATTGATTCATACATATTGTTCTTACTCCTTAAATAAATAATAAGTATTTACTTACGTTTAATATTTGAATTTTAAGATTTAAAATAAACTAGAAATATTCTTATCAAACCGACTGTGGTCATTAATTGTGTTTTGTTTTGCGTGAGTTAGCCTTAGTTTGTTTAGTAAAATAAAACGTATATCCTATAGGATTAAATATTATGCAATAAATTGACTATAATCTACTGATTTAACATGTTTTAATATTGCTATATGTCATGATCAGTAATACTATGAGATAAAGCATGCAAGTTTCGCCACAAAAGGTATCAGTATAATATAAATATGACATCGTTCGCATCATATGTATCAAGCAAGCAAGAGTGTGTATATAAATATTAACACTGCACGTGCTAGTATAACGTGGAATACTGGAGTAAACATTTGCTAGGATGCAGAGCGAGCAAGTGATAACAGACCGATCACGAAATTGTGCCGCTGTATTTCTATAATCGAACCTTTTAACTGTTCTATGCTCTTTGAAAGACGCAGTTGAAGCAGTTGGCTCTATGTGATCTTAGCGCTAGAATAAACACAATCATGGTCCTATCACCCAAGACGGAAACACATGATCTGGGCGTAGGCATACAGACGACTTTTTACATTTCTTGGTATTATTACCTTAATAGTTCACAAGATATGATGGAATAACAATGCACAATGTGTTATCTACAGTCTACGACACACACTTTCCAATTATTCTATAATAAGGAAAACACATTTCGATCAATAACATGTTTATGATTTAAACATTGTTTATTATTTCTTCCACTACTTTGGCTACTTAATGCCTTATCTTTCCTTTAATAAGGGTTAAGATAACATCTTGGCTGAAATGATAGCGATACAGGATAAAGTCTATACATAAATACTGGTAATTAATATATAATAAGGAAAATGCATTATTCATATTTCGATCTATTATATGTTTATTATTTACACATTGTGTATTATTTCTTCCACTAGTTTGGTCACTAAATGCCTTTTGTTTCCTTTAATAAGGGTTCATTTAACATCTTGGATGAAATGATAACGAAACAGGATGAAGAAGTCTATACATAAATATTAGTAATCGCCTGAAAACAATTGCTTTTCACGTATTTATTATCATGTCGTATCCATCTCTTTGTTGCATTACAGATCATCTTTCTAACAACAGTCGGGGTTTTCACATACTGATGAGTGATACCGGTGATGGGTACCACATAGTTGTGTCTTATTAACATCATTGTCTATCCATTAATATTATCTCGATCGCAATAATTCAAAAACATACTGTTTTATGTAGAACTTTATTTCGTTTTTCGGCGTGATCTATTTGGATTGTATTGAATACGGCGACCGACTTTGATAACGATGGCAACCAATGTCGATGCAAGAAGTAGTTACTCAAAACGTTGGAGTAACAAAATAGATCGGTGTCGTGATGTATACAGTTCAGATCTGTAAAAAATGTCGTATTGTATGACGTATAATACAATGACAAATTCATGAACATGTTATCAAAATGTTATTTTGAAAATTTACCCAAATAACAGTGAAAATCGGTGCAATGTCATTGTTGATAGTATTTTGATCAAACTGCTTATTTTACCATATGTGATAGTGTCAGTTTGAAATCAGCAAATTTCGTACTTTTTTTTAACACATACCGTGTTTTATTGTTTTCGCTAAAATGCGTGATTGCTGAAATATTTTATTTGCGCCAAGATGCAATGTTATTTGCAGTTTCGACGTTTTGTGTATCCTTTCTAGCCGGTTTAATGGGTAACCAATACTTAGTACTAAAAAGGGAAATGTTTTCTAGAAAGTATTAACACACTCAGTAAGTCCATAGACATTCGGGCAAAATGAAATCAGGAAGGAACATAAAATATATTTGACATGGATTGCAATCATGTATTGTTATGTTTTTCTTTACATTTATGATAAGCAAACATATATAATACTTAAAATTATGCATTACTGCGATGTATATCGTTTCATGTAACATTTATTTCACTGTCAGAATCTTGAACTGTATGTTCAACATTCAAATAATAAAATAATTCTAATAAATCACACCAAAGTTGCACGCGTATTAACCAAACTAGATATTACACTATAAATTTTATATTATTTTTGTTTGTTATTCCAAATTTATTTAGTTCCGTAGACATGTCTGGTCATTACAAAACACAACACATATACCCTGATGCATACATATGTCTAGAAAAAGAGTTTGTGAACAGGGATGAAATGTAAGAAAAAATTTCAAACAAAGAACCAATCAAACAAAAATATCTTTCTGCAAATAATATAATATAAGGTTAACATAAAAGTACAAAAAAATACTATCAAAGTTATAAAGAGCTACATTTGTTTTGTCAATCAGTACATTAAAAATAATAATGATGTGAAGTGACAAGCGTGATGCAATTAATAGAAAGGTAGTTAATAAAAGGTTGAGACGTGTAGATGGTGTTACACGTAGCATAGTTACTGCAAGTAAATGTCTTCAGCGTTTTTCGTGACACTGTATTTGAGTCTTATTTTTAGTAGTCGCAGCTATTTCCTTTATTTTAGTCAATGCATAAGGACATTTTGTTTCCATTTAAATATGTACCACATGGCTAACAGTATGTTGAAACAGATATGTTGTTCTCTACTTGTTTATTTGTTTAAATTCTGTCGGATTGTCTTTCTTAAATAATAATTTGTAGACCAGTTTACACACTTTTGTAGCTTCAGTTTTTTTTTTAACCATAAATTTGGGAACAACATATTCGTTGTTACTTTGCTGTCCATTCAGTTGGATTGCTGTTCATTCAAGCGTTACACTTAAAAATCGTCGTTTTCTATTTTATATAAATACTTAATTTCTGTTAAAGAGTTGAACAGCTTAAATCTGTAATCAAAAATATGTTTAAAATGTTAAGGCCTCCGTCAAGGTAGTCTTGAACACTGCGCTTTCTATACACTGTGTCTGGTTTTGTATCCCAAAGAAAATGAATGTTTAAATATTTAATTTGTTTTATATTTTCGGGTGGATTTGTCAGGACCGTAAGTCGATAAACTAGTTTTGGTAATGCAGAACATTTAAGGACTGTTATTTTTCTTATTGGTGATAAGTTCCATCTTTTTCAATTATGCAGACCACATTCAAAATCTTTTACTTTTGCTGAAATGTTCTTTTGTATTATTTCGATAGAATTGTTGCCAAAAGTTATACCCAGAGTTGATGCATTTTGGGAATTCCAAATATTTTTTTTCTGTTGCCAGTATTGTGTTTGACTGAACTTCAACGTGCCAAATGTAGTTCAAGCTGATAGCATTGTTCCAATAAATGTATTGAATGAATTTGGTATGTTGCACACCAAATTAGAGTAGTTTTCTTATGATTTTATTGCTTTGCGATTTTTGTTTTAAAACAAGCGTATTTTCTAACTGTAACACGTATCTTAATTTACATGTGTCATTGTATGAAATCTTGTTTGAAATACAAGCGTCAGTAACGCGTATACTAATTAACCTCCAGTAAATATATAAAATATACATAATGAAAAAGAAATAGTAAGTGCGCGGGTATTACCTGAACAAAATCACCTATCGTATACGTGAATGTTAAGGCGATATAAGCGCAACGACTTAGGACATAAATTATAACGATTGGTACTGTAGCTCATTAATTACCATTATAAAACAAATTTGTCATGCAAACGTACAAGTTTGATTTCGAATAACAAATTAATTATCTGCTTAAATGAACATTCTGTTATAAATAATTAACGCTACGTATGAACGACCTTGTTTCCGTTTTAGCTGTATGTAATTTGTGATAAATTACATTAACACGTTTGGCTTTTTTTTTAAATACTGTACTGTGTCTTAAAAAATGCCCATATTAAAGATTTATTCTGCCTCATGAGAGGTTCAAGAACAAATGATGGCTATACAAGATGCCAAAATGTGGTCATCAAGAGAATGGCCACACATGACCTAAAACATATATTCAAATAAAGAGAAAATCTTAATAATGTATTTAATTTAATACTTATTAATAATTAAGAAACAACTTATATAAATTGTAAGGTAATATCAGTCAAGACATTAATACAAATTGATAATGTTTAGTTAATAGAATAATGTTTTTGTATTTGTTCAGGATGGCCTAGAAATTCTTATCTGAAAACCAAACGACTATAATATGAGTTGTGTTTAATAAATTTAGTTTGTGTTATTAATGTGAAAGTGACGGCGGTTATCGTCAAATTATCTGGCATATAATGATGATTTAAAGCAAGCCAGGGTCGGAAATCCATTTCACGTTCAATTAGTTTCAACCAATGAAGAGTTTTAATGCATCAGTTGGAACGTTACATATTTCACCATCGTAGATAAGATGTATTGACTAAACTTAATGAAACTCCTGGCAACAGAAATATACTAAACCGCAACGATTGGCATTTAAAGCCACACAAAATGTGTAAATGACCCAATTCTTAATAAAAAATTATTAAGTATTAAATTGCCTCAATATATGTAAGACGCTTGCTTCCATATAAAACACTGATCCTCCGAGTTAACTGTTTTTATACATTAACTTTATTCATTTGTTGATCATGTTGGCGACAAAGACTAAATCCGGATATTTACTGTTAACTTTTGGCGAATAGCACGATATCTAAATTAACCAGAGGAACCTCGGCTAGTTTCGCCGTGTTGAAATTTGTAAACATTTAACTGACATTAAAATTTGTCCAACACCACTTATGTAAAGGAAATGTGGTGAAGGGTCATAACCATAATGCATGATTTAATGTGTTTGAAAAATCGACATTAAACTCTTAATGTTTGTCTTAACTTGCAACACCTTGCATGTGCCTTTAATATTAATCGATGAGTGATACAATACAAAAAGGTGTATTTACTATTTGCTGTTATGGGAGTTTTTTAAAATTAGAACATAGCGATCATTCGTTCCGATAGATATTCTCGTTTAAGTAACACAACATATACTATTCAGATAAGATATATGTGCAGTTTTCACAAATGTGCAGCAAAATTGCAATGACCTGTATATATACTGGGTATATCTCAAATTGCAAGCATGTTGTTTATTGGAAACTTCAACGGTTTATAAACGTTTTTTCTATTTTTGAAAAAAACGGCTGAAGCGGTTTGTAATATAAATATTGGCAAAAGGCTGATATGCACATACTATTGTTAATCATTTCATTTTGGCAGCAATTCATTGAATGTAATATCTCACTCTTAGACTTCAAAAGATATATACATGCCATTTCTAAATTGATATTTGCCCTGCAGAAAACATAACAACGGCGTAACACCCATATGCAGAAAACACATGGCAGCTTAAACAATATATTCGCAATATTGCCTGTAGCTGCGTGATGCTAGTGTGTAATAAAGCGCTTGCACTAGTGCACTTCTTCCAGTAAAGTAACCATTTAGGAGCTGACAACATTGAGCCAACGAGAATAAGAACTGGACCGAAATATATTTTCGTTTGCCAAACTACGGTAATAGGCGATAATATAAGTACAAATAGATGGATGGTATCCATTAAAAAGTGTCTTTGCAAACTGTTCTACCGTTTTATTGTGTTTAAGTTAGTGAGTGCATGTATGATTACACAACTGACATGCAAGTTAAATATATATTCCGGAAACTGTTTTTGAAACCCTAGTTATGAAACACGTAACGTTACGTGAACTATTACTTATATGGTTTCACAGAATCAGAATCAGGGGTAACATAATTAAAACGCAAGCTACAATCTTTATAGCAATTGAAATGCTTTGTTTTTATATGCCAATTTCCCAAATATGACGTTATTGCTCTTGCTCACTCTTACTTTTGATATTTACATTGAGCGTTTTGATTTAGATGGACAACACGTAAATTGTTTAAACATTTACAGACATTAACTAAAACACGCACAGGCCATGTATTATTGCACAGTATTCGCAAATCTGTTGTGTTTCTGTTCAATTTGCTTTGCACAAGTGCAGTTCTTTTTTACAGATCCTTCCTTTGTATTGCCGTTTAAAAATACATGAACTGATTAATAGTTGTTTTCTTGTACGTCACTTACTAGTATTGTTTTTCTCAAAAACATATTTGCTTCGTCGCATCGAAAAGAATACAAGAATATAAAAGTTGAGAGTTGCACGTAATCACTTAAATAATCACTAAAGACACCAATATGTGTGTTGTTATCTTAAGCGTTCAATGCCCCATTACAATGTCCTTGACAAACTAATACAAAAATAGCAAAAATGCTATCCGTTAAACATATCTAAAAGCATATAACTAAAGTAATCAATACGAACAATCATAATCATGTTAATTTTAATATTATAAAACTTTATATTGTATCGTCATTCAAGTTAGTTTAAAGTTATTTATTTAGAAACTGATAATAAAACCGAAAACTGCTATTGTTTCCCGAAAATCAGATACAAGTTACTAATTGATCGGCAAAAAAACTTTTAAGGTCGGCGGAAAAAAATAGGGGGGGGGGGGGGGGTCGGGTAAGCTGAAACAAACAACAACTTTTGTACGCCTAACAACATACTTTCAAAATGTGAGCACTTCTAACCGCAATAAAGCGTTGAATTATTATTTAGCTATGTTGTATCAATATAATTGTTACTTTGCTTTCATTTCAATTCATTAGACATGTGTGGATAATACATATACTAGCGAGTATATAGTTTAGATTATTATTTAAGTACAACATCTGCTTTCGGAAGGCGGCTACAACGATGCATAGATGATAAGTATGTAATTAGCACCCTAGCTGATGTATGAGGTAAGCAAAACCGCATCCAAATTTTAACCATTATAATATATTTACGTTGTAATACCCAGCACTCGTCAATACAAATTTTAATTGCTCACCCACAGCCTATCTATGTTATTATAATAAACAACACAGTAAGGTGTTACGTTAAACAATTTACATATTAATTTTAAACGTTTTGACTACTTAAAAGTAATTAAAATGACCGAATACCAAGGCCGCAGTGTCAGTAAGTAAGTTACAGGAAGGACAAACCTGGTGCCTGTTAGACTGCAAAAGCAGGCAACAGTGTTAAGGCAAACATACATAACGATGGAAAACAAATATACGTCTATATTTCAAATAAAATTCGCTCACAACACAATAAGTGTCAGATTTAAATCTTGTATTGTATAATTGTACCATGGTATCGACTTTTTTCTCATAATCTAGTGGATGTACTGACAAACATAGTAATTGATTTTAGTTCATCAATATAATTACTAGATAAGGGAATTGTTGTATTAATCTATGATATAACATTTTAAATACGCTGTATTAAGGAATGTCAGCATGAAGATGTCTAAATACTTTCTATACGTAGGAAATCCGGGACGAACAAACAATATATGCAAGCAAACGTATACATGACAACAGAAGTGTAATCGCGGAACATGAGCTAATAACACATATATTTATAAAAACTAAAAAAGGTTATAGTAAAATCAATTATCTAAAGGAAATAAACTGTCATCTAATCAAGACATTTTAATAGCAGACTTTTATAAATCGTGGAATGAGTGTCAATTGTTTATTGTCATTTTTAATGTTTTCATAAAGTACGTGTATGAATTGTCACAGAAACGTTCATAGTTTAATAGATAAATGCGATATCTTCAAGTGTTCTTGTTTATTAAATGGAAAAGTTGGGTCCAACATGACCGACACAGTGGTTAAAAGTGATGTAATTTATAGCAGCATTTGAACATGGAAGCTTGATATTCATTTACACAATGCACGATATCGGGTATTGGACTTAATATTTACATACTTCGATGACACAATGGAATTCCTGACAATTGTTTTGATCTATTTATAGAAATTCTAAAACCAATAAGTATAATAAGCGCTTGCTATTAAGAGAACACTGTAAACATTCAATGGAAAATTTGTATTAGTGCCTCATACTTAACAGGTACTAAACAGGTGAAGAAAGGCGTGATATAAGAGATATTAATGTGCAATTATTGCTGTGGTAAGTTTTAGGTTAACATGATGTACGATTGATTAAATAATGGTTCAGTCTACAATTTACGCGGATATACATTTACATTTGACATACGAAGTCGATCTTTTTCCGAAATAACGTTTGTAACGAAATGCAAATAACGTCAGCTATGCTTGCGCATATAGTTATATATGTATGTTGAAATGCTTAGATGTATAATTCTCAATGATTACAGTAGTACGGTGACCGTATAGTACACATAGGTTACTAACGAATTGGAAATAATGTAAAGTTCTGTAGGTTATCAGTGTCGGTTAAGAAATATCTGTACAGAAACATTTATAATTGTGTACAATGTTTCCAACACTGCTTTCTCGTTATCGCATTTGCTTCTCTGACAACAAAATGAACGATCGAATTAAACGTATTTAATGCGTTTCTGGCAACAAAGTTTGATCTATCGAATTAGATGTCAAGTTTTATAATGGAACAAACAAGTTGTACACGTCAATGCTGGCTGCATAATGCTTAATATTGCTTCTTTTGTCATTTAGTCAAGCGATCGCAATTGCTTTCGACAGTGCCAATTTACGCTTTGGTTTAGTGTTGAAAAAATGGGCCTAACAGGCTATTTTAAGAATCACGTTAAATACGTCTATACCGGTGAAAGATATTTTAGCAGCAAGTGACAGAAAGTTTTCAACGTATTTATTAACATATCACACGATATATGAGAGTGTATGTATTAATATTTGAAACAGTAGTGTTATTATTCTTAATTTTGGTGCAATAAAAGCCGTTTTGGCTTGGCATGGAGGTACTGAGGGCTTATAACAAATATATACGTCGGGTTAGCCCACATTCGCTTCTCACTTAGGCGATCGGGGTTCAATTCAAGGTCCAGGCGCAAGGTAAATTGGTTGTTGATCACCATACCGGACAGGTGCGGTCTGCCCCTGATACTCCGGTTGACCGTCAAAGCATCCACCATAATTAGAAAGATATTTCATTAAAAAATAACAAGCTGGACATTGCAGCTATGATTTAGGTGTGACTCACCCCGGGTCCTTACATTTTTCCGCACAGAAAGCAGTGTTGACGCAAAAGGACCTCCTACACATAAGATTCTGTATAACAAACAAATGGTATCATTTAGTAAATTGATGTTGTATTTTTTATTTAGGTATTGTAACGATAAAAGTCACATGTTGCCATGATATTATAGTTTAATTTTAGATGGTATTGAATATATGTGATATATGGATGTTATATCGTATTCCGGGCATCGCATTTGAGTGCCGTAATAAATTACAAAGCTTTGCAGCACGGCAATTTCTAAATGATAGATATTCCGGTGCCAAAGGTTAATTTTTGCGAAAATGAAATATGTAAAATGCCAATGATCAATCACTGTGGGCATGTGAGAAATACGACATAGACTGTCAGATGGTTCTCGTGATTGATGACCAAGTGCTGGTCCAGACGTCTCTATTTGAAAATATGCAACGTACATTCGGAAATAGGCAAAGGAACTTGGTATGAGTAAGTGGTCAATTTGACAATTTGAAGTGGTTGCAGAGGTGTAATGTATGTGACAGTCATTTGAACCTTTTTCAAAGACACCAAGTACTTGTTACACAAAGTGAAATTACTTAAACTCGTTTCAGTAAGCATATAACATGTAAGCCTATTGATAATACGATGGTCGAAAGCAAACTCTAAATTAATTGTCTTAAACTAATAATTTGAACTTACGCTATTATAGTATAAAATGCATAGTTATCTCAATATAAACGTATTGTTAAATACTTGCTTCATTTCAATATCTCAAACTCTTATGTATTCCTTCCATTTTTCAGAAATTGTATATGCTTTTGATTTGAGATTTTATTGAAAAGGCAGTCACAGGTTGTTTGCAGCTAATAGGATTTCTCAGTCAGTGTGTCGAATTTAAAAAAGCAGGTTGCGGACATAAAGTATGTAAATGTAGGAAAACAATTCGGTTCATAGAGATAGGTATTATATTGGTATTAAAGCTGTACACGGAAAATAAAACATGCTTTCGACTTAATTGTAGGTTGATAATACGATGATTCGTTTACCAAATATATATCAAATAATATTGTTTAGTCATATACAAACATTGATTTTGTACAAGCAAATTTTGCAAATCCTAGAATATCCTATAAATTGGAACACATATGTTATAGGCTTTTATTCTTAAAGGATAACGTAAACACAACATTAGTATTCCACATGTTTAAGATATGACCTGCCTTAAAAGTCGTGTTTTATTAAACTTATGCTCATTTTCAAAAAAATTTTACCTGAACATGTTTTTGTAACTGTTTTATGCAAAGGGCATTTGACACAATATACACGTATTGTATAACGAAATTGCAATTGGTGCCAAAATAAGAACTGTTCTCATGTGAGAAAATTTACCATATTTTTGAGAAACTCTTTTTATTGAATAAGGTGTTGGAAACAATTTGTATTTCGAAACGTTATTGGACGGTGTACGCTTTTTGGAAGGTTTGTATAATAGGCTACACGTTAGTCTCAATACACGCAAAACACACAAAATTGCTTGTACAAAAAGTTTTACATTGGCATATTAAGCAAAACTTACTAACCAATAATAACAAGTAGACAGAATAAAATAAATAGACGCAAATATTGTGTATTTTAAAACAGTAACTTCCCACGGATTAGATTTATTACAGTTATAGATGCTAACAATTGAGCGTATAAATAATAATTTATATTTTCAAACATCATCTACAAAGCTGCATACATTGAGAAATCCAAGAATCCAAAATCCAGTTTTCTTTTCTAAATGATATATTGTATGGAATATGTCTCTACAAGAGTTTTACGATGCCGTCTCAAATAACTGTCTGCCATATTTAGTAAAATATTGCTTCTCGAGCGACATCGCCTCCAAATATTTATATGTTACGCGTGATAAATACGCGTTAAATGTTAAGTTTCAAATCTAAATCAGCAAATGTCATACATTTAAAACAACACAATGTTATTCCTTGTATGTGTATACCGCGGAGTTTTACATATTTCCCTAAAAAGAGTGATTGATGGAATATTGTATTTGCGCCAATGGGCAATGTTATTTGCAGTTTCGACGGTGTGTGTATCCTTCCTAGCCGCTTTAATGGGAAATCAATATCAAAAGAAGAGAAATGATTTTTAGAAAGCACGGACATGCTCTCCAAGAATTTATATATTTGGGAGAAATAAACCACGTAAGAAACATACTTTATTTTTACATGGCTGTGCACGCACCTTGAATCTTTTGAATGTTTATATTGAATTAAGTGGTTGACATTTTAATGACGCGCATTTGTATAAACACTGCATGAAAATAGATACTAGAAGTAACAAGCGTTTTAAACAACTATCATCATAGATGATATATAGCAGCGTTATTTCGTAGTTGGAGGTGATATATATTTTTAAACAACATCCATAAAATTTGTTTTTGTTAGTGTATGTTGTGCTCTTAATTAAAACAGTTACCGGTGAACATATATACTACATATTATTTAATATATATTTGTATCGAAGTCAGTCGTGTGTCACAAAGATTCATACTTAAGCATTTCAGGAATACAAGCTGATAAGAAATGTATCTCTGTCGACAAGACTTGTTTTATTACCTGTTATGACTGCTCCTATTTACGCATCGAATGCGTTTCGTATGCTGCAAACCTAATTTGAGAGATGGAGAAATAACGAATCAACGTGGGAAACAGCTCATGCAATTTTAATTAACAGCCAATCTACAATCGCGCTAGAGTGGTGGTTTTACATTGTTGATTAATACCACAGAGATTTATACGTCCTTAAATCACTGGGGAACCCAGGATGTGGATGAGCAAACTATGAAAAGGACAACTAGTTTCTATATTAAAGTCACATTTTGTAGAGTAAGAGGTTTTGATACACGTTTACTGGTTCATGCGAAACGTATTCTTATTGAGTGGCACATATGATGATAGAATGCTTATTTTAAAACAAGTCTATCCTTTGACTGCAACATTTACCAAATAACCGATTGTTATCAAGCTTCACACGCAATCGGACAAGTGTTATTTTGTAAAACTGATTTAACAGCTTGCTTAGATGAATGTTTGCAATATTAATATATATACATGAACAAATCTATGTTTCAACTTTGTTTAGCTGGTGATGAATTACGTACACACGTTTGGCTTCATTTCTGAACTTTAAGGTACATATTTTTCATGTTGTCTTCATGTCTGTTTTATCGATGCGTGTGTCATGTGCTATTTTTTAATTCACTGTATTCAGTATTAAAATTATATCCAATGCAGTTCGTTGTAGTATTTTTGCTTAACACGTTTTGTATAAAAAAGACTGGAAATAATGATTAATAAAAAGCCAATAATAACATGTTTTCATGTTTATTTTGCCTTATGAGAATAAAACTATAAAATATGGTAATAATGGACACTTACATGTCTATCGTCAAAATATGGTTTGAAATGAACGAAAACACACACAACGGAAAACATACAAAAAAGACCAAAAAGTATACAAATCAAGACATAGTATAATGATTTGTCAGTCAACAAACAATTATATTAACTTTCAACGGCATGAGTGATATTTATTTTTTACACTTATCCGATTAAAATTTACGGTAAAATCTGTCTAGATATATCTACACTATCATTATGTTCATAAGAAAGCTTTATTAATGTTAGCAATCAATAAAAACAACGATATTTCTTGATATCTTTTCAACATCCCATGCATGTGCATCGTGCGTATAGTAAACTATACACACGTTACTCTATGTCTATATCCACTGCTCTGCCACTCGAGTAAAGGAAAAATATTCGAGAACATTAAGTAACATTGTCAAATATGTATTGTCAAGCACAATTAAATTTGACTACATTATGTTTATGTCGCCACAAAGTGTGTGTGTGTGTGTGGGGGGAGGGGCATTAAGTATTGCACTTGTCCGTCCGTCACTGCTGAAGAACCTTAACGTGTAGGTGATCGTAAAGGAAGGAATGCTGGCTGCGAAAAATTTTAGCAGAAGTAAGGCCCTAATGTTTCCCACTTTAGACTATTTTCCGAAATTGTGTGGACTCAACTCCTCTTTAACTGCTTGGCGGATTTCGCGCACACTATCACAGCTGAAAGAGCTAACCGTGTAGGTGATCGTAAAGGAAGGAAATTTGGCTGCGACCAATTTGGGCAGAATTATGGCCATTTGTCATTTTTCCTACTATAGAATATATATGGAAATACATTTGTGGAAGCAAAAATGAGTGTTGTCGACACGCTCTGTGTCTGTGGCCAAACATGTGTCGTAGGGGCATACGTGTCTGTGATACATCTAGTTAATTTCAATAAAGGTCGCTTTGCTAAAAATTGATTGATTTTATTGTAATTTATAATATAAATACAATGGTAAAATTATTAACTCACATATATTAACCAATGCCGCGTCAAGTAAAATGCATAAAATATAAATGCACATATCACAATATTAAATATATCTAAAGTATACAAAATTTCATGTAGCTAATAATCTGCGACATCAATGACCGAGAAACTCCAGTTTGAAAAACTATAGCATTTGGTGTTTTTGTTATAAATTTAGTTAATTGGTATTGGTGTGGCAGCAAAGGCTATTATTGTCATTTGTCTGGCATTTATAGAAGATTATACCAAGTAATGACAGGAAATACATTTTATGTTCAATTAACTTGAACAAAGTTTAAATGCATTAATTAAAACGTTAAATCGTTACAGATTTCACCTCTTAGACAACGGATATGGACTCAATAAGTTGTATTGCTTAGACATGTACACAAATGCAACAATTGCCGTTAACATTTTATTTATTACCAACTCAAAAATTACTGAGTTTTATCAATTGGTGATACAATACAAAAAAACGGGTATTTGCGCTAAACCAGACATTTTTATATTTAAATTATAACTTAAAAGGAGAAATCATTAAGTGTATATGTATTTTAATAAAAAACATTGTAATGCTTGTCACTCTGCTGGTTTGGACATTCGTTTCCATGAATGCTCTCCCCAAAAAACAATGCACATACTAAATGACATTTTGGTAGCTGTTTTGTGACGTTCTTAAGGTGTCCACATATCTTAGATATATCTGAAGTTGCAAGCTGTATATTTGAAATTTCAGCTGTTTACATATGCGTTTTTTCGTATCATGTTAGAACTTATAAGTTTGTAATGGATGGCGATACGTGTTGTTGACATTCACGAATTTTTGTAAACATTTAGTTTCAGCAGGAAATCGATTTGCAGTGATACCGAAATATTATCCTCACAATCTATATTTTACCTGTGCAATTGACCATATTCTGCTAAAGCATTCAATACAATAACGCAACACCCAAATTATGTAACCAAAACGTATCCTAAAACAAGGCTGTCTCAACATTGCATATATATAGTTGCTTGACGTGATTTTATAATAAAACGCATTGATTTGCACAATTTCCAGAATAGTAATTATAAAATAGCTGACAAATGAGCCGGAGAGAATAAGCAGTAGACCAAAAATCATTTTCGTTTGCCAAACTGAAGTACACTGTAATGGACCATTATATAATTACACATAGAAGGTCTGAGTCATTTATCAAATGTCGAGGCACATTTGTCGACATATTGTGTCACGAGAAAGGAACGCGACTTTTTGTGGTATAAATACATGCAATAACAAAGCTATTCTAGTATTTCGCGTATATTGCCACTCGTCTGTCTTATTTTTTACATATTTATGTATGTAATGCACATTTAATTCTAAACCTATAGTAAATGACTGATTATTGCATTTTAAATGTTTACGTATAGTAAATAATTGGTAGTTTGGAGAATACTTAACGGTACTAGTTTTGTAAAGCACGAATACAAATATTTATAAACTATTTATAAACTATCATGGTTATATAACATTTAAATTTTAAAAGCCAGCGTTTGCGTCTTCTAAGTATTTCACCGCAACAAGTACAGACATATAATTATAGAGCAATTATAACAATAATTAAATACAAATACCAAAAAATAATAAGTAAAGGCGGGAGGTTATCATTAATATTTTACAGCCTTATTGAAAGTTACTTGACTTACTTTAAGGATATAATACACTGACATTATTAAACTAAAGAGAACACGATTTTGTGTGTTTTGAAAATACCTGGTCAATAAATGTTCTTTGAAAAGTGGTTCATTAAAAAATATTAACATTGGGAACTAAGAAATGATATTTAACACGGTTATAATCCAATTTAACAAAGGACAGCTTGGTAGTCCATCATCATTTCTAAATATTGGAAACACAAGAGATGCTTAGGGCATATCAACATATCACTACTAAACTTCTCGTTTCGATCTTTCTTTTCAGGAAATGCTTGTGTAATCATCATTATAGTAAATCAGCAATAAGTAGTATGAGGAAGTGATCTTTTATAAAACATTACAGCTGCTGAACTCAATTTAGTTGGAAATCAACATTCCATTCGTCTGCAAATATATAATGGTGTTTTGCAAATGATTTTTATTTAAAATTTGTTTAATTTTTCGTGTCAGTGTAATTACTTAGTATAATGTATGAAGCCTTTGACATTCGAAGAGAACATAAAAATACATAACTAACAAAAGACGCAGTATCCCCTATGCAATTAATAAACATTGGACAGCTTGAAAATAATACGACTGTAATGAGAATAGAACGTTGTAAAATATCAATGAGTGGGCATATACAAATAGCGTGTGTTTAGATTATTAATATTTTCATTGCGCTGTATAAGAATAAATATTAGCAAATTAACATGACTATACTCAGCTGCACTAGATCACAATTCCTTATCAAGGCAAATACATGTCACACATATCAGTTTTAACGTTTTGTTTTCGTCGAGGTTATTTTTATGTTGTTGCTTTCAATCATCGTTAACAATATAAGCAAATGGCAATACACCTAATTTAACACCTACTTTATTAGGTTGTAATAATATTATAACTAATATGTTAATACGTTTAATGTTAAAACGAATCCGGACATATTCATAAGTTTTACGTGACATTAACCTTTGTTGTTGTTTCCATTTACTCATGCCCTGCCCTGTTCTGATTCAAGAACTAGTTTCGACGACTAAACCATTAAATTAACCATGCAAACATGGTTAACCGATAACAATTGAACATGTGATGTCCTAGTTCAAAAATTAAATTAAACACTAATATTCAACTACTATAGATATGATTTTCATGTTTGGAAGCGTCTACTGTTTTAAAATCTATACATACGTATCCCCATATCTTTAGTTCTTCAAAAGGTTGCACCACCACATATTTTTAACATCTGTGCAGATAGCTAAATACTGAACACAATTGTTTGTTTATCACATCAGTACATCATCATGTAATGCGAACTATTTTGTATGTTTTCCATTTTATCGATCATCGTCAATCAACAGAAGAACCCCCTTGGTTTGTTTACATTAACTGAAGTATATTTTGTTTCTGGTGTACATGTAATGTCATTTTGATGTTTTTCCTCTATAATACAGAACACCATTTATCAGTTATGACACCCATATATTAAATTTTCGTTAGATTTGCAAATTTAAAAATAATATGTATACACCTTTTAACGAGAAATGTTCTTTGCCGTAGTATATGTCTTGAAAATATTAAGGGTTTATGTGTGCATTTATTGACGCATTAACCACGTAAATATATAAAACTGAACTGTTTCTATAATGTGTTGATAGGATTTAACATTGCTTAATAAAATGTGAATTTGTTGTAATTGGTTGCAATACAGAAACATACTGCCCGAGTTAATAATATATATTTATTCGATTTGAAAGAATATGATATGGTTCTTAAACGTATATTTATCCCATCATCACGCGTGCATTGACGAAATAACACCCCGTGGGACAAACTTAGCTGTATTCCACCTTGTTGAATACAGCAAACACGCGCATTACAATGGCGTCATGTTGTTTATTTTCGTGACGTCATTATATGTTTTTCGTGTTATTTAGCGATTTTCTATCATTTATTTTCAAAATAAAGACAGAAAATGATGGGATAAATAGAACATCAGGTAAGTGTTGAATACTGATACGTTTCTTTACTCGGCACGAAAACCTAAACCACTCGCCAAGGCTCGTGGTTTAGGTTTTCTAAGCCTCGCTAAATAAACTTATCTAATCTGTAGTCAACACCAACCTAGTATTCTCTATATACCTACATAGAAAAACTAACTTAACAAAAGTGAATCATTATGAAACTCCAGCTGAGTCTGGAAACACATAATAATAATAGAAGCGTGTAATGAGAAACCTTAAATGCATGTGCGTAAAGTGTCGTCCTTGATCAGCCTGAGAAGTCAACACAGGTTAATCCGTCACAATGCGTATGTTTAAACCTGCTAGAGCTACAACATCATATTAAACATACCTTACTAAATACTATTACCGTGTTGACAGAATGGTTGAATCAAACACAAAACTTGTGTATGTTTGGACAGTAACTTCCGATGGATGGGATGTATTTACTTCTTGTGGATGCTAAGATTTTTATCGTATAAATAATAAAAGACATATTGAAAACTTGTCTACAAAGTTGCATGTATTTCGAAATCCAAGACTCCAATTCCCGTATTCCTTTGTGAATGATATATAGTGTGAAAGATGCATCTACAAAAAATATATGATGCCGTCTTAACGAAGTGTCTACCATATTCTGTAAAATATCGCTTCACGAGCGACATCATCTCAACCAAATATTTCTAAAATTACGCATAGACTGACTGATATTCGCGATCAGAAGAGATATTCTACATACATCTATCCATTGAGTACTAAACGCGCGGGAAAATCGAAAGTGCTTTTGCGTACGCATTGTGATGTAATGCGGTGTTATATTTTTTTAAGGTTAGCGGACATTTAGTGGTATACACTAAAGAGAATCTATAAAAAAAAAACGTTAGTCTCTCTGTATATTTGTGCATATTATGCTTTTATGTATTGCAAAACGTCAAACAATTCTGGCATGCTTTTACCGAATACACAAGTACACATTGCCAATAATTTAGATTCCGCCAATTAAAAAAAAGTTTATTAACAGAATGCTGTTGTATGTATGCAACATATGGTATGCATATAGATCAATTCAGTGTACAAGCCTTTCAAACATTTTAACCTACTCTATGGATGGAGTATTTAAAGTATATTAATCTTAGTTGACGTTCCAACATAATTGATGATTGTTCCAAAGTGCTTGTTGATGCGTTTATTATGCGTTTATTATGCCCCGTCCACAATTTCATATAATGAAGTGCTTATACGTGATCAATAGCACACTTGTGTTTAAACAAAACACATCAAATCGTTAGTTATGCGACTCTGACCTCACTTAGATGTCTTTTGTTTCACATCACTGAACACTTATTTGTTAGAAGATCTCGAAATCATTTGCTTTTCCAAAGATATATTACGGGGCCCTTTGATGATTTACACCAATGTTTTTCTTCTAAACACATTGTTTTAAATCGTACTTAAGTTTATGTGAGAAACATACCAATTTAAAGAAGGGACACAACCCATGTGAAACATATATTTTCTTATTATATCGTTTATTTCCGTTATCCTTTGTTTCATCTACGAACGTTTGACGTCATATATAGGATATGTCATGTTGCTTCGTGCTTGATGGCAAATTGTATTCGTCTTCTGTGTTAACTTGTGTTTGATAACCCATAATATAAATACGCCACTGACAGCAACCAAGGTGTATCAAAATGCATGATGGCATTTTCAGCAGGCAAATTGACATCGTCAACAAGCATGATGAAAGTGTCACCAAGCATGACGTCTGCACCAGTAAGCAAAAAGACCATATCAACAAGCATGTTGAAACATCCAGCAGGCACGAAGCAATTTTTACTTAAATACACCTTTATAATACTGCTTTGTTTTCAATCAAGTATCTATACAATACTTTTTTCGTGTAAATTTTAAACGTGAGCGAGTACAAAACAAACGATCGAAAAAAACTTGATCCTAAGAGTCAGCCCGGGAGAAACTTCATACATCCATATTTTTATTACATTGTTGACAGTTTTGCTATTAAACACTGAATAACTGCACTGTTAGAATCTAGTTGTAAGAAAACATGCACACATATGCTAAACGTTTTTTTTTCTTTCTATAGATTGCAACAACATCCGTTCTAAGAATCAAAGGTGTCATTTCCGTGTTATCAATGTCTTAGTTCCGATTGACTTCATAGCTGTCATTGCCGACGAATGCCGAGGACACTTTGATGTAAGGTAATGTACCAAGCAATTACCAACAGAAATAACTAGCAATGTTATCTTCTTGGCAATAAGGTGTTATTATGTATGGTTGGAGGCAATAAATCAGCTTCAATGTTCTATGCTTGAGCGATGTAATGAAAGGGAGTGTACTCTGTCGTAAATTTAATATCGCCACGAGGCAGTTATTTAGTAGATAAGAAATACAATATTTAGAGGCATGCGTAAACACACGTGTATATAAACAGGCCATTTCATGGAAGTGGAAACCCTTTTTTCCCCGACTTATCGCATATCAGGATAGAACCTTTGCATGCGTATTAAGCGGAATAAATATTAAACTGCGCATTTTATAGTTTACCTTGAAATAAAATATTTATCAGTAAACATTCTACTGTTATAATCTAATGCCCACTTGTTTACAACTTCCATAAGTAACATTTCATAAGATAACATTATTACATAACCCAGAAATACAGACTGATGACTAAATTACCTCGGTAGAACGAACTCCTCAAACCCAATTAACGCTCTGTAAGGGTTCGCTATGCTGCAACCCTAATTTGAATGATAGAGAAACAACAATACAACGTGAGAAACAGCGCATGCAATTTTAATTAACAGCCAATCAACATTCGCGCTAGAGTGGTAATTTTACAGTGTTGATTAATACCACAGAGATACCTACCCTTTTGAATCACTGGGTAACCCAGGAAGTAGTTAAGCAAAATACGAACACATCACATAACGTAGTATTTGATTTGGAACCGTTTTCGGAATATATTCACTGGTTCTTGTAAATGCCACAATGGAAAATGTTTAAACTGTATTTATTTAGGCTAGCATACATAGACGAAATGTCACTGTTTGAGTCAGAAACGCTTTTACTAATTAATATCCAGTAAGACGTTAAAGACATATAATACAAACACACATAGTAATATAACACAGACGGCAAGTATTAACGTCACAACGAAGTATACCGGATATATGTATTTATGGTAATATAAGCGCTACAGACTGTGTTATGATACGATATTTTAAGTACAATGCTTCGTAAACTATCTGATTATTTAATGGTATACATACAATTTGACATGGAATCGTACACGTTTAAATTCGAATACACATTTTACCAGCTGCTTAAATGAATCTTCTATATTTAAGCGTTACGTCAAAATGACATTTTTTCTGTTTTGGCTTTATATAGCTTGTGATAAATTACGTGGAAATGTTTTGCATTATTTTTGGCGAACCTGAGGTGTCTTAGTATCTAGCTTTATTGATGCGTGGGCCTGTTTTTAATCAACACCTGGTTACAATATTTAATGATACGGCTTTCTGCAAGATTAAGGTATGTTTTATTCATTGAAATTGTTATTGTTGGAAACACACATATTTCTGGGTGATAGAAATTTATATAAAGCCATTAGTAAATTGACGTATATGATGCCTTAAAAGATGACAAGAACAAACTATGTGCATAAAAGACACTCAAACGTATGTTGTAAAAATGTGATTATCAAGACAACAGATACGATACATACAAGTAATTCTCAGAAAGAAAATTGTATTGAGCGCTAATAATAATTAAGAGATAACTTGGAAAGTGTAAGTATTGGAGAGAAGTCCGGAAATGGTTAAAGTGTGTCTTATGAAGCCTTTAATTTTACTAAACATCATTTTTTCTAAACATGAACTGTTTATTTTAATGTAGCATTATTGTATTATACTAAGACAATGATAAAATAATCAATTAATGCCAACCTAGACCAAGGTATACAATTAAAACAATTGAATAATATTACCTTTACGTCGACTTAACGTACATTAAAAAAGCGGCGACTTTATTGACTGTGCAATTCCAAAAACAAGCCCTTACAATACGTTTAATAACTTAGTATTTGGTTATTTAATGTTATTAGACTAAATGTGAAAACGACGGTTGTAACTGTTATCGTCGTATGTCTGACATATAATATTGATTTAAAGCTAGCCAAAGTCGACAATATATTTCACGTTCAATTAATTTCAACCAAAGAATTTCAATTTATCGGTGGAAACGTTACGGATTTAACACATTATACAAGAGGTATTGATTGAATTATACTACGGTTCATGGTAACAGAAATAGATCTACACGAACCGAAGGCCGTTTGAATTGTTCAAACATAACGGGGTAATTTTTATCAGTGATACAATACTATAATAACTTGAATGGTGTTTTGGCAATAAGCTGAAAGGGAGACATCTGTTTGAATTTAGAACGAAGCATTCATAAAATTAACATTAACATTAGAAAAAGCATTGCAATTTGATCTAGGCATTCTTTTCTATGTTCTTTTTAAGTAACAATACATATTATATTCAGATGAAATATGGACAGCTATTCTGTGACGTCCCTAACATGTACCACATTTGACTTGGATACATCTCAAATTGCAAGCTGGCTATATATTAAAAACTTCAGTGGTTCGTATGCCTTATTTTTTTTTTTTACATATTATTGGAAAAGTTGTACCAGTTCGGAAAGTAATTAGTGGCAATAAATTTGGTTGGTGTTAACTAGCTAATGCTAACCATTTCATTTTTGAAATAATTCATTACTTGTGATATGGCACTCTTAGTATTAAATATTGCCATTTAAGTGATCACTGTCCAGCAGAAACCATTCCAACGTCGTTGCACCCTAACCAAGTAAACAACACAATGCAATCAAATAAGATATCTTCAATACTACATGCTGCTGCGTGACGATAGTGTGTAATAAAGCACAGGCAATTTCGCAAATCTTCCAGAAAAGTCACCATTAACGGGCAGACACATTTTAGCAAGTGACAATAAGCACTGGACCGAAACACATTTTCCCTTGCAAATGAGAGTAATAGGTAACAAATAGATGGACCGTGTCCATTAACAAGTGTCTTCGTAATTTTTTTCTACCATTTGATTGTGTTACGAGGAATTTCGAGGAGTTATGTCTTTTGTGGTATACGTCTAAACTAGAATAAAGAATGTGATGAATTCGTATACAACATAGGTTCATCAATATAATTAATACATGAAATATATCGTTCTATGTTATAACGCTTTAAATACGCTTTATCAGCATGTACATTGCCCTTGCCTGAATACATAAAATTGAAATGCCAAACGAGCAAACCGGTGACACAAAGATAATTATTGAAAACACACAAATACATGTCAATATACGTGCGAACACGGCGAATGAGCTAATCGCATATTTACAAACTAGCAAAGGTCAATGGACTATATAATCACACCATATAATTTAGATAAAACCAACTCCTCTAGATTAGATGTTCGGTCTAATTCCAACATTACATTTCTACTGCAATTTTATAAATCTTGACATAAGTTTCGATTGTTCAATGTTATCTTACTTTTCATACAGTTTGTCTGATAAAGTACGTGTATAAATTATAATAGCAACTTTTGTAGTTCAAAAGAAATGTGCGATTTATCAAAGTGTGCTTGCTCACCTAATGGTGAAGTTGGACACCACATGACCTACAAGATGGATAATTTTGAACAGACTTAAAAAATGTTGAAGTAGCACCTTAAAACAAGCGATTTATTAACATTGCAACAATGTACGATAGCGAATATTGATATTAGTAATTACATTCTTCGACCACACAAATATCGTTCATGACAGGTGTTCTCAGCTATTTATAGAAATCAATCAACTATAACAAATTAATATAATAAACATGTGCTTTCTATGACGAGTACAGGGTAAACATTAAATGGGCTAGTAAAACACGAGTGCTACTACCACATACCTTACAGACATATGTACCATACTTTATAGATGTTAAACAGGTGATGAAAGGTATAATATAAAACTGATTTATGTGCAATATAATAATTGAGGTTAGTGGTATGTTAACACCATACAAAGGAACACTGTTTAAATAGAGGAATCAGTCTATCGTTTACGCGAATGGTTATGTTTATGTATAATTTACACATGAAGTAAATCCATTTATCTGAAACTACTCTTCGTATGTAACGATTACATAAATATATAAATTACAGCAATTATATTTATGAAAATTGTTCTGTATTGAAATGTTTAGATGATTAATTCATAGTGATTACAGTAATATGGTAGCTGTGTAGTACGGGTTACCAAACGAATTAGGAAGAATGTAACTGTGTACATTAGATTAATAATATATTTAGACAAGTTTCTAGTTGTCAATAATTATTCAAATGGTGCTTTTGGTGCATCGCATCTGCTTCTGTGACAACAAAATGAACGATCAAATTAAACGCATTTACTTCATTTCTGGCAACGCATTTTGATCTATCAGATCACATTGAGTTTTATAATAGAAGAAATAAGATGTACACATTATAGTTGGATGCAACCTGCCTGTCTGAATTTATCTTGCCTGTTTTATCAATCATTCAAGCGATCCCAATTCCTTTGGACAATACCAATTTACGTTTTGGTTTAGGTATTGCATGATTGGATTGGATATTTGAGGAATCACATCAATGAAAATCTACACTATTTCTTTCATCGTTTGGCAAGTAGATGTCAATGTATTAATTAACAAATCATACACTATTTGACAAATGAATGTAAAACATGCATGGTATATCCAAAATTAGTAGTATTTTTTGTGCAGATAAAATAATCGACATAAACCGCTTCGGCATAGTATGGGCTTGAAAAGATATATAACAATATATAACATAGAGAATGCTAAATATAAGGCATTACCAATCAGATTATATTATAACAAACGAATGGTTTCTTAAAGTAAAATGATACTGTTTTCTATTCATGTACTGTAATTACCACATGTTGCCGTTGGTTACATTGTTAATATGTGCAAAGCAACTGAAACAAAGCTATTAAAATGTTTTATTGCATATTCAACATGAATCATGAATGGTCCTATCGTCATTGTAAAGTTTAAAGTTTAAGCATAATGCAAGTCACAAAAATATGGAACATCTGCCACATTGGACACATACAATAGTAACATTATTAATTAACATCAACATAATGTGAATTGTATATCGACTATTATATTCTAGTATCGCTTCATTTACCTAGCTTTTTTAATACCGCATGTATCTGAAACATATTTCCGCCATGTAGTCGCCAGAGAGATTTATTCTAGCAAAGAAAACCAGTTTTGAGACGAACACGTAAAAAAGAAGCATTCCAGTTAAAGTCTTGATTGATTTAATATTTTACATTTTATTGTATATCTGTGATATATGGATTATCTGTCATATTTCGGGCGTCGCATTTGAATATGTCGATGAATCGACGAAGCTTTACAGCAAAGCAACATTTGGATGATAGATTTTTCGGTACGTAAGTTTACTCTTTGCGAAAATGAAATATGTAAATACCAATGATCAATCATTGCGCATGTGAGAAATTCGACATAGACTGTCAGAAGGTTGTCGTGATTGATGACCACGTGCTAGTCCAGACGTCTCAAGTTTACAATATGCAACATAAATTGGATAGATTCGGAAATAGGCAAAGCACTTGGCATGAGTTAGTGGACAATTTGAAGGTTGCAGACGTGTAATGGATGCGGCGTTCAAAGGAACCTATTTCAAAGACACCAAGTACTTGTTACACCAAGTGAACACACTTGAAACTGTTTCATTAAGCATAGGGCCTTATACGAAAGCAAAACCCAAATTAAGAATTGTATGCGGAATTTTATAAACTTGAAAGCTAGTACAGCGCGTTTAACGCTTGGATCCTTTAATTTTCTTCAAATAATGTTCAAGCACGTTTTTACGTGTGTTTCTCTGTGAAGGAATCTTCTAATGATTCATTTTTTGTTTTGTCACGGCCCCATACATGTTAGAGAGAACGTATACACTTTGAAAGATAGTGTTATTCGTCTTAATAGTTCGATCCCTTATTTAACACATATCAAACGTAACAACAACAATGTCGTCGCCGTGCAGAACAGCCGACGTTAACGCGCCGAAATGGTGGCAAGGAATAAGATTACTTGTGTATTCCTATTCAGTATCTTAAAAACATAATCTGAAGGTAATAAAATGGACTACCGTTAGTTCGAGAAAGCACAGGTTCTCCAGCCACATGGGGCGGATTCTAGTGACTCTCGAAGTCTTCGAGTACTAAATAATTCACATCCAATTAACACCTAAGGAACTATACGCAATCATCTAAATGTCTTTAACCCATTAATGCCCCACTTTTTATTTCTATACTTAGATTAAAAAAGTTATCACTTTGAGCATAAAACAAAGGAATTTAGATGTATTTTTAGGAAACAACAAACAATAAGTGATTTTTAATCATTTATTGTCCCATCCCAAAATTGGGATGCTAGGCATGAGTGGGTGGTGCTATATAAATAGCATTAAATGCATAAATGTGACCGACACTTGTTATATCTTCTGTTCTTATAACAAGTACCAATATTCTACCTATATTTCAGTATGATTTTGTTGTCATTCAATTATTAATTAATTTTTAATGTGTGTACTACAACGTCTAATTACATACACCTATATTTCAGCATCCTGTATGCCTGAAATATCCTATTATTGTGTCCCGCTTACACATCAGCATAAGTGAAATGTTGTAAAGTCCTACTTGACACGTTGCTCAAATGCTAATATATTTTCCTTCCCTCTACAATGCTAACAAACTCATTGCGTTGGCCCTGACACGGTATAATGGTTAACTCCGTCAGGTATGACCGGGTCTGGCACTCTCCGTTGCAGTGCCGCGGATCTTCCCATGGGCATTCTAGCAGTAACAATTGCGAATACACCCTACAAGGTAAATGTATATTTTCAATACGTGCCAGAATTGCAACAGATACAATAGTTCATTACAGTATCTGGAACCTCCCTTATACGCATTTCAAGCGTTTTGTATGACCATATTTGGTATGAAAGCAAATATGTCTTCCACCCTGCTATTCTGTATGTGCTGATGTTTTGTTCCATTATCTGGGCAACACCCAGTTATTATCAGCGGAGATTATAATACACAACCATTTGAGAACGATCAATGTGAATAAAGTTATTATTACTTTAATAATATATAAGCTTTCCACAATTCAGGCACACACTGTGTTTGGTGTCGAAAATAATTACACTGGTTTGTGTATGTTATTTATTTAAAACATTAACAAACCGAACAATAAAAGTGACATCGAAATAGCAAGCAATTGAGAGTTTATTCTGTTAGAGGAGGTAGACTAAACAGTTCACATGTTGGAAGGTTTGTCTGACATCACTTGACATTGATCTACATGCTAACAATTATTTGGAAATTATGTAGGATGTAAATCCAATACCATGCTATAATCCTACGTTTCATCAACACAATATATATGCACATGTGTGGGAATCAAAGTTATGCACATGAAGCAGATATAAACTTTTCTAGTTGTGATGTGCTTGTAAATGTAATGGCTCATAAACAGTTACTGTAAATCACAACAACATATTTTATACATTGAAGGTGTGATCATTGTTATAAAATAAGTATATGGACAATGAAACAGACTTTATAGCTAATTTTAGTTTGAATAATGTTTTAATTGTACCATACATATATATTCAATACAAAATATGATATTTTTTCATACAGGAAAAATATACGCATTACTAAAGAATCTTTAACAGTTGATGATATGCAAGCCGTGGCCATGCAAAACGGGACGTATTTGTTTTCAAATGATAAATGATACCAATACTCACTCATCGGTAGCGGACGTGTCTATTCTAGTTTTTGCCTTAATAAACTTGGACAAATGTGTCTTATAAACAATTAGCCAATGTGTAATAAATCAAATTACCAAGCATAATAATATAGACAGAAATATTTGCAAGATCGGTATACAAATATTATTTAATCTAATTTTAATTGAATAGATAAAATAGTTCTGTGTTTACTTGTTTGTTATCTATGAATAGAAGCTTCATGTATAATTAACAGATACACTCTTCGTTTTTTATAGCAACAATTCTAAGAACACAATCACACATACATCGAACTGTATTTGTTTCCTTTCTGTATATTGACACGACATGCGTTTTGGGAATCAACTATTGCCGTACCATGAATGTTCCAGCTCCGATTGCCTTCGTTGCTGTCTTTGCCGAGGACACTTTGATGTAAGCCAATTTACCAAGCAATTACCTTTATAAATAATTATCAATGTTATCTTCTTGGCAATAAGGTGTTATTATCTATATGGTTTGAGGCAATAAATCAGCTTCAATGTTCTATGCTTGAGCGATGTAACGAAAGGGAGTGTACTCTGCCGTATATTTATTATTGCCATGGGGCTGTTCTTGAGTAGTTAAAGGTACACATTATAATAAGCAACATTGTATTAGTCTCCGAACTTGGATTTATTAATTCAAAATAATATAATATTTTATTGATATATCAATTTTATTATTTAATTTTATGTTAAGGTTGCATATCTACACATTTTATTGTCAGATAATTACTTACATTGTTATACTGTTAAATACGAAAACGAGTAGTTCTAAAATCTATATGGATGAAATGTACATTTTGTTCCGTTACCCACGTACGCGACATAGATAAACGTCGTATGACGTACAATGGACGTTTTCATTGAAGTGCGCGATTATGTAGGCGTGCGTTTGAATCGCATTGTCTTTGAATATATTCTTCTTACAGTTTCCATAAAAATATTCGCATTACTCTAAAATAAATTTCCGATAAAAACATAAGTGTGTTGCTTAATATCAGTCCTTATTCCAGCGAAACACAGTGGATACGCCTCTTTGAAAGTAAATTGCTGATTAAACAAATTTTAATACAATATATGTACACACATTAGAAACGATGTACATGTATTTCAGATACTTAAGAAGGCCGATACAAAACAACTGACATATATTCAGATTATGTAATTCCACCATTAGAACCATAAAAGGTGAGCAAGCAAGACTAGTTTTACATGCATAATTCATCTTTTGATGGATTGACTGTTCTTGTCAGTAATATTACTCCAGACATTAATACAAAACTACCCTTTTTCAGCTAAGGTCTGTCAGGGTTATAAATTATTGATAAATATTTACCAAACTTGATGTATACGAGTACAAAACGTTGTAATTCCAATTCGTACGTATTTGAGTGTATTTTCAGACTTAAAGATACATTGATTCATACGCATTGTTTTTATTTCTTACATTCATTTACTTTTCTTTATGTATATTATGTTGGTAAACAGAAAGTAATTGCTCACGTTTGGTATTAGTACGAGTATCTTGGATTTTAAACAATACTGCAACGATCTTATCATACCTTCTTTGGTTATTAACTGCGTTTTGTTACGAGTCTGTAAGATTTTGCACAATAAAATGCATAATCTATAGGATGAAATATCCTACAGATAAACTGAAAATAAGCAAATGTTTTGATATTGATATATGTCATGATAAGTACTACTCAGAGATATGGCAAACACATTCGAACACAAGAAATTACAGCGCTTCAGATGTATCAATAACCCAAGAGAAAGTAATTTAATAACGCTACGCGTGCATGCTTTAACGTGAAATACTGGAGTAAACATTTGCTAGAATATTAGACAGAACGAGCAATTGATAATTGCCCCGCTACAGAAAATGTTCCGTTTTCTTTCTGTAAACGAAATTTTAAACAACTATGTTATTTACCAGACGCAGCTGAACCAGTTGGCACTAGGTAAGTTAGCTTAGCGCTAGAATAAACAGAACCAGTGTCCTACCACCCAGGACAGAAACAAATTTACTGGGTTTATATATATAGTAGAGAGATATGCCGATAGTTGTGAAACCGGTAAGTTCGTGCAAGTGAATCCTACTCCAAGTAAATATATATATTAATATTGACATGTTAAATAGTGTTATCCTTGTTTTATACTTAAAAAAATACTATATCAAAATTAGTTGTATCAATATAAAATGCAATATCATCTATTACTTTTAGCTCAAGGAGGCTATTTTACTGGTCATTTAACATGTTTAAACATCCAAGGAATTGCAATGTTTAAATGAGGTAATCCCATTCTAATAATTTTGGAATGGCTGTTTTTGTCTTTCTGGTACGTAATTCGTGCCCTGACGTAAATACTAGATTACTGCTTTAGCTACTGCTGATTAAGTTCTGCAGTACATTTCTGCAAGCTTAATTATTAACATGATATTGTAAAGTCATTTGCAGAATATATTTTTGTTTACATTTTGCGACACACAATTTACAATGGTTCTAGAACAAGAAAAATATAATATTCACATTTGAAAATGATATCTATTATGGTTGATGATTTTACACTTGCATATGAATACGTGCAACATTTTGACCACCACATATGTCTGGTTTCCTTTAGTAAGGGTCAAAATAACATTATGGATGCACGATGAAAAAGCAGGGCACAGTCTATATATAAATACCTGCGATTGCGTGGAAACAATTGCTTTTCGCTTATTTATGATTAGGAGGTATCTTAAATCTTTGCTGCGTTATTGACTTATCACGGTCCATCGGTGTAACTACAGGCGGGGTTTTCGCGTACTGATGTACGATACCGTTCTTAGCATGGTGTTTCGTACCACATAGTTGATTACATTCAACATCAGCGTCTATCCATAAATATTATCACGATCGCAATAAATCATAAACATATTGTTATATTTGAAATATATAGCGTTTATCGGCGTAATCTAGTTGGTTGTTTTGATCACGTTGACCGACTTTTATAATAATGGCGACTAATTTCTTTGCAAGAAGTTGTTACTCAAATACATTGGGGTAATAAACCCGTAACTGAATCGGTATCTTCAGGGGCGCACTAGGCAAAATATTGTTTTATACCCACAATTGATGAGGAGATGTAGGTGACGTTAAATTGGAATTTTCATTGAAAGTAATAAATATAAATTAACACAGCAGATGCGAGTTGTAATACAAATAATTTCTTCTGCATACAATAATATAATTCCTATAATCGAATAGAGTATAATCTTATCTTTAGGTTTTGGTTTAAAAGGTATTGTTAAAGTGTACAGCATTTTCCATCTCCAAGTTAGCGGTACGATTCATACGCCCGGTAGTCTAGTTACGCCCCTAGGTTGTGATGTATACAATTCAGAACCATACATGTATACAGTGTAAACCCTTTCGGATTGTACGACGTCATTTACGAAGACCAATTCATCAGCATGTTTTCTCACTTTTAAATACTATGAGATTCTGTGGTAATTTGAGTCACTGCTAATACTCCTGTCCATTCCCGTAAAAATGATGAGAATGCTTATTTTAAACATGTGATCGTGTCAAATCAGGATAAACAAATTTCATTTGTTCTAAAACACATACCTTTTCCTTTCCAGTACGTACCGCGGATTTCTACTATTTTCACTGAAATAAGTGATTGTGGAAATGTTTTACTTTCGCCAAGGGGTAATGTTATTTACAGTTTCGACGGTGAATGCATCCTTCCCTTGCCAGCTTTATGGGTAATCAATATCTACTTAAGAAGAGACTTGTTTTCTATAAAAAATGAACATGCTTAGAAGGTCTACAAATAGTAGGGCGAAGTCGATCTATTAAGAAAAATAAATAATACATATTTGGCATGACTTTGGAATAACATTGCTGTGTTATAATGCTTTTCCTTTTGTATTCGCATTATGCCTGTAATACACATTACTCAAAATATTAGATTGACAAACATATAATAGGCATACATCTAAACATATGTTTATAAGTATTGTACAAAAATGAGACATTTCATGAAAGCTTTAACCATTTCCCCCGACGTATTGACATAAGGCTAAATTGAAGTGATTTTTATTTAAATTATTTGACTGGGACATATATAGATATTTTAATGTCGATTTTTTATAACTTTATTTTGCGAAGTAAGTAGCATTCCAAACACTAATAAGTGATCCAGGAAAACAGACTGATCAGTAAATAACCAAAGTCGACGAGACATGTTTTTTTCAAACATTTTAGTCTTATACATTTCACTTTAAAGTTATCAATGTCCTGCAGAAAACATGACATCGCAACGCCCCAGCCAAGTAATCAAACTTCGTTCAAACAAGATATTCTCAATCTTGCCTGTAGCTGCGTGATAGTCTAGTGTGAATAAAAGCACAGGCCATTTCTCATACTTTCCAGTAAAGTAATCATTAAGAAGCTGACACTGTTGAGTCAATGTGAATAAGCACTGATCCGAAATGCATTTTCGTTATACAAACTGAAGTAATGGGGCATCTAATATTTACACATTAGAAGACAGTTTTCATTAACATGTGTCATTGTAAAGTTTTCAATCGACGTATTGTATTACGAGAAATCACATGAACCGTGTCGTGGGAAAACCGGGCTTAATGCATGTGTCTTACGTGTCGGCCCGGATCAGCCTGTGATGACACTTGACGCACATGCATTAAGCGGTTTTTGGTGATTATACTTCCACAGCAGATATGCTATCGTATATATTACATATGTTCTTTAGTACTGAATATATGTAGGGTGTTTACACATTCTGTTATCGTTTGTATATACGTTGGCAACGTGTAACATATTAGGCAGTACACGTATAATGATAAATAAATAAATAAATTATAAACAAATGACATGCAAGTAAGATGTTATTTAGTATTTTTAAGAAATATATTTGGAACCATAATTTTAAATCATATATCGATACAACTTTTGTAGGTCTCGTATACAATTATTTATATGGCTTCACGGTTTGAATAGTTTCTCATTCAACGTCACCACACATGTTTCGTGCCGTGGTAAATGGTTCTACTTATTTGATAATCTTGATTATTTCAATGACATTTCGCCTTCATTGTAAGGTTTGAAATGCTACCGTATTCACATGGGGTAAGTATTATACAACCTATTGCTTTAAAAACGCACGGTACAAACGTAATTCACATTTATCATGCAATGTACATGTACTTCAATAATAGTCTCCCGAATATAAACTTGTTGTTGCTCTTGCATACTCGTGCTTTTAAAATTTACAGTTAGAGTTTGATTGAAGATGTACACCAATTCGTAAATTGTTAATATTTAAAAAATTACGGACATTACGTATTACAGGCGCGGGTAATGCAGGGTATATGCAAAGTTGATCAATTAACCGATTTAAAGATGGGATACGCAAATCTGATCTGTTTACTGTTTTACTTGCTTGTAAAAGTGAAGTTTTCCTTTAGCAGATCCATCGCATATTATTGTACCGCCGTTTAGAAATACATAAGCACTCATTGATAGTTGGTTTATTGACCATCACTTAATTGCGTTGTTTTTCTCAATTGCATATTTACTTGGATTCATTTAAATGAACACAGGCGCTTATTTTATATGAGTTGTAC
The DNA here is from genome assembly GCA_027627225.1 of Congeria kusceri. Taxonomy (NCBI): domain Eukaryota; kingdom Metazoa; phylum Mollusca; class Bivalvia; order Myida; family Dreissenidae; genus Congeria; species Congeria kusceri. Next base: position 51,747,603 of record CM051030.1, read on the forward strand.
CAATTACTATAATGACTATATTCTTCTTTATTTCTGTCAATACAATTTAATTTGTGTTACTTGTAAAAATAATGAAACCACTTATTTGAACTTTTTACCACGTGGCCATTGTATTTGTTACAACACTAATATATATGGTACCAAATCGAGTCCAGCCACTATGAAAGCAATCAAAGCCAAAAATCAATAAAGTTAATCAAAAGTGTTAGGCTGATACATGTAACGGTCATTGTAACCTTCATCAAGATTATCTGAGCCTTGTTTACACACCCAATCTCTCCTTTCTCAAAAAACATGTTTTTAGAGCATAAACCTAAATAGTGATTGGCAAATTCATTTATACATCTAATGCAGAAAAATACTCTCACATAAAAATGCCTCTGTAGAAAATAAGTATGTGACGTTATTTATCGCCTACATAGTGAGTCTTGGAGTTCGACTAAAATTTCTCTATAATTTAACGTATCACTTGATTTCATAACAAAGAATATTGTACTCAACTGACATTGTGCGTAAACGATATGTTGTACATGCAATGCCTGAATAAATGTAAAGTGTTTTTCGTGATTTAAATATCAGTCTTCGAGTTATCATTTATGTACACTGAAAAGCTAATGTAAATATGTGAACTGTGAAACTGCAGCTAGAGAAAGCCAGATTGAACAGCACCTTCCCTTAAAAGTAAGGTCTGTGACCAACTGCCTATGCTACGCAGTACAAAGCACAACAATCACCAAACACACACACACAGATCAACAACGGAGCCAGTGCATTGGAATTTTCAGCAAATCGTTTAGCTTTTCTAGTTATATTGTTAGTACAAATATGCTATCATACAATCAACACTTCCGAAGAGTTTGAACAAAGTGGGCTCCATCAGCACGTAGTAGAGAAACATGCAAAGGTAATTACATTCTTATCTTTAATCGCTGTATAGTAGTAATGGTTCAATTTTCATTAACCGTACAGAGATAGCGATTCATAGAGCGAGTGGTGAGAATTTTTTTTGTATTCATACACATTTATAGATATAACTGTAGAACAATATCGGTACACGATTGCAGAAGCATTCAACTTCAATTTAACTGCATTACAATTTATGTGTATCACTTACGTGTTTATCTTTATGATAAAACGTTCTTATTTTATTATACATACGGTTATATGCTTTTCTTTGCAGGCTTTGAAACGTATTTAATTACTCATAAGAAAAATGTGACGCATGATGCTTTTTACACGCATAATAAATACAATTGATTTGTATTTTAATCAATCATGTGGATGGAATTGGTTTATCAATTATTTATAGTTTATTTAGTATATTTAGAAACATGCAAATGTACATAAATTATCAGTTCACTGTTTGAGTTAAATTGTATGATGAACAGTTGTCCGGTGATGAAATATATCACTGTGAATAGAAATAATAGCAATCTAGTTTAACTAATGCTAAATGTTTTAAACACTTCTACTAAGGTATGCTCTAAAAGGAATAAAACAAATACGTATTAAATATGTTTAAAGATGTAATAGCACTCCTGAAATACATGTATTGGTGCTTATTATGTGTATAAACATGATTAAACATTAATTGTACGTGTACATGTGTTAATTTAAATGATATCAAATACTTGATTAGTAGCTATATGATGTAATCATAGCTTAAAAAACAGTTTATACAAAATTCAAATAAATTCACTAAAACTGAAATATCATCTTTATAGATCTGAAAAGAATTTACTGGTTATCGAAAGGTAGTGTCCGCACATACTTTCTAATTACAGTCCAATTCAATTCAATTGGAGCAATAAATCCGTTGTTCGGTTGATCAATAAAATTAATTAAACAAGTTAATGTCATTGTACCTGCGCCAAGATCGACATTACCCGGTTGAAGTATATTTCCCAATAACGCTCACCCACCTTGATTTGTTTACATGTTTACATGCTTTTGGAAAATAACACGAACAGAATTGAAGGCGGTAGTTTTTCAGGATTAATAATATTTGACAGCCGTCATTGTCTATGTAAGTATCCTAGAGTCAATGGTGATGTTCAGTGTTAATAATATTTGACAGCCGTCATTGTCTATGTAAGCATCCTAGAGTCAATGGTGATGTTCAGTGTTAATAATATTTGACAGCCGTCATTGTCTATGTAAGCATCCTAGAGTCAATGGTGATGTTTGACAGCCGTCATTGTCTATGTAAGCATCCTAGAGTCAATGGTGATGTTTGACAGCCGTCATTGTCTATGTAAGCATCCTAGAGTCAATGGTGATGTTTGACAGCCGTCATTGTCTATGTAAGCATCCTAGAGTCAATGGTGATATTTGACAGCCGTCATTGTCTATGTAAGCATCCTAGAGTCAATGGTGATGTTCAGTGTTAATTCTAAGATAAATTAAAATCACATAAAAGGTGTGATTCTGAATAAGCAATTACAACAGCCATACTATTTCTGGTAAACGTGAGTTAGTATGTGTTGTATGTGGTCTGTATCTTACGACCGTATTGATTTGGGTTGTTGAATATGGTTTTATACGCAAAACGCAAGCTTTATTTACTGCCCGGGGGTCTTGGCGACACAAATTAAAAAAATATATTTGCCTTGAACGTTTAACACTGACCAGTGTACTTTATATAAAACTGCACAAAAAGTACCGCATCGGAATTTAGAGTTGACCCTGACTGAGTTGGTAAACTAAACATTTTAGATGTTGTTCGGCAGGTTACATAGATCTATGCATAACCACATGCCAACAAACATTTGAAAAGTATGTAGAATATTAAGCCAATACCATGCTATAATCGTACGTATTATCGATACAATATATATGAGCACGTGTTGGAATCAACGTAATGCACATAAAGCAGATATACACATTTAACTGTTAGTGCTATTTTGGTTAAACATACTATAGATATATATAATAATAATACATAATATCGAATAAACTTTTAACTTACATACATATACATTGATTTCAAAAAATATTCACACTGCAATGTTTCTTTCCCATATATATTTATTAGATATTTCATGATTTAAAAAACGCGTTGGATTTGAGAGCTTTTGAAAAATCAAACATTGATGTTTTGCATCCAAAGCAAACAAATGGGTGCCAAGAATTATTGTTTGATAAATCATTGCTTACATGTTATCTCTCATTCAGTATGTAAAAATCTCAAATCGAATTATAACAGACTAATTGTTTCACTTGCGAGATACTATGCCATGTTTTGGAGAGGTTTGTTAAATTACAAAATGTAAAATATTGCTTCTCGATCGGTGTTGAATGAGATTCGAGATCATAAGATATATAACTATAAACTCTCGAGTATTTCGCCAGTGCTGCAACGAATGCATATGATGTAATGAGTTGGAATCGTTATAAAAATAAGCCGACATATTTTGTGTATACTTGAACCACAACAGACTTTTATTACAACCATTGGTCATCCTGTATTTTTGCATGATATTTATTTTCATGTACAGCAATCTGGCAAGATTTTACCCAACAAACAATTAAGCATTGACAATTATTTAGATACTGCCAAAAATGCACGATTATTATGATGATTTGCAGTTTTATATATGCAACAGACGGAAAACATGCTGATCAATACAGTTAACAGGCCTTTCAAAAATGATGACCTACTGATAAGTGCGCATGCATGTAGCTTTATAATGTATAGCTTGGAGAAGTTGAACGTTGTGGAAATGCAATACAAACGATCGAAAAACATGTTAATCGTTTTTATCAAGAGGTTCCCAAAGCACAACGGTGGGACACTACATAAATTAGTTATTTTTATTGGAAATTTTATAGCCACGAAATAATACCCATTTAAAACCTTGATACCGGCAACGTTATGGACACAATTACTCCAAACGCACTCACACACATGTCGGAATATATTCTGTTCTTTGATTTACTTTATAGGCACGAGGTTCGATAATCAACTGTTTCATTTTCCTTTTTATCAGTTTTCCTCTTCCAATTATCTTCATAGCTGTTGATGCCGAGAAATGTCAACGACACTACTGTAGGCCAAATTACCAAGCAATTACAAATATAAATAACTATCAATGTTATCTTGTTGGCAATATAGTTTGATTATCTATGGTTTGAGGCAATAAATCAGCTTCAATGTTCTGTGCTTGAGAGATGTAATGGAAGGGAGTGTACTCTGTCGCAGATTTATGATCGCCACGAGACTGTTCTTGAGTAGATAAGATTCACATAATACTTAGCAGCGTTGCATTGGCCACCGAACTTGAATTATATTTTGTAGAGGTATTAATCCAATTATGCAAATAAAGGTTAAAGTTGCACCTCGACAAATTTCATTTACAGAGAGTTGTTGGTTTGTTAAATACGAGAAGTCGTAGTAGAAGTAAAGTCGACTTGAATGAAGTATGCATTGGCTTCGTTACTGGTATACGCGTAACAGATAAACGTATGGCGGATAATTTTGATTGAAGTGCGATTGTTTGTAGGAATGGGTTCGAATCATAATGTCTGTGTATATATTTTTGCAGCGACTCCATGCATATATTGGTAATGAATTACATTGTGTATTTAATGTATGTACGAAAACATTCGTTAAAATGTCATTATGTACTTACGTAGCCCTATACACATCAACTGACATGTTTGGAGATATATTATATAATTCAGCCGTTGAATAAGAACTTAATCCATAAAACGAAAACAAGCAAAATTAGTTTAGTATTGATTGACTGTTCTAGCCGTTCATATTTCTCCAGGTAATGATAAGATAACACCCTTTTCAGCTCGAGTCTGTCAGTGTTATAAATCATTGATATATATTTACAAAACTTGATGTATACGAGTACACAAAACGTTGTAATTCAAAATTTCACGTATTTGTGTATTTTCAGATCTAAGATACATTGTTACATAAACAGTGTTCTTTTTCCTTGGATTTCTAAATGCTTTTTCCTTTGCAATTATTATATTGGCAAACATAAGATACATAAATATGTTTGGAATTTGTATTTTGGGTTTTACATGAATATTGAAACATGCAAGACAAACATAGATTCATCCCATATACAAACTAAACATAATATATCTCATCGACATTGAAACAAGCCATACTAGCTATTACCTCAGAAACATAGCAACCACGCTTCACGATAATAACTACAATTATTATTAAATGTGCGCATCATATGTATCAAGCAAGCAAGAGGAAGAACTAAATAACGCTGCTCGTGTATGCTATAACGCGGAATACTTGAGTAAACATTTGCTAGGGTGTTAGACAGAGAGAGCAAGTGACAACAGTCCTGTAAAGAAATTGTGCCGATTCATTCAATAAACTGACGATTTAATACCTTTGATATTCTCCAGACGCAGCTGAAGCAGTTGGCACTATGTTTATCTTAGAGCTAGAATAAACACAATCAATGTCTTACCACTTAGGTCATAAACAAATTATCTGTGTGTGGGCCTAAAGTGGAGAGACAGGCCGATATTTTTTTTGTTAAACAGGTCAGTTATTGCAAATGAAGCTTAAAATGGAAAAAATAAAGTTTTGTAAATGGCTTTAAATAAAATAGACTTTTATAATAATAATCCGCTTGCTATGCCGCATAAAACCCAATTTAATAACAATGCCCTTAGTAAGTCTCTTAACGAACTGCACTCTAAATTTGTAATGGTTCCTGCAGATAAAGCGGCTAATAACAAGTATTAGATAAATATGTTATTTGCACTTGTCTAGATTTATTTTCTGCTCTCAATATTCTTTTAGACAATTTATTTGTTAAATTCAATGGTAAAATATTTAAGCAAATTATAGGGGATCCTATGGGCAGTTATTGTGCACCACTTAAAGCAGATATATTTTTATTCTGTTATGAAAGGGCTTTTATACTTAGTTTGTCTAAGTTTAATTCAAAGCTTTAACAAAACTAGTAGATATATTGATGACGTGTTAAATATATATAACCCCATTTTGAAAAATATATCCAATTGATATACCCCAAAGAACTTACAATAAATAAATCCAGCTCTTCGAGTGCTGATGCCGCATTTCTAGATTTACGTCTAACGATAAGTAACACCAAAGGGGTACGTGCTGATTTCAATTTTGATATTGTTAATTTCTCTTTCTTAGATGGTAATATTCCTAAGAGTCCTTCGTATGGCATTTATATTTCCCAGTTAGTTCGTTATGCAAGAGCATGTTTATGAGTAAATGATTTCAACAAACGTTACCTTTCTCTAACTAAGAAATTTTTAAAACAAGGATATTTATTTCATGAACTACGCGAAAACTATACTACGTTTTTTAAAAAATACTTTAGTTTGGTTTCTAGATATAATGTTTCTTAAAATCTTTATTGGTTAATTGAATGTCTCACTCATCATTTAAAAGTGATGTTTTAAAACGGTTACGTAAGTGTAAATATGCAAAATTGGATGCTAAAAACGTAATTTATAAACTGATACAGTCTTATAAATCAAAGGGGTATAATTTGTCGATACTCAGTAACGCATGCCAATTAGTTTGTGATAGAGAATTTTTTATAACTGTAAATAATTATCTATTCTCGTTGGGTAAACAGCTTTAAATACATATCGATTTAATTTAAACACTAACATCTTTATAACCTATCCCCATATGCGTTCTAACAGATTAACAAGAAAGTGTCTACGGCACATGGTCACCAACATATGATATTTGATATTTGATTCTTGTTTTGTAGAATTAACAATTTTTCATTTTCTGTTTGCATAAGTACATGCAGTAATGATCGTTTTAGATTAATATTAAACTACTAGTTCAATTATATTAATGATAAATATTAAACATATACAACAAAGCTATGTAATCTGTCCGTTAACACCACGTATTACGCCTTCTTCCTGAGATGCACGACGATGATCTGGGATTTGTACTAGATGATGCTAAGTCTTGAAATCTTGTCAGCAAGAAGGGATTTAATTGATAATTGCATTTACTTCATTTCATCGTGCCTGAGAAAGTTGCAATTCTGTTGCACTGGTGAACTTACAACCATTGAGTAATTAAATTTTAATTCAATTGAATTAATATTCTTTTTTATTACTATTTAATTTGAATTGCAATGCTATGAGGTTAAAATTTATTTACAAGTGCGTTTTATGTGATTGATTGTGAGGACGGCATGTCTTAGAACCGGTTTAAAACCCCAATGCTTTGCATTGACCGTTCCAAGGCGGTGATCCCAGTTTTATTTATTTTTACGTTGTGTCTTGTGTTGTATGTAATGCCCTGTATTGTATAGGCAATTGGTCACTTGCCTCTAATAAAGGACCAACGGATGGTAATACGGGTTTCTCTCCTAATGATGTCTCTGGAGTTTCATTATTCCTATATTTAATTCAAATATATAATAATTTATACCTGTCAATTTATGTTTTCTTTATTATACCGGAACGAAAACGTTTATCACATTTTGTTCTTTTGATATAACATATCAATTCGATGAGAAGAATGCTATTTGGCGGGCCACAAAACCGGTTTAAAATTTTTATTCTTACAGTGGTGACTCCATTGTAATCATTTTGGAATGTTATGTCTTTCAGGTATGTATGTTTTTGCGGTGATTGTCGTTTCTACCAACGCATTCGGTCATTTTCTGTGCAGTTGAATTAAAAAGTGACAGTGTCAAATCTAACTCCGAAATTTTCATTAATTTAAGTTTCTTCCGTGTGCGTTTGTACCGCGGCGTTTAATAACTGTTGTAAGTGAAATAAGATGACGCTAAAATGTTTATTTGCGCCAAAGGGCACTGGTATTCTCTGTTTGAACGTTGTATGTATCATTCCCTCGCTGACCTAATGGCTGCGCAATATCTAATAAAGACTGGAAAATTGTTCTAGATAGTATGGACATGCTCCTCACGGCAATATAAAACGCAGCATGTAAGAAACATAATAACTGTTACTGTATGCCTTATCCTGGTAGCGTTACGTATTTATTCTCTTTTTAATATGGTGCATTGTGCGTAAAATCAGGACGTTGCCGATGTTATAAACATCGTATTTTCAATAGTCAAAATGTCTTTTGGAACACACATATATTCACGGAAACAGCAAATCAAGTGGGTATAAACTTCACGTGTATTGACATTGGTTATTTAACTTTATAGTGTGCATATAAATACAACCGTCATCAGCAAACAATTTAAATTTTAAATATATAGTTTTAAGAAATGTCGATTTTTTAAATAAGTTTGTTATGCAAAGTTAGTCGCCTGTCACAAGAATACATACGTAAGCAATCCAGGAATACAGGCTGATAAGGAAAGCTACCTCTGTCGATAAGGAATGTTTGATTAACTATTAAGACTGCTCCCATTAACGCATCGAATGTGTTTAGAATGCTGCAAACCTAATTTTAAAGATGGAGAAATAACGAATCAACGTGGGAAACAGCGCATGCAATTATAATTAACAGGAATTCTTCATTCGTGCTGGGTGGTGATTTTACATTATTGATAAATACCACAGAAATACCTACGCCCTAAAATAACTAGAAAACCCAGAAGATAGTTTCGCAACATACGAAAAAGTCACATTACGCGGTGTTCGAATTTGCACCGTATTCGGAACCTATACCATAGAGAGCAAGAACTTACGTAAAAATACATACATCATACAAATGCATTTTATGATTATACAAAAGACTGGGATAGAAAACGATATTTAACGCATAAATCTTGATAAACTATCTGATTAATTACCTTTATAAAAAATAACATTTTTTTCCATCTGCTAAAGTGAATCATCTGCAATTAAACGTTCCGCATTAATGACACTGTTTCTGTTTCGGATATGTATAGGTTTTGATCAATTACGTGCACAAGTTTGCTTCATTTTTTAAATACCGTAAGGTGTCTTAATATCTTATTTTATTGATACGTGTGTCATGTGCCAACTTAACTGATTCCCAATAACACCTGCATGCAGTATTTAATGCTTTGTTCTTCATTGCAATTATTGTTGTTGGAAACACGCAGTTCTTTGAATAAGTGAAAGAGGAGGAATATAATAGTTAAGAAAAAAAAACACTATTAAGGGGGATTTGTCATTTCTGCCATATAAAAATACAACAACTTGCAATTGTAAGTTAATATCTGTTTAGTTAATTCTACACATCGATATTCAACATCCTTAGTAAAAAGTGAATTAGTGCACTCAATGTATACAACATTATTTATATTCATGTGTCACTATTATTGACATCGAGATATTCTGCCCGTACACACACTCAGTTTAACTCAAAGTACTGGTTTCGTTAACGTTATCAATTTTACATGAGAACATTGGAGAACGATATCAGAATATACGGGTAAAGTGTGACTAATCAAACCATATTAAATGGGACTACATTATCAATAATTTTAATAACACCGCTTTATTTAAAATCAATCGTTTTTTAAGACAATGCTAAAATACTTAGCACGCTTAATGCCAATGTCAAGCCTAAAATAGCCAACAGAATTAAAACAATTAATAACCAGTTTAGAAACGTGCATATAATATACGGCGACACCGTTGTCCGAGAAATTATAATCTATAACATGGGGTTTGTTTAATTAATCTAGTTGATTATCATAAGCGTGAAAGTAACGGCGGCAATTGCCATCTATCTGCCATATAATGGTGATTTACAGCAAGCCAGGGTCGGAAATACATTTCACGTTCAATTAGTTTTAACCCAAATATTTTAAATGCGTCAGTGGAAACGTTACAAATTTCGTCAGCTTAGACAAGACGTATTGGCTGAACTGTAAGAAAAATAGACTTAAAAACAACGATTGAAGTGAGCAATTTATAAACCAAAACAATAACGTTATTTTATCAATGAGTGTAAGGTACAAAAAGAAATCAGAACGTTAAGTGGCTCTATGCTGTAAAGCTAGTTAACTTAGAATAAATCTAAAATATTTATCTTTGTAGTAAGGTATCCGTGTAGTACAAATATTTTCATAACGAATTGGAATGCATTGTCAGTTTTATTTCTCGACTGTCAAAACTTTGAATACTTTCTCGGTGGCTGTATGCGTCATTTTTATCCTCGGCCAGCATTCGTGATTTTCCGATAGCGTGCTTCGGGTATCGAATATAAATACTACCTGTGATGTATGATAGTTAAAGCGGGTGTTTTAGCTCACCTGAGCACTAAGTGCTCACGATGAGCTTTTGTGATCGCCCGTTGTCCGTCGTGCGTGTGTTCGTGCGTGCGTGCGTGCGAGTGTGCGTGCGTCGTCAACTTTTCATTCAAACAACATCTCCTCCTAAACCGCTTGGCCGATTTTCACCAAACTTTACAGGAATGATCCTTGGTTGGACCTCTTTCAAAGTTGTTCAAATCTTTCCGGTTCGCTTCATATGTAGGTCACAAGAGCTAAAAATAGATTTAAAAAGTGACAATTTTAAAAATCTTCTCCTATGAAACCGCAAGGCTGAGGGCTTTCATATTTGATATGTGACATCCTCTAGTGATCCGATATTAAGCTTGTTCAAATGATTTCCCTGGGGTCAAAACTGGCCACGACCCAGGGGTCACATGGTTTATATAGACTAATATTACATAATGACTTTAAAAATCTTCTCCTCTGAAACCGCATGGCCTAGAGGTTTCATATTGGTATGTAACATTGTGTAGTGGTCCACTACAAAGATTGTTCAAATGATGCTCGTGGGGTCAAAACTGGCCACACCCCAGGGGTCACATGGTTTATATAGACTTAAACAGACAAATGACTTTAAAAATCTTCTTCTCTGAAACCGCGAGGCCCAGAGGTTTCATATTTGGTATGTAACATTGAATAATGGTCCTCTACAAAGATTGTTCAAATGATGCCCCTGGGGTCAAAAAAGGCCACAATCCGGGGGTCACATGGTTTATGCAGACTTAAATAGCCAAATGACGTTAAAAATCTTCTCCTCTGAAACTGCAAGGCCGAGAGGTTTCATATTCGGTTGGTAACATAGTATAATTGTCCTCTACAAAGATTGTTCAAATGATGTCCCTGGGTTCAAAATTGTCCACATCCCGGGGGTCACATGGTTTATATAGACATAAATAGCAAAATGACTTTAAAAATCTTCTCCTCTGAACTGCAAGGCCCAGAGGTTTTACATTTGGCATGTAACATTGTATAGTGGTCCTCTACAAAGATTGTTCAAATTATGCCCCTTGGGTCAAAACTGGCCACACCCCGGGGGTCACATTCTTTATACTGCAGCACTATAATTTCAATAAGCCTCTAACACTCAAAATTCAATCCAGCAGACGACATTCCAGCCAGGTGTTTACAGTGTGCTATGTTTAGATCTTATCAAACCAGCTAGCCAGTTACACAGTGTTGTGAGGGTGCTTTAGAGAATCGTTGGAGATGACCATTGAAATGCATAGAAAATGCTACCCACCAGCATGGTCAATCATGTTGTTGTGTAAGTAAATTAGCTGGATGTAATGTTTAGGCAATGTGTTAGAAATGTAGTCAATTAGTCTTAGTATCTAAGAGCGTCTTATATAATACATTTTAACTTGAGATCTACTTCAATGAATTTTTTTACAGGCGAAGTGTATATTTCTAATTTAATAATGAAATGCCAAATATGAAATGATAGCATTAGATCTATATCTAGTCTAACTTAGGTGGAAGTGCACAATTTTTTGTCAGACAATATTGATGCAGCAATCGAGTCTGTGGCTCTGACACTGCAGTCTGTTTCACCAGCATGTACGGAAACACGTAGCATAGAGCCTAAAGTCTAGTCATCTACTTTAAACCCTTCATTTGTACAGTTTTATTAAATGTGTGCAGCACACAAAAAGCTACGCACAGATCATGTCTCACCAACAAAGTTCTTAATGCTTTGTTGGCAGCCTCCACCCAAGGACCTCTTCTCAGAAGAACAACTTTTTAGTACCAGATTTTGGACATGAACACTATGACTCATCAACATGTGGGTGGACATGTGGCCCTAGCAGAAACCATGAAGGATAGCTTTCTTAATGTGTGTACAGGGCTTGCACTAAAACGAAATGATTGTGTTGGATACAAGTGTTGGATAGTGGAAGACCTGAACATTTCAGACATGAAATGAAGTATAAAATAAAGCTTTGTTTAAAGTCATTGCTGATAATTTTGTGATAATATGCCAATAACTTAATTGATAATTTTATGATAATATGCTAATTAATTAATTAAAAGAGGTATACATTTAGGTAAACCCTGTCATTATCTATTTCCAGGTTACAGTTCTTTTGCAACTTATGTCGTTGTGTTTCCTTGATACAATTTTATAGTGTGTAAATTTTATGATTATGTTATGTCATTGGAAACAAAAGAGAGAAAAAATAACTATATCAAAAGGCTGTTTATTGTTGTGCTTCTGTTAGCTCTGAAGTTCTGTAGATTTTAATTAAGTACACATAACACGTTTTAAAACATCTAACGTTGAAGGGGTCCCCCCACCTTTCATCCCCACCCGTTTATTTTCCCCGGTGCCTTATCAAAATCCTGGGGAAAGGCTTAACTAGTAAAATGACTTTAAAAATATTCTCCGATGAAACCGCAAGGCCCAGATGTTTCATATTTGGTATGTAACATTGTTGTGGTCCTCTACAAAGATGGTTCAATTAATGCCTCTTGGGTGAAAAGTGACCACACCCAGGGGCTTACATGGTCAATATAAACGTAAATAGCAAAATGAAACCACAAGGCTCAGACGTTTCATATTTGGTTGGAAACATTGTATAGTGGTCTTCTATAAAGATTGTTCAAATGATGCCCCTGGGGTCCAAACTGGGCACACCCCAGGGGTCACATGGTTTTTATAGACTTAAATAGCAAATTGGCTTTAAAAATCTTATCCTCTGAAACTGCAAGGCCCAGAGGTTTCATATTTGGATTGTTAGATCGTAAAGTGGTCCTCTACAAAGACTGTTCAAATGATGCCCCTAGGGTCAAAACTGGCCACACCCCAGGGCTCACATGGTTGATATGGACTTAAATAGCAAGCTGACTTTAAAAATCTTCTCCTCTGAAACTGCAAGGCCTAGAGGTTTCATATGTGGTATGTGACATTTTTTAGTGGTGCTCCTCAAAGATTGTTCAAATGATGTCCCAGGGGTCAAAAATGGCCCTGCCCTGGGGGTCTCATTGCTTATATAGACTTAAATAGCCAAATGACTAATCTTCTGAAACCGCAGTGTTTTCGTATTTTATATGTAACATTGTATAGTGGTCCTCTACAAAGATTGTTCAAATTATGCCCCTGGGGTAAAAAGTGGCCATGACCCAGGGCGTCACATGATTTATATAGACTTATATGGCAAGTGGGCCTTAACAATATTCCGTGTTGAAACCGTAAGGCCCAGAGGCTATATATTTTGCGTGAAACATTGTGGAGTGGTCCTCTACAAAGATTGTTCAAATGATGTCCCTGGTGTAAAAATTGGCCACCCCATGGGGGTCACATGGTTTATATACATTTAAATAGCAAAATGACTTGAAAAATCTCCTCTGAGACCACAAGGCCCAGTGGAGTCATATTGGGTATTTATCATTGAAAAGTGGTCCACTACAAATATTGTTCAAATGATGACCCTGGGGTACAAGGTGGCCATGCCCTGTGGGTCACATGGTTTATATAGACTAAAAAAAACCATCTGAAACTGCAAGGCCCAGATCTTTATACTCAGGTAAGGCGTTTAGTGCCATTTTTCCCTCTTGTTATTAGCCATTATGATGCCTTAAACGCAGGTGAGTGACCTAGGGCCATCATGGCCCTCTTGTTTTTTAACATAGCAGTAATTTATGATGTAAAACAATGGAGATATCCTGGAGCTTAGTGGTATATTGCTCATAACGCCAACCTAGATTTTACTGGTTCCAGTCATATCATTAAAAAATATATTGTGCATACAATATAATATTGTAAATGTTTAATTGCATTTTTATAAACATTATATTTATATGTACAGATTTTGTTTTCTTTTCACTTTTTTTCTATCTTTGCTTGTTTATTAAAATAAATAATTCATAACATAGCAATTTAACAACAAAACCAGATAAGCGCTTTATCGTCTTCATCTGCCGCCGTGTCCGTCTGTATAGTGTTTTTAATATCGTTTTATTAGCGGAAATCATGATTTACTCTAAGCAATCGTTTTCAAACAATGTACAATGAAAAAACAAATTTGCGCTACATAAATACATACAAGTGTACTTGTTTGGGATTCAAACCAGGATCGCTTGGTTAACAACCGATGTACTTCGTCTTTAAGCAACTCGGCCATTCCGACGGCAGTTCAATGCAGAATTGCTTATGTAGTTTATCGTGTATTTTGCATATCATAACAGACTAATCAAAGGCCGTTAACACGACGGCACAACGACGAAAGTTCAATTCTAAAAATGACACATTCGACCAATGTGAAATTATTCACGTTTTTGCAGTTCAGAAAAAAACGGACTATAACTGCAGTTTATCCCAGTGTCGGTTAAGAAGTATTTGTATAGACACATTTATATTTTTAGTGAAAAATGTTTCCAATGGAGCTTTCTAATTGCTCCTCTGACAACACAATACACAATCAAAATAAACGCATTTAATACATTTCTGTAAACATATTTAGATTTATCGGAGCACATGTCAAGTTTTACAATGGAAGTAACAAGTTGTACACATCAATGCTGGCTGCATAATGCCAACATGTCTAGCTTAATCTTGCTTCTTTTGTCAATTCAGTCAAGCGATCGCAATACCTTTCGACAATGCCAATTTACGTTTTGGTTTGGTGTCGTATAAATGGACTGAATAGGGTAGTTGAGATATCACATGAAACACTTGTATACCTAAAATTGAATACAGTTATATTTTCAAAAACATGGGATACGATTGTTATTTATTCTTGAAAGTTAAGTCGGCCGATACAAAACAAATGACAATTTTTTAGAATATGTTATTTTAGCTTAAAAGAGGAATTCGAACCATAAAACTTAAGACTAGTCAAACGTGCATATTTCGTCTTTTTGATGGATCGACTATTCCAACGGACCATATTACTCCAGGCAATAACGCGATAACATGTTTTTGAAGCTCGGGTCTGTCTGGGTTATAGAGAATTTATATTTACCAAACTTGATGTATACGTGTACAAATCGTTGTTATTCCAGCTCGCACTTATTTGTGTATTTTTCTGACTTTAAGATACATAAATTCATACACAATTGTATTTCTCCTTGAATTTTTTTTCTTTCGTGTATATGTATACAGTAACGTTCGTTAATTATAAGTAATAACGTTTTGTATTTGTATTTCGGGTTTTAAAAGAATTTGAACATGAATATTCAAACCGTTTTTGGTCATTATCTGCGTTGTGTAATGAGTCGGTTTGCCTTTGCACGATATAATGTATAATCTAGAGGACAAAATATCTCACTGATAAATGATTATAATCTACTGCTGTGACATTGCTATATGTCATACTAAGTATTACTATGATATAAAGCATAAAGGTTCCACAACACAAAGTATCAGTCTACTATAAATATGACTTCTTGTGCATCAGATGTGTTAAGCAACCAGGAAGTTACTTGAAAACGCTGCACGTTAGACAATGCGAGGAAATGGTAACTCCCAAGCTACAGAGAATGTGCCGTTTTCTTTTTATAAACGAACGTTTTAACAGTTCTATGATATTTACCAGAAGCAGTTGAAGCAGTTGGCAATATGTGTCTTATCTAAGCGCTAGAATAAACACAATCAAGTTCATACCAACTAGGTCAGAAACAAATATACTGAGTTTGGTTGTATAGTTGATAAATAGGCCGACATGTAGCACAACCTAAACATCAGATACTAATATCAACCTGTACAATTCTGTTTTTTAATTGAAACTAACAGACAAACGTTTATCAAAGTTATAGTTTAATTAATATATTATATCATGCAATAATTCTTAGTAGGATAGCTGACGGGCAATTAAACAGGTTTGAACATCTAATTCATTTCATTTGTATTGTAATCATTTTGGAATGTTTCTTGTTTTATTTATGTTAGGTTAGTGTTGCCTTGACGTAAATACTGAATCACTACTTTCTCGACTGATGATACTCTTTTAGTTTAGTTTCCCAGTATGTTTACAATTCTTCTTAATGTTTATATGGTTTTAGTGTGTATCGAATTACATAATATAGTTCTTAATCCACCAATCAATCGGTAAAGCAAATAATCTAAAAAAATAGCATCATTATTCAAGCATTTCTTAGCTTATTAAACATAGAGAAAATGTGTGATTTTATTGAATAATAAGAACAAAGTTCGTTTTTGTTTTGTTTTTGTATTTATATATTTAATTTGTGATAAATACGTTTTCAGTTGAAATCCTAGTCAACATTAATTGAAAGCCTTCGCAAAAACCAGAATTGTTTTTGAATATGTTTTTTTTTCATTTGAACCTTACAAAATATCGATTGCCATGGTGTATACTTTAGCTAAACATTAACAGTTGCTTACTGTGTTTTTTTTCTCCACATATTTCTACATATAAACATTGCATACAAAAGGTCGAGTACCTTTAGATATAAATTTAAAGAATGTAAAAACACAAAAGTACAAATTGCTGTGGGGCTAAATTATGTTTAAAACGGTATCCGGACAAAAACCTCTTGCCCAAAATCCCCTTGGTCTAAAAATGCGCACATGGACATAAGCCCTTTGGTATGTTTGACAGAGTGGACATAAGCCCATTTGTAGATTTAACCGGGTAAACAAAAGCCCCTGGGTAGATATCACAGAGTGGACAAAAGCCTCTTGATGATTTTATGTTTTGTTTCCATTGAATTGCAATTACATTTACAGTTGCAAATTTTTGTTGTTCTTTCTTGTGTGCGAACTGTTATACAACGAAAGCTAACAGTTTGTTAACAGTTCATTGCTATAAATGAAAAGTTTCCTTTTGATGGATGGAATTTTCTATTGAACTGCATACAAAATATCCAATATCAGAAAGGGGCTTTTGTCCACTACTTAAAAATCATCAAGGGGCTTTTCTCCACCCTGTTAAATCTACCAAGGGGCTTATGTCCACTCTGTCATACACACCAATGGGGCTTTTGTCCATGTGTGCATTTTTATGCCAAGGGGCTTTGACAAAGGGGCTTTTGTACTACACTCATTTAAAACTGGACTTGTCCAGTTGATAAAGTGATTGAGATTAATAGTACAATACTAACAATGAAACGTGTGAAACCTGTTAAAACAACACGTGTTCACACCATTAGATGACTGCTAGACCCTCTGTTACAAAGTTGACACATACACAAGTTATTTAAACTTGATAAACAGGTGCCTTGTCAATGTGGAAAAAATACACAGTGAAACATTCGAAATACATTTTTGCATTTAAACATAGTCGAGAACAAATATAAGAAGGAACATTTTGTAATATATTTGTATTAATTTTATATGTTTTATTCCTGTTTTGATATCATTTTATGTAATTTAAAAGTATGATTATTCCTTTGCCATTAACCGCTTATTCTTCAACATAATAACAAACTTTTACTTCTTTGCGTGCTTTTTCTACAGCATTTAAATTGCAAGTAACCAAGATCACATTCAAAATTTGGCATAACCATGCGAACATTTAAGCATTTAAAATGTTACATAATCTAGCTATCAACGCATTATTTTGTACCTATTTTTCTGTTTATATTACCCGAAAGACACACAAACACAGTGGTTAGAGCTGACACAGTTATATCAAATCATCTTATTACACCACATTTTTTTTATGTGAAAAACATTATTTATACTAATTAAAATGTTCCAACATTAAAGTCCGGCGTTTATTATAGATCACAATTCAATAGTCACAAATCAACCTTCAATTCCATATTTTATTATATTACATAGGCAGTAAACACATTTAATGATATTACACAATTATACAACATCGTCTTATTATGCCATATTTATTCGTTTACATGTTAATATACACTCAAATTAAGCTACAAAAACATCAAAATATAACAGATTCCAACCACCAGATTTGATGGGCTCTTTATTCATATGGGGCGAGTCGTTACGCGTCTGGGGCGAGTCGTTACACATATGGGGCGATTCGTTATACATATGGGCGAGTCGTTATACATATGGGGCTGCCTTATTCGTAGTATCCCGTCATTTCGTAGTATCGCGACTCGCAGTATCGCGTTTCGACTGTATATACATGTATATGTATATTACTTCGTTAAGTAGTTTGGCCACCAAATATGTTTTGTTTCCTTTTATAAGGGTCAATACAGAGGAAACGATGGCGAAACAGGGCATATTGTATATAAAAATGTATGTGATCGCTTGAAAACATTTATTTTTCGCTTATTTATGATTAGGACGTATCTTAAATCTTGGCTGCGTCATTGACTGATCAATGTGCATCTGTGTAAAAACAGTCGGAGGTTTTGCACACTGATGAGCGATACCGTTCTTGGCATGATTTTGGGTACCACATAGTTGTTTACTATCAACCTAAGTGTCTATCAATCAATATAATCACGATCACAATAAATCACAAAACATATTGCTTTATTTCGAATTCGATCGCGTTTATCGGCGTGATCTAGTTGGATTGTATTGATTCCGGCGGCCGACTTTTATAACGTTGTCGACCTATGTCTTTGCAATCAATAAACAAACGTTAGTCAAATATGTTTGAAAAATTAACTATCAGCATGATCGGTTTAAGGATGCATAAATATCAGTTACTTAATTGTATTGACACTGAATTGTATACTATCGTATAGTATGAAATCATATACGATGACTATTTTATAAGGACACTATTCATTGCATAACACTGCGGTTTTGTGTTAATTTGCGTCACTGCCAGTGCGAATTGGTGTAATTGCAGTTCAAATTTTCATCAAAATTCTTCATTTAACATAATATGAGTAAGTGTAAAGTTGGAATCAGCATGTTGCGCGGAGTTGTACTATTTTCCCTGAAATGATTGATTGCTGAAATGTTTTATTTGCGCTTAGGGACAATTTTTCTTGCAGTTTCGACGCTGTATGTATCCTTCATAGCCGGTTAAATGGGTAATCAATATCTACTCAAGAAGTGACATGTTTTCTAGAAAGTATGAACATCCTCAGTAAGTCTATAAATATTTGAGCAAATATGTACATGTAAACTTCGTAATAAATATTCCAAATGACTTTGCAATAACCTTGCAAGTTTTCCTGTTCGTCTTCGCATTATGTTTAAGATAAGCAAACACACATTGTATTTAATCTCATAATAGGCATACGTCTAAACACGTGAATACAAAACAATGTATACAAATGGAACATTTCATGGAAGTTGAAACCATTTTTTTGATCTTGATAGAAGTCTACTCTGTATTAATGATTATTTTTCTTAATCGGGTGTGATATATATTTCATAAATAACTTATATTTCAAAGTCAAAAGGTCGAACTGTATGTTCGTGCCAGAAATGACATAATGTTAATAAATGGCATCAAATGAGCAGCTTATTAACTAAACTGTCGATTTTATTTATAACTTAATTAGTTACATTGCAAATATACACAAATATGTAATACAGGAATACAATCTGATCGGTAAATTACATAAGTCATGGTTTTTCTTACTGTTAAGCCTGTTCCAATTAACGCATTGTTTGTGTAAGGTTTACTACAAACCTAATTTGAGTGATGGAGAAATAACATATCAACGCGAGGAACAGCGCATGCAATTTTGATTAACAGCTAATCAACAATCGCGCTGGGGTTGTGATTTTACATTTTTGATTAATACCACAGAAATACATACGCCCTAAACATACGGGGAAACATAGGAAATATTTTCGTAAACTACGAAAGGTTTAACAACACATTATGTCGATTACGTAGATTACGGTTTTGAACCGTATTCAGAATATTCCTGTGAAACGTGTTTGTTATTGTGTTGTAATGTTTGTTTATAAACACGCATTTTCTTTAATTGTAACATTTGTCTAATTAGTTTAAGTTACTTTAAACAAATATATACTTTTATATCAAATTATTGAAACTCGATAGAAAAAACCTGCTTCAATACAGCTTATACTAATATCCAGAGACGATGCCAAATAAACATAATGCAAAAAAAGTTATAAGATATAGAGCGCAAGTTTTAACTTTACATAGACGAACATCGTAAATGGGCATTGTATGACAATAGAAGCGCAAACAACTATGCTATAGACTGATCTATGTATACAAATTAAGTATCTGATTACTAACCGTTATAGATTAAATTTTTCATCCAATAGTACATTTTAAATTTCGTAAGGGTTTATTGAATATTTGCTTTAAGGCGAGTGTAATATTTGAATTAAGAACGTTACATTAGGTCTACATTTATTTCAGTATACTACTTTATAATAATGGCCACACTGCCGTTTTGGGCATTCCTTCGAATAGATGTTCTATTTTAAGTAACAATGCACATAACATTCAGATGAAATATGGGCAGCGTTTCTTTGAGAACATTTGCAATGACCTGGATGTATCTAATATTGCAAGCTGGCTTTGCATGTATATTGGGAATTTTTGTTAGTAGGGGTTTTTCATGTTATTGTAATACGTTTTTTGATATTTTTGGAAAAGTAATAATATTAAAATAGCAATTGTTGTGGTTTACATTTACTTACACATTTAACCATTTATTAATTCGGTTTGTTATGCTATCGCACTTATAGTAAAAATGTATACACACCATTTTAAATTGATCACTGTCCTGCAGAAATAATTACAACAACGCAACACAGTCCGTTTAAACTGTTTGCTATTATACCCCCACACACGAAGTTTGGGTGGTATATAGGAGTGAGCTTGTCGGTCTGTCGGTCTGCCTGTCTGTCGGTCTGTTGGTTTTTGGTTCCTGATGATAACTGAAGAAAGGCTTCACATATTCAAATAATTTTTGGTGCACATGTGTCACATCATACAATACAGGTCAAGATCGATGTTGGTTACAAACCACAAAATTTTGACAGAGTTATGGCCCCTTTTCGACTAAACATTCCCTCAAAACATGGTTTTCGGATGATAACTAAAGAAAGGATTGACATATTCAAATAATATTTGGTACACATGTGTAACATCATAGAATACAGGTCAAGTTCGATGTTAGTCACAAATCACTTATATTTGATAGAGTTATGGCCCCTTTTCAACTTACAATTTCATAAAAACATGATTTCCAGACAATAACTCAAGAAAGGCTTGACATATTCAAATAATATTTGGCATACATGTGTAGTATCATAAAATACGGGTCAAATTCGACTTTGGTAACAAACTACTAAATTTTGACAGAGTTACGGCCCTTATTTGACTTAAATTCCCTAAAAACACGATAACTCAACAATGGCTTGGCATATTTAAATAATTATTGGTACACATGTGTAGCATCATAAAATACAGGTCAAGTTAGAAACCACTAAATTTTGACACAGTTATGGCCCATTTCTGACTTAAATTCCAGAAAAACATGGGCATTAACTCATAAAAGATTTCACATACTTAAATTATTTTTGGTACATAGGTGTAACATCATAAAATACAGATTAAGTTCAACTCTGGTTACAAACCACTAAATGTTGACAGAGTTATGGCTCCTATTGAAATTAAATTTTTCCAAATACACTGTTGACCATTCACACATTAAAACATTCTCTCGCTGTCCATTTCTTTCGAATGGATGCCATAGTTTTATGACAAGGCCATATTGTGGGTGTATATCCGTCACTCATTTGACAATTCTAGTTAATATTGCATACAGCTGAGTGACGCTTGTGTGTTACAAAGCACAGGCAATTTTGCAAATTTTCCAGTAAATGAATCATTAAGGACCGTAATACATTTTCGTTTGCCAGACTGAATACTCAGTAATTGGCCATCATATAATTAAAAATAGATGGGCAGTGTCCATTAACACGTGTAATTGCATTTCTACAGTCTTATTGTATTACGAGGACGTATCTTGTCCTTTTTATATATAAAATAATGATTTGTTGATTTAAACTTCAAAAACAGCACCTCTTATATAGATTTTTGTGCAATAAATCTACTAAACGTTTCTTTAAGTGACACTTATGGGAAAAAGTAAAAGAAAATATCGCAGTAGTAGTGGTAGTGACATAAACAGTCATAATAGTAAACAAACAAAGCAAAGAGGCCCGTCAGCGGACAATGACGTTTCACTCAGTGCTGTGCTCTATGGTGTTGATGGTGTTGATGACAATAATACTATTGATATGGCGGAGTCTGGAGGTGAGCCTACACCTAGAGATATTATGAACTGCTTAAATGCTATCAAATGTAGGTTAGACAATGTCGAATAAAAGCTTTCTTCCATTGATAAACTCGAGGAAAGATTAGCTAGTTTTGAGAAAGTTTTGAGAAAGACACTAAATGCATGTGTTTAGCTCTTGACACGCGTATTAAGCGCGTCGAAGAGCAAGTCGACCGGCTCCAGCACGCTACAGAGGGGTCGGATATAGCCGTCGCTCAGGTGACGAGTAGGGTGGAGCACCTGGAGAAGGAGCGCGACAACTTCCGGGACGACCTGGCGTACCTGAAATCTCAATCGATGAGAAACAACCTCATTTTTACTGGCGTGCCGGAAGTTCCCGGAGAGACACCGGAAGTCACGGAAAGGAAGCTACGGACGCACCTTCATGAGGCTCTGAGGATCGCCAAGGACGCTGCTGATAGCATGCAGTTTGAAAGGGTGCACCGTTCTCCGAGTCAACCTACCCATGGCAAGACCCGATCTATCGTGGCGAAGTTCGCCTTCTTCAAGGACCGCGAGAGTGTACGGCGACAGTGGAAACACCTGAATGGTACTAACTTTAACGTTTTCGAACAGTTTCCGCCGGAAGTGGTTGCTAGGCGTAGAAAGCTGGTACCGAAAATGAAAGAGGCGAGGGGGCAAGGCAAGAGATCATGGATAGCCTACGACACCCTCTACATAGACGGCCATCCAGTCAAGGAATAGGGGCACGATGGGGGAGAACTCTCGATCTTAGCGTGGAACGTGAACGGACTTACTAAATGTAAGAATGATGACCCTTTATTGTAAATATTTTGTCAAAATATGATATTTGTTTTTTATTTGAATCCTGGACAAATTCTTCAAGTAACATTTCTTTAAATGGATATATTTCTCATAATTTTTATAGGAAATTTCAGAACAGAAATGCGCGTAGATGTAGCGGGGCATAGTTTTGTATTACAAAGAAAATTTAAAAGATGGAATTGAAATTATAAAAAATTGTCATGATTCAATTATTTGGTTGAAACTAGATCGAAATTTTTTTGGTGTAAATGAAGATATTTATCTTTGTGGTTGTTATGTTTGGTGCGAACATTCACCTGCATACAATATTATTAGTGTTGATTTTTTTGATTTGCTTGAAAATGACATTTCCATTTATGATAACCAAGGTCAGGTCTTACTCTGTGGTGATTTTAATAGTAGAATTGGCAGTAAATCTGATTTTGTAATTCACGACGTTGTAAATAGATTTACCGATGATATTGACTATGATCCAGATATATACTTTGTTAGGGCCTCAGTTGATAGATTTCACAATAACCACGGAATCAAACTGCTTGATTTGTGGAAATCCTCAAATTATCGTGTTGTGAATGGTAGAGTAGGTGATACGAGTAAATTTACATACTTTTCTCATAACGGTTTATCAACAATAGATTATTTGCTTTGTCGCGAACGAAATTTCACACTTATTAAAGATTTTATTATACATGATTTTAACGAGTTCAGTGCCACGCACCTTTATCATTTTCTGTAGATTGTAACAATAAAATTGTTGATCCTTTGTCGTTTACACAGACTAAGTTTAAATGGGACGAATCGTTGCGTAACCAGTTTAGATCAGGCATCATTTGTAGCCTACCTTTATTTAACAGAATTATTGATGATATTGATTGTACAAGCAGTGATTCTCTGAATATTGCATTAAATAAATTCACTGATGTTATTCGCAATGTTGCTGATCCTTTATTTTCAAAGGAACACTTTATTTCTAACAAACCGAAATTTGAAGAATGTAGCACTGTTAAGCATGCAGATTGGTTTGATTTTGAATGTAAAATGGCACATGCTCATTATGGATCTTTGTTGAATATTTTTAATTGTGATAAGTCGGACAATAATAGAATTCAATTGCTGCATTATAAAAAAGAGTATAAAAAATTAATAAATACGAAGAAAAAGACATATTTGAGAATTAAGGTTAATGAAATCGAAGGATTAAAAAATCATAGACCCAGAGATTTTTGGAAATATTTTAAATCAAATACTAAAACGAAAATTGATAATATTTCATTAGAAGACTTTAGCAATTTTTTCCCTAATATAAGTAGTGGTTTGTTTGATTGTGTAAACGATGATGCCGAAACTTTTTGTTCAACACATAATTTTGATTTACCAAATTCACGTTTCCCTGAATTAGATCAGCCTTTTACCGTTGACGAGATAAAAGCTTCAGTTAAACTGTAAAAGCGTAATCAAGCCCATTAATTGAATGTATTGATATTTTAGCTTTGCATATATGCGATTTGTTTAATGCGGTATTGAACTCTGGTCATTATCCTGAGAAATGGACGGAAGGTATTATAATCCGATTACATAAGAAAGGCGATACTACAAATGTCAATAATTATAGAGGAATTACCCTACTTAGTTGTTTATCTAAGCTATTTACTTCAGTTATTAATAGTAGATTAGAAACGTTTTGTAATAATGTTAACATCATTTCGGATGCCCATTTCGGATTTAGAAAAGGGCGCTCAACAATTGACGCAATATACATCCTTATGTCCTTAGTTCAAAAATATGTTAACGAAAATAAAAGATTATATGTCATTTACGTTGATATGATGAAATGTTTTTGATACTGTATATAGAAATGCATTGTGGCTAAAAATGTTCAAATGTGGCATTGAAGGTAAATTATTAAAAATAATAAAAAAATATGTACCAAAATGTTAAGTCATGTGTTAAGCATTGTTCATCATATTCAGAATATTTTAATTATGCTGTAGGTCTACGCCAAGGCGAAGTTATGTCCCCATTGTTATTTTCTTTATTTTTATAGAAGATTTAGAACTATTTTTGCAGAATGAGGCTCCTTCCGGTTTAAGTATTGATGATATTGTACTGATATTATTACTATTTGCCGACGATATGGCAATCATAGGTAATTCTCCAGAAGAAATGCAAAACCATTTAAATCTTTTATCTAATTATTGTGATTGTTGGGGATTAAAGGTAAATACTAATAAAACTAAAATAATGGTGTTCCGCAAATGAGGAAGACTATTGCCATCTGAAAAATGGACATATGACGGTCAGCAAATTGAAGTAGTAAACGATTTTAACTATTTGGGAACTGTTTTTAATTATACTGGAAAAATTAATTTGAACCAAGAACATTTATGTGGTAAAGCACTAAAAGCAATGAATATTTTATTTAACAAATGTAAAGAGTTTGACCTTAAGCCCAAAACACAACGCCAACTGTTCGATGCTTTTGTTGGGTCTATTCTGAATTACGCATGTGAGGTATGGGGTAATACAAAGTCAAAAGAATTGGAAAGGGTGCACTTAAAATTCTGTAAACGACTGTTAAACGTTAAACAAAATGTTTGTAATGCTACAGTCTATGGCGAATTAGGTAGATACCCACTTTTTGTTCATCGATACGTAAGGATTGTTAAATACTGGTTTAAAATTACCCAAAATATTATTATAAAATCCATATATTTGCAAGCTTTACACGATTGCCACAACGGACGTTCAAACTGGGTTTTAAATCTTAAAAAGCTGTTAGACAATTACGGTTTGTCTTACGTGTTTAATAATCCAAGCTCTGTTGATGTTAATACATTTATAACGCAATTTAAAAATGCTGTAATTGATACATATAAACAAGAGTAGTTTAGATCTGTTGTTAATAGTTCTGTTTTAGCTATGTATCGTGTATTTAAGCCTATTTTCAATTATGAATACTATTTAGATTTGCTACCGAAAAAACTAAGACATTATGTCACAAAGCTTAGAACTTCGGCTCTGCCACTGAGAATTCAAACTGGAAGATATGCTGGTCAGAATATCCCAAGAAACGAACGCTATTGTCTTTGTTGCAATGAATTAGATGTTGAAGATGAGTTTTATACTCTGTTCTTAGGCGAAACTGTTTAAAGCAATGTTATTACAATAGACCTTCTGTTTACAAATTCCACCAATTGTTAAATACAACTAATACATGCGAACTTATTAAATTAGCAAAATTTGTAAAAGAAGCACTAATTATAAGAAATAATTGTCTTACTGTTGTGACATAACTATAAGTAGTTATCTTCCATAGAAATTACGAATGTACATTATACTTATTTATATTAAGCTTTTACCAAAAATTACATATGTACATGACTGTTAATTTGATTGTATTTGTTATTATTGTATTCATTATAACGTGACCAAATGTATGTATGTAAAACATTTTAGTGTTTAGACGATATACACTGTACAAGTCTTAATAAATATTTGTCTTGTCTTGTCTTGTCTATATCGTATTGATTACTAAGGTTTCTATGAAATGTAATGTAATATACTATCATTAACAAATATTGTCTATTTTTTTTAAATAAGTTAAGGTAACTTATTATATGTTAGGAAATACACGTTTTATGAGTTAGATGTATGTTAAGGAAACTATATTTGAAACCATAAAATGAAAACATCTAACAATTTGATTTTTGTAGGTCTGGTATGCTATTATTTATATGGATTTACGGAAACAAAATCCGAACCTCATCCTTTTCCAACGAATTTGTTTCGTACATAATTCTACATATTTGATCATTTTGATGATTTAAATGACATATGCGTTCAATCTTAATAACGAAAATGTCAAGGTATTAACGGGGTTAAGTATTATTTATTAATAGTGTATGATGTGAGTAAAAACGAAAGCTACAAACTTAATTAACATATACAAATATTTGTTTGGAAATAATACTTTTCCGAAAATACAGATGTTAAGCTGTTGTTGTTGCCCTGTCTTGCTTTTGAGATTTAGACTTAGCTTTTCTGTTGAAGATGCTCACCGATTAATAAATAGTTAATGTTAAAACACTTACAGATGTTACGTATTACAAACGCAGGCAATGTAGTATGTTTGCAAGGTTTATCAACCGATTTGTATCGCGGAATTCGTAAATCTGGGTCCGTATTCACCCGTGCTGTTGACTAACTTATATATTGGCGATAATATACAAGTTGCAATTTTGTTTTCTTTTGAATTCGGTAAAACAATTGTTTGAAAAGCGTTTCCATGAAACGCGCTTAAAAACTACAAAGCAAGAAATGAACGTTGAACACAGATAAATTAACGACGCACAGCTTGGTCATCCATCACTATTTCTTAATACCAGAAAAACAAGGAGGAGCGTTAATTCTGTTTGCTGTTGCTCGGCCGAATATTTAACACGGTAAGTTGCTCTTAAGGATAGCTACATATCAAATCTATTTTCGCGATACGATCATTATTTTACAGGAAATGCTTTTGTAAATCAGCAATAAGAAGGATGGGAATGTGTTCGTTTAACAAATGTTGCAGCTGCTGAAATCAATTTAGTTGAAAATCAACATTCCAGATGTTAGTATGCGGTTTTACATATATCATGTTGCTTTTCAAAGGTATGCAATTAAACTTCGTTTAATCTTTCCTATGAATATAATTACTTTGTTTAAGGCCGAATGCTTTGAAAATCCAAAACAAATAATAAATACTGAACAGGAAAAATGAAATTTTATGGCATGTGTAATTTACAAACCAAGGAATTAACGAAAATTACATGATTCCGAATAGATAATAGAAAGATGCAAAATGTCACCGACTAG
The DNA here is from genome assembly GCA_027627225.1 of Congeria kusceri. Lineage (NCBI taxonomy): Eukaryota > Metazoa > Mollusca > Bivalvia > Myida > Dreissenidae > Congeria > Congeria kusceri. The sequence goes on from CM051030.1 coordinate 51,775,637, forward strand.
TCATTTACGTTCATATAGATTAAATAATTATTTTCATAGCGCGTTATAGCAATAAATATTGGCATAATAATAATATGAATACTAACTGCATTTACATTCAATAATCTTCACAAGCAATTCACAGTTGTTACTCTTTGCTTGTTCTGTTTTTAATTCACTAGGACAACATTAAGCCATGTGATATCCGCGTGCAATGATTAAATAAAACACAAAAATATTTTATATTTGATTGACATTTGTTGAAGCGCATGTATTTGTCATGAACTGTATAATCTATACTTACATAATATACTTAGTACTAAGGAACAGGTTAAATAATACACGCAATTGTTTGCTGTTCACATCTTGCGCATCATAAAAATGCGAAATGATGTCTATGTTATTCATTTATAGATCACCTTTATTCATCATCAGAAAACCTGTGTTTTATTTCTCATTAACTGAAGTAGTATTGTTCCTGGGATACGTTTTATTTTATTTTTATGTCTTCCCGCTATTTGGAATAGCCAGATGAATCATTTGTTCTATCCGTATTTTATATTTATATTACATGTAGGTATATAATACTTTTAAAGGACTAAGGCATGACCCATGAAAGTTATACGGTAGAAAGCAGAGTGTGGACTTTTCATAAAATAACAATGTTGTTCCTAAACTTGCATTTGTTCATATGTTAATGCCTGCAAACCGAATTAAAATTGTGTTACCTAGAAAATGTTTTTATAGAATATAACGAAAACAAGTAAATGAACAGGTTAACACATATCTATTTTATTTGATACAATCTGATAAACCTGGTACATAATCGAGCTTAGCACTATTGAAATAATACAGATAATCAAACTTGTTCGACAGATACATGTACCGGTCATTGCAATGTTTATAATGATTATCTTAGCCTGGTTGATACACAAGATCTCTCATTTCTCCCAGAGAATGTTTCTAGAACATATATATAAAGTGTTGGGTTTGAAGTGCTCGAGCGAAACGTTCTTTTGACCTTTGGATGAGTAACGTGCATGAACGAGCACCTGTTGAAAAACTTGAAACTTGTTTATTTGCTTAAACGCCTATTTCTACATATAAAATACATATTCAACGGCGTTGTACAATAATAAATACAGGTAAAAATAAAACATCATCTACACTCATACATCAATAAAGTGACAATCATGAATAATCAGTTATCATAACACATCAGAGTACAAATACCTTATTTACAGAAAGATATAGAAGTGAAAATTCCACAATAAATATTCACTAAAAACACAAACATACATCAAATCACTAGCAGAAGGATTCTTTTTAATGTTATGTGACTACACATTTCAAAACAATGTAAAATAATCTATAAAGAAATGACTTTTCAAATGTTTCTTGAAAGAGTTCACTGACTCGCATTGTCTTAAATTCAAAGGCAGTTCATTCCAAAGCCTAGGTCAACAGTACTGAAACTTCTGTCACTGAAAGTCTTCCTCTTATTGAAAGGAACGACATAACAACCAAATGATGATTCTGAGGATCTAAGTGTGCGTTTTGAGACTTTACTGGACACAAGTTCAATTAGATAGTGTGGGGCGTTCCCAACAGAACAGTTGTACATGTAAGTAAGAATTTTAAAATTAATTCTCGCCTTTATGGGTAACCAGTGCAGATCATACAGTGCCTGTTTGGAACTGTCATACATATTTCTGTTCAGAACAAGTTTAGCACACATATTTTGAATACGTTGCAATTTACCAATTTCTGCCTGAGTGATACCATAGAGAATGACATTGCAATAATCTAAGTGAGAAATCACTAATGACAGAACTAAGATCTCAATCGCTTCTTTGGTTATGAATTTACGGATATTCTTGATTTTAAAATAGCTCAACATTGCAGTTTTACTCTTTCGTTTCACATGCTCTTTGCAATTTAGAGTGTCGTCGAGAAAAGCGCCAATATATTTTATACAATTCTGTAATTTAATGTTATCACCACAGATGTAAATTTCTCTTTGGTTTTACGCTTATTTAATTGATGGCAACTGCCAAACATTATGAACTCTGTCTTAGACGCATTCATTTTTAGTTGATTACTGTTCATCCAGTCATTGATAACGAGAGCACGATCTTTAAGTTCCGGAATTGCTGTCTCCTCTGCGTTTGTTGTTGGCTAGAAGCGTGTCTTCGCCGTATGGTCGTCCGCAAATTCAAAAACGGAAATTGATGGGGGAACAATATCAAAAATAGTTCCCACATAGGTCAGATAGAGCCAGGGACCCAAACAACTCCTCTGCGGAACACTACATTTGAGAGCGCGTTGAGCTGACAATGTTTCATTCACCCTCACACAACAGCTGCGTGGTCGCAGGTATGAGTCTACCCATTCCAGCGCTGAACCACATACACCATACTGCTTCTTCAGAACTTGGATGAGGATGTCATGGTCGACCGTATCGAATGCGGCACTAAGGTCTATAGCTATAAGTGCTGTAACCTCATGATGTTCCATCCCATCAAGTATATTATTCACTAGCCGAAGTAGTGCCGACTCGCACGAGTGGAACTGTCTATAAGCGGATTGGTTGTTAGGGAGTAGGTTGTGATCATTTACATATTTATTCAGTCTATAAAATGCCGATTTCTCTATCAATTTCGATAGAAATGACAAATTGCTGTCAGGACGATAATTGGCTAATTTCAGTTCAAGGCCAGACTTTTTGAAAAGTGGTTTGACAATTGCCTGTTTCCATTTTGTCGGAAAAGCTCATTGAGTTAGGGACAGATTCATTAGCCTGGTAATTGAAGGCAGTAGCTAGTTAAGGAATGACTTTAACACTTTTGTTGGCAAAATATCCAGTTCTGAGGACTTTTGTTTGTAATTTACAAATAAGATTTCTGGTTTCATCCCCTGAAAGTTCTTCAAAAGTTTCAAAATATGGCACCGCTTTAACAGTTCGGCTAAAGTTATCAAAATCTTTCAGAGACTCTCGTATTTGTTCAATCTTATCCATGAAATAGTCCGCAAAAGTATCAGCAAGACTACTTCCGTCTTCCAAATTTGGCATAGGGTTTTCAGACGCACTTCCAGTTAAATCCTTCACAAACTTGTATAGCTTGTTGGTATTTACTTTGAACTCGAGTACTTTCTGACTAAGAGTTAATTTTTTCTCACGCTTAAGAGCATAGTGATATTTATTAAGTGAGGTTTTCAAAATGTCGTAGTCCCTGGGTTGGCGATATTTCCTCCAAAATTTATCAGATCTGCGTGCAAGTCGTTTCATGATATGAATATTTTCACTGAATCAGGGTTTTGGAGCTCTATAAATTTATTTGCATTTTTCTTTCATAGGTGCGTGTGTATCAAGTAGGTTTAGGATTTCATCTTCAAATTGTTCAACACATTGATCAACAGATTCACTACATAATGATATCTCGGCAAGATCGCTAGCAAACTCAGTATCGTCCATATCTTTAAAGTTCCGGAATACAACAGACTTGCTGACAATATTTTCCTTGTTTACTTTTGTTACAACTTTAACAGCACAGTGGTCTGACAAGAAAGGACCTGGTTCACATGAAAGTATGTCAATGCCATTTGCGACTTCAGTGATCACTAGGTCAAGATTATGGCCATGGATGTGGGTCGGAAAATTCACGTGCTGCAACAAACCAAGGGCATCTAAAGAATTATTGAACTCTGCTATATCGTTACAGTCATCGTGAATATGTATGTTAAAGTCACCCATTAACATAAGATTAGTGAACTTCGGAACTATTTCTTCTAAGAACTGGAAAAAAATCCTAAACAAACTGGTTAGCAGTCGCCAATGACGGGGGTCTATAAATGCCTACACAGTGTATAGTAATGTTCCTAAAAATGAGTTGCCATACTCCGTACTCAAAGCTTCGTGTCACGCCATTTAAATCCCGACGCAAGTCAGAGCAACACCACCGCCAGCCTTGTTTTTACGGTTCGAAACGCTGATTTTGTAGTCGTTTTGGTTAAGATCAGAGCATTCAAATTGGTGCTGTTTATCCTCTGAAAACCAAGAATCTGTTAATATTGCAAAGTCTATTTTTTCTTATCGGAGCAATTGCCCTACAAGCACATCCTTCCTTACTAAGGACCGGTAATTTAACGTCAAACAGGTGACATTCTCTTTAAAACTGCCAAGGGTGTTACAGCGTTTTGGATACACTATTTTATTTAGATTCACTCCAGTTGGTTTTCTTGTTATGGGGCGACCTGATCTTTTCTTTCTGAAATTCAATATCCCAAGATTTTTTAATCTAGTCAATACCTCCTGATCAGGCATGATTCATTTTCTGGGCACTGAACGACATCTCACCAGTTCATCCACACTATACGTTCTAGCTGTGAATATTTTATTTGGATTATCCATTGTGATGATTGAGATGGAGTTCACCAAATTTGGGTCACCATAAAATCCTTTGTTCAATTAATTCAAGCACAAATATTCCATAAATGAAATTAATATTTAAAAAAAAAGAAGAAGTTAATCCTCATGGTCAGTGAATATTCAAGAATGTCTTTGGCAAAAATCAAATTTTAACAAGCACTATTTAACACTAAAAATGCAGTTTTCCGAGAGCTTTTAATTAAGCAGCCTAACACCTGGCGCACTATTCAATCGGTTACTAGTAAATATCACTAGCTACTGAGCAAAAAAGTGAGTGTGCAATGCAGAGTCGTTTCTCATGTATGCATCTAGTGCAGAAACAATATATTCTCAAATAAATGATTCCTCTGCACTAAGTATGTAAACATGTGTCGTTATTTAAGGTCGACATAGTAGTGCGTTTCGAATATATTTGCAATGTGTTTGAACTTAAGTTGTGCGTAAAACATATGTTGTATATGCAGTGCGTGTAGTAATGCCAAAGCTTGCTCGTGATTTAAATATCCGAACTAAAACTCATTGGATCAAGGATAGTTTGATTATAAACTTATAGCTATTCTTTTTAAATGCATGTTAGAAATAAATCATTTAAAGGTTCATTTTAAAGTCTGCTAAATATACATTATAAACATAAAACAACTATTATAAACAAGTAACAATATGAAACTCAGAACTGCATCAGCAGTAAACAAGAAATTATTTAAGATCAGTGACCTATTGCAACGCTGCACAAAGCCAAGAAAAAGCATCGCACACAACGATTAAAACCGAGATCACCGCCTTGGTATTTTCAATAAACCTTGTTTTGTTATATTCTAAGATGAAAATACTATATCTTATCATACAATTTATGCTGAAGCATTTAAACCCCATGCGTTGCAGCAGCATGTTATACAGAAACATACAAACATTTAATAAATGTCTTATCTTTAATCGCTGTAAAGACCTGAAAGTTCAATTTTGATTTTAAGAAATTAAAGAGTGATGAAATTGGAAGTACACTCTAATTCGTATATAAATATTGTTACACGTTTATAGAAGCATTTAATGTTGATGACAAAACGATCTTATTTTGTTACTGACACGGCTTGTATATATTTTTTGCTGGCTGTATAACGAGATTAATTAATCCTCAGGAAAACGTTACTAACGACGCTTGTAAAACACATGATTAAATGTATTACTATAAATAGTAAAAAATACAGGAGAAAAAGCCTGGTCACATGCCCTGATATGAGGTGGGCCGAAAGTGCCATATCCCGGGCCGAAAATCCATATCTCTGGCCGAATATCCATATCCCGAATTAACTCACGCGATCGTCAATGAAACAATCGACGTCACAAACCTACACAGGCACTTTGTGTTGTATCTGCTGTATTCGCGCCATTTCTTAACGTCGTCTTATATATGGAGGTGACGTCATCTTTCATGTTGTGTTATGATAAGCCATTTACAAGTTCAACGTCGCACACAATGTTTTAAATATATATCAACTATGTTCACACTGAAAGATGGCGACGGGGGGCGCTTACAGTCATAATGCACAAATAATTATTAAGACTCACAAGTAATACAAAGTTTATACACCGGGCAAGCAAAGCAAAGCAACGATATTGCCATGCCAGGTCGATAATACCTGTCGGCCCTGCTTGCCAGGTAATTAAATAATCTCTAATTATTTAAAGGTTTGTAATCAATCGTGAAGATGTGATTGGTTAAGCAGGGCTGACTGTATATGTTTAACATTATTACATTATTTTGTACGTCAATTAGAGAAGAGTAGTGTATGTGTTAAAATGTATGATATATGTGGTTGTTGAACGATGAAACGAATAATCACTGCATTGTGATAAAATACGAACTGTCAGCATGTATTAAGAATAAAACATGGTAGCAATCTAGGCATCTAATTTGATTTAAACTGATTCTTAAAGGATTGGAATAAATGCTTTAAAAACATTATAATGGTATGTTCTGCAAGGGGTTTAAACACATACGGTCAAAATATGTTATGGGATGCGTGTACTTGGTCCCCTGAAATACATCTGTTGGTGCTTATTATATGTTATATTATATGTATACGTTTATATGTATACACATATTTCAGCATTTATTTTGTTTTACACGTGTTACTCAATAGGATACCAAATGCACAGCAAATACTTGTTTACGTGTTCCATGTAGTATTCAGCACTGAATAAATATTAGAAGAGATTCATAAAACACTGCTTTCAAGTACATCCACTGATTCCGGAACAACTTCATAGATCTTGAGATGTATATCTGATATTCGAAGGCAGTGTGAACATATTACTTCTTATTACAGTGTGTGTCTGTGTTCATTAAACGAGGCATACTTATTCCTTTATATTTTGTTCTATATACCCATGGTTACACCAATTTAATATTAATACAATAAATGTTTATATTACATATAAATGCGTGCGAATCCATTGACGATTCGATGTGATAATGAAACACAAATATATTGTTGGAAAAAAACAATCAATGCAAACATCAATTGGAGTAATAAATCTGTCGAAAATAACATTAATTAAACAGGTTACGGTCGTTGTATCTGTACTGAGATCGACATGACCTGGATTGCAGGATATTTCTCGCTAACTTTCACGTACGTTGTTTAGCGAGCACGTGCTGATTGGAAGGTAACGGGAAAGTTCTTCACTGAGGAATATGCGTAGGTTAAATGTACTTGACATCATCTTCATTGAATATGTAAGTACCCTAGAGTAAATATATTGTTGTGGTCAGAGTTCATTATAGTTAAATTTAAATAATTAAGGCATGGATGATATAATCGTTCCTATAGAAGAAAGGACCAAGTAAACTCGTAAGCATATATTATGTTTTATTTGAATTATGTAATATGTTTGTACATACATTTTAGCATTCTGTAGGATAATTACTATTGCTTTTAAATTATAAACTTATAACAAGTATCCCTTGCTATTTTTTGTAGGATTGTCAGATGTTATGATTAAACCGCGTAAAAACATTTATTTAGACATAAAACTTACGCCTATATTGCATTAACTAGATATATATTAAGGCGAGCCTCGCCAATATAATAATTACAGTCGGAAGTCAAATCTAAATTAAATACTTCACGCACTTAGTTTTGAAACTCGGAAGTGACACTTTACTTAGCATATACTTATTTCAATTGCTGTAAACTGATGATTCGCACACGTTATTTGGAGATTTTAGAGATACATTTTATAAGTGCACAATATTGCGAAACAGCTATATTAGTAATATAGTGGGAAAAAATAATTGCACAGTTCAATTCCGTATTGTCAAAGTAAGAGAACGTTTTGGTGAACTGGTTACTCAAGACACTATTCATGAAATGGAACGTAAATTCATACAATGCCAAAGTTGATGTGCAACATTACAACAATGTATAAATCATACATGTACGCTATGCAATGTCTCGACTTGTTTTCCGATGTTCGAGACACGTGTGAACTTTCATCTTTGAGCATGGTATTATATAACCATAAACATATATTTCTTGAAGATCGTATTTGCAGAATCAACTGGTAAGAAGGTGTGTTGGTTACTAACTATAATATAATTTTATTGAATAAGTGATTTCATTCAGGCACTGTTATTTGTCCGAATTCTGCTGTATTGGCATGAGCCAATATAGACTGATGCAGTCGTTTCTGTCAAAAATCGATTTCATCATATATAATGTTACTTTCTCCTACTTTGCTCCTTGTATAACATGGTTGTTATTTTGATCTTGCTCAAGACAGTACCTCAAAACTGCCCCAAGGAAATGTAACTTAGTAGGATAAAACAAGAAGCAGGATTTGTCGACCTTTACATTTCATACACAGTTTTAGCAGTTTGTTTGCAGGGACTAAATTCAGTAGTTTTTTTTTACCCCCGAACATTTTACAAATCCGAGTGTTTGTGTTTTATTTTATTTATTTCAAGATGGCTTGTTTTCTGGTTGCAAGCCATCGCTATATACGTAAGTCTCTTGGTCTAGAGTAAATGGCACTGGGTGGTGTTTATACCAGATACCCCAGGCATACATAATACGTATAGAAGCAAGAAGTTAGTTAACACGTTTATTTCGAACAAATCGCTGCGGTGTTCATAAATAAATCGTAGTTATCTGTAGAATCGTTTATATTAATTTTAAATTAACAACAACAACAACAACAAATTGTATTAGCATACAAAAAAATAAACATTACATATTTTTGCCAAATATATTTACGCTATGTTACGCAATATCTAACAACACATTTTACAATTAGACAATGACCATAGTTGAAAAATTATTAATATTTAATTGAAATTCCGAATACTACTAATAGAAGCATTTGAAAAATTAACACAGGTACATGGATATGATAAGTATGAAATTAGGTAATGTGATACTCGATATGTTAAACAAATGGCACTATCAGAAAAAGGCAGGAGTTGGAAAGTTATTAATATATAACTTAAAGTAAAACACTATTTATACAAATTAGCGTTTGCAAAGTTAACACAAGTGTTAATCATAGATAAGAAAAATATGAAATTATGTAACGATGGATCAAAGTTAACAAACAATATTAGTAATAAAATTTATTATTAATTCAATGTAACTGCGTTATTTAAAAGCTAATTAGTGTCTAAACCATTCCGTTATGTGTTTGCATTGTATATATAATTAGAAAGATTGATTATTGCTTTTCGCATTTAACCGTCAAATTTGTTTAAAGGCCTAGGCTCCGCTTTGAGTATACAACAGTTTAAATTGTACAAATTAAACAGTGAAATACGTGTTGTAGTTAATAGTATGTACAGTTGAACAAAATCATCCAGGATGCGCACTGACGCTACTACAAAAACCAACGCATTCGGATATTTCTTACTAAACCGAAGTATTGAATGTCATTCACAATACCAACGCATATACATGTTTAGAAATATACACTACGTATATAAATTGTTGTACAGTCCACGAAGGCGTGTCATACTTTTGTTTTAAACTGATTCTGAATACAAATAAAATAAAATTATTTTTGAAAAAGCGGACGCTGGGCTTTTAATGTTCACCACCTTTGAAAATAAGGTTTCAAATGCGTGTTGCTAATGTATTTGTATATTGGACATGTTAGCATAATATGATATTCGCTTTCCATAACGTTAGATTTCAGTTTACATGTTCTATTTTCTCGAGCACTATTATTGTATCGACCTCTTTCTATTTCAAATCTGTGTGATGACAAGCGGAATTGTGTAAGTGCTATTTCGTAGTTTTAATGATATCGAGATTATATGATAAATATATATGTTTGTCTCACCAAAATAAATATACAATTATATGATCAAAGCATAAACTAAATGCCACATGTTATTGTTACAAACACGACAGCAAAACACGACTATAGTGCAAAATTAACTAAATTCTCATAAATATTGTGACAAATCTGATTAAAAAATTATAAAAAAATGAATGCGTATTCTTAAATTAAATATCAATTGGTTGTGTACTAGTTGCAGGGAACACTATTGCAAAAATGGAATGCAAAAATTTGCTGTCTATACGTACCATTTTCGGCAACAACATATGAATCATACGGTATGCGTAATTCTTCAATATCTCGTTTTATTGTAATACACTAAATGCAAAATGCATCTTGGTTGATGTTGTAATCACATCAAGTGCATTTAATGCGTTTACTGTATAACTACCAATAAATATAAGCTCGACTGTTTGCCTTGTTAATTGTATCGCCCTGTTTTATGTATATCATTTTTTATGGGAAACATACAGTTCTGCACATGTTCAAATACCTATGTGTAAGACTATAGCAATATAAATACTATAATAATAATACGATATGTAATGCCAATGAATCTTTGTTAAATAAAGTTTAAATAAAATGCTACATAATAAATAATACAATGTGTAATACCAATGAATCTTTATTAAATGAAGTATAAACATAATGCTACTTAATAAATGATTTATTTCAATAAAATACAGTCAACGACAAATACTTGTACAATGAAATCCCAAGTGGGTGTCGAACGCATGACGTATGAGCAATAAGAACAAATGACAAAAGTGTGAAACTCTAACCACCTTCGTTTGCCTGATTTTGAATGAATACGTGAGCAAACTATGGTGATGAAAGATACAAAACTAAAGTCAAAATGTAAACAAGAAAAAGGCCAATCAGAGATATGACCTATAATATTATATAATGTTATGATGTTGTTGTTGTTTTTTCTGAGAATCCGTGAACACTTTTCCCTTTATATATTCTTATGATTGCCTTTATTATATGATAATATTAATATCTTAATGCCAGATGTTCATGATATTGCTCGCTTGACAGAGCCCCTATCAACATCTGAGGCAAAGTTCTACAAATCACGACTTTTCGATTTTAACAAGCAGGGTGGTAATTATAAAACCATTAAAAAGTCATTTACAACAAATCAAGTAACATTGAATACCACATGTGTGCAGAATAAGCTGGTGCCGTGTTTTGGTTCTTGGGGTCAGTGGATAGAGAAATTATAAACGAATAATTTTGACGGATAACTTTCAGATAAATATTTGATTTTTTGGGATGTTAGGGCAACAGGGCGCATGTAAACAGAAATAAATAAAAATAATACCAAAAGCCTGTAAGAGGTACTTAGGATACATGCAATGCAAAACAGTAAATTAAATTAAAAACTAATTTGATATTTCCATAGTTAAATTCTAAAAACCTGGTAGGCAAATTTATATAACTCCTTAGGTGTATGTTTGTATTGTTCCAATATAAACACAATGTCATAAAATGATAAACATCATTCATTCACTGGAAAAACCTAGCTTATATGTCAAAACGTGTTAAGGTATGTATCGAATCTTAAATAATCAAATGTAAACTACCCTAAGTCTTCATAACTTAAGCAAAGAGACAAAGAGGAAACTAATTATTTGTATTATTTTGACATTATTTGCTTAATTATAATATATGATTATATAAATGGTTCCAATTATGTTAAACAGAATGTTGCTGGAAACGAATGTGCTTAATATCTTCGTTCATTATGAACCATTAATATAAAGAAATGTAATTCAACGTACAAAATATTGTGTGATAAAAGTCGGTTAATTTGTTTATATGCTGAAAAAATGAAACAGAAATCTCCATCAAATGACATGAAAAAAGTATGAAACAATATTCTAATACACACGCAGTGTTATTTAATTGGATGCGCATTTGGTTTTAACTGCATTTGAATTGGTTTAAAACAATTGTAAAGGTGTTTATACAGATGCGACTCCAAACGCCTAATAACATAACATTGCTTGTAAGGTTTATCAATCTTGGCAAATACAGATGCAATGAGTTGTACAGTGCAAGAGGATTGCTGCCGTTGCACGTAATGCCTTTGTTATATCGAGGTATATTTTAAATACAACGGAAATAGCGTCAAAAGTTAAGACCATTACATTATGCCGACCTTGAAGAAAATCGGTCTTCGAAATATTTCTCAGCGTGACTATGGTGGTGACATTATTAGTTACTGACACCTTACATGGAGAGTGTTTTCTATGAAGTAGTATATATTCTCACAAAAGTCGTTTCCCTGTTTTCAAAATGCCCTGTATATATATAGTCACACACATTTACTTCAACTAAACCCAATGATTATCTGTACACATTTATACCTGATAAATTTACCTATTAAGTCATTAAAAATATTATTTATTATTAAATCTATTGTTATGAAAGACTTAGCTATCAGGAGCTTGTTTCACCCCAACGCGTCTTTTGTTGACGTAGGTAAACTCAAATGTGTGCATGGATACTTCTCAATGATGTATTAACCTAAAACAATGCACACTAATTCAATCATCTTAAACTGCTGATTATAGGTTCACACATACTCTGATTAGAAATCAAACACATGTTCGCACTGCATTATGTTCCCAGAACAAGTAACATACAACTAGTTGCAAATTCTTATTCTTCATGAGAACAAACTATAACCTTCCTACATTTTTTTGTATTTCTTTATATCTAAAGAAATACAGTACTTGATGGCAATAATTTAACTACACATATCGTAGGATATTACACACATACAAGTAAAACGAGCAGTTTGCTGACGACAAATTAAATACAAATGCCCTGCGATCGGGAGGTCGTGAGGAGCGTTCGAATGATATTTATCAAAAACACACCAAGTACTGGTTAAACCCCGGAAACGGACTCGAGAGGGCCTTAATAAACCTCAGGCTCTCAACACAATCAATCTTAAATAAATTGGTTTAAACTAAACTAAACTATAAATGCGGCCATAATGCTGTGACAGATAGACAGCCAGCCAGACAGACGGTGTGTTATATGACAACTTAAACAGAACATTTCTGTCCACTTTTATTGAAATTTACGTGTATGTGTTTTATCTTAAATTCATCTTGCCGATTTTGTTCCCCCCCCCCCCCCAAAAAAAAAATGTGGAAATAGTGATTAATGTCAATAAACTGGTACAAGTTCTAACTTTGCGTACGTAAATGTTCAGTATTTTTTCTACTAAAGAAAATTCTAGACGTTCGTTATCTACCGTTTTTACATAAACACATCAGTTATTTAGTCGTGAAGAAGGGGAAAGAAACAATGGTGAGACGAACTTGAGATCCAGACGGTTATGTTATGTTAATAGTTTATGTTAGTACTCGCATAATGCATACATCATAAAACAACAATTTATATCAAAAACATAACATAAATAATTAGAATATATGTGAATTCCTATCATACATTTTGTCTTCTGATGCAGTGCAGTAGATTATATATGATAACACATTTTATCATGCAGTCTTGTGTGTTAAATTACATATTGAAAATGTTGTCTTCTAAACATTCTATAAACACAATATTGTCAAAAAGCTTTTAGAAAAAGACATTTATTGAAACATTGACATGTAAGTAGTGATACTTTGACACGTTTTACTAAATTCTTTCCGTGGCATTTCAATAGCATCGCTTTAAATAACAATTGCAATTGTATGAATAAAATATAAACTTTATGAACGAAAATGATAGAGACATTGTAATTATTAAGATATGGTCTTTGTTTGTCAAGTTAATTATTTGAGTACGTGCAGTGGTTAAGAATACTATATGATAATGGCCACAGTACATGGAATTATCCGAACATTGTTTTATCCACATTGCTGAATGTCTATTGCTTTACAATTGTTTAACAATTTGAAACCTCTATCTCGTCCTAAAACCGTTCGTTCCTGAGAAGGATAGTGATATATCTATCAAATGGTGTCTGTTTACACGTAGTGTCGATTATTTTAGGTATATTTGAATCTGTCGTATGCCGTTTCATCTGTCGAATGCCGTTTTATATTGGTTAACGACTAATTGTCGTATTTTAGTTTAGACTGTCCAGATTAGGAAATAAGTTTACTGGCGATTTATATGTGTATGCAATTGCATTGGCTTCATGTATTCGTAAAGCTGATTGCGTAGTATAATCTCATATAGCTTAATCTTTACACTGATAAACAAATATGCTATGCTATTAATCTCATCATCATCGAAACAATATTTCTCATATTCACAGATTTCATGGATCATTTGCAGTCATTGCACGCATCATTTGCAGTCATTGCACGCATCATTTGCAATTCCCTTTGATACCTTTGAGACCGAGAGACGCCGCCAATCTGCCTTTTCCATTTAACATTTTACTTCATATCAAGTTTTATGAATACTGCATTTTTGTTATTACGTGGGTGTGTTCATATCTTCAGATCGTTTACAAAATAAATGGAATGTGGCCTTATCATATGAACACAGACCATTCGATTTTAACATTACCTTCTGAACTAAAGTATTTGTGTAGAAAGACTTTTATCAATCACTTAGTCCAAGGATTCCATCCCGAACAGGCTGGTTAAAAGTGTGTTGAATGCTAGTACTATATATTATAAAATTATGAATATACATGTATGTATGTCCCGAATTGGTTATATATATTTCCATTTTTTTCAGGTTTACCATACGGATCTCTGATTATGACTGTCGCGGTAAGTGATGTTCCAAATATTTAGCAGTATGCATAACGAATACAGTTTTCTGTTTGCATTTTATTACATGCATTTTTAATATAAGCGTAGACATTTTAAAGTATATTTATTTTTCACATCTTATTTTCAAAGTTTTTTAGAAACAAATATCAGTGTGTCGCTTTAGCATAAGTATTATAAGTAACATCCAGTGATCATGTTTTTTAAATACACATAACAACACATCACTGCATACAAAAGCAAAGTGCAAAATAACACACAACACAACATACCGTTTCTCAATCTAAATGATTCAACAAAATACGGTATTACTAAGTCTTATATGATTCTTTAATAGCAAAATTGAATTATATATTTTGTTTTGCATATCTACTCTGTTCACACCATCTGCTGCGATTTATAAATCGGATTGATTCCTATGTACTTTTCTAACTATGTATTAGCTCTCGTATCTTAACAATATTAAGAGAATGTGTCAGTGCTCTATTACCATTCACAAACCCCGGTCGAAGCAAGTTAACAATCAGTGTCTGGGGGAAATGTCCAGCTGAAACGGTATCAATTATCCTTGATTATTCTGTCGTAAGTCATCTAGGCGGACTCCGATATGGCTTTATCAGCAGAATAAAGAACGATTATCTTCGAAGGGGGTATTTATGGAACTTAAATTGTATTTAATTTTAAGACTATTTTTAAGGTTAATGTGTTCGTTGGTAAATGATTCTTTGCCTGAGTTTAACATTATATATCACATGTAAATGTATATAGCACTGCATACACACCGATCCATGCATATACATGTATCAATAACAAAAAGAAATAATTAACATAATTTTATTTATACCGGTAATGTTTAGATTTAAGTGGTAGTCCGGACCATAGTCTTGATCCAGAAATATGTCCAGAAGGGCAAATTGCCACAGCATGCTGTTTTACTCCTCAAGCAATGTCTAGTGTGCTTGTTAGGCCGGAAATAATGTATTAGCACATGTCCTGTTCCTATAGCTTCAATGCATGTGATCCGTATCCTGCTTTCTTGTGGTGTGTGTAGATCGTTTTTAACAACCAGAAGCTTTTCAATGACCGCAGGTTAAACCGTTTACTTTTCTCAGTCTTAATGTGTGTTTGCACTTGCTATTTGTTTGAGATGAAACAAAATACAATAGAGTGAGCTTGAATTCATGGGTTTGAAGGACGAATCATTCAACCAATGGCCATTATATCGCTCAATTGTTATGCAACGCTCTGAACATTAAAACAGTTCGGTTAGGAATAGTTCACCAATTATTATAATCTGCATGCGAGAAGACCCAGTAGAAATTGTTCATAAGAGGATTAATACGTTTTTATTTGATGCAGCCAAACCAATCCCCCAAAATACGAGGTCCTGAATTATTAAACAACCGTGATAATTATCAACGCAAACCAATAATGGAATATGACATCATAATTGAGCAGTCGCTCGCACAACAAATCAAATAGAAATGATATTTGCAGGAAAATGTATGAACAAAAACAACATTTGTCGGACGTATGCATAGGAGTTTAAAGTGGATATTTTAAAAGTTTATTTTTAAAATCAATGCTATGATGCTGAGGTGAAACACGAATCTCTTTTAAATGGCCATATTAATCGCATGAGCATGAATATATACAACAATAAATAATTAATCAAAGTGTATCGCGTATATTTCTGAAATGAAAATTATAACAAGTTTGAACTCGCAAGAGATTGTTCATAGTTTTGATCATTCTATACATTCCATTAAATGCTTGCGACAACGGCGCTCTTAATTTATCATACCATTGCATGTAAGCCTTCGAGTTTAAAGGTATATATCCTTGAACACTGTTAAACGCATGCACGCAACTCCATTTAAAACAAGAACATTTAAAACTACTTTATTGCAGTGAAAGGTACTTGTATCTGCCTTCTTCTTAATGTAAAATCTGTTGTATTGTAATTTAAAGGGACTTGTTCTCAGATTTTCGCATTTTTCTTTTAAGTATGCCATTAAATGTATTAACTTGACAGATTTAAGCATCGAAACTTAACAGCTCAAGTATAATAACAAGAAAAATAATTAGAAAAAATATGAAAATAAAACTTTGTTCCACCGGAGTTCAAACTCGGGACCTCTGGATTAAAAGACTAACGCCTTAATTACTCGGCCATTCAGACTTTGGTATTTCTCCCTGCATTATTTACTTTTGTAAGTGTTCAACGTGACGTCAACAGTTTCAACGAAAACAACAGAAACACTCCAAATTATTTATATATTTATTCAATCTCAACTAATGATTACTGATAAACGAAACTGTTTTTACAGTATACTTCTAGGTCCCTAGTGTTATTTTGCTCCCTTGTATACACTGTTGTTTTATGTTTGGAATCGGTTACAAAAAGTTGAACAATTGTCAAGTCGTCAATCTGTGAACAGGTCCTTTGTGCACTTGTAGAAGCAATATACAAATGGGGAAAATTCAAGATGCATCATCTGTGTTCTCAATAAAATCTAAGTTGGGTACTAAGTGCATAAAATGTGAAGTATCGTCTACACCAGAAGTGAGAAAACACAACATGATTTCCCAGGTTGGAAAATCAGCAATGATTTTTCTTTAAAGATGTGGTAAAAAGTGCTTTGTATCATCTTCACCAGAAGTGAGAAAACACATGATTTCCCAGGTTGGAAAATCAGCAACGATTTTTCTTTAAAGATGTGGTAAAAAGTGCTTTGTTGAAAGGTCGTTGAAAGGTCGTCAGATGCCGTTATTCTTTCCCGCACACGCGACTGAATGTATTTGAAAACGCCTCGTCATAATGGCAATGCCTTGGCAAAAGAGGAAATAAATGTTGTCATATGAGACATTATTAAACAATTTCATTCGCAAGCACTGTACTGTAGCAAAACTTGTCAAAATGTGTAAAACAATCATCGACAGTTATGTGAAATATCTCATTGCAAACGATTTTATATCGGATTTTTATTTATCATCCTATGATTTTCAACATTTAAGTGGAATGGACAAATCGCTTGCAAATTGATACTAGCTTATAAGCATGTTGCTTTGTCCTAAATGAGTAATAAATCAGTGATTATAACGGTGTATGTGTTTCGTATGAATTCGTTTATTTGATGAACTTAAGTTACATTTTATTCTGGGAGGTCAACAATAACGTCAAAAATTGTGTACACTTTCTACCAAATATAGATTGTTCTGAAACACTTACAACGTTGCACGTTACCTCTTCCCGCTCGTCTTACAGACGTGGTTCAATATAACTCCCACAAGAGTAAACTATTGCATGAAATACAAGTGCATGTGTCTGGGCCGCTTTTGTTATCTGAAGTTTGTTAAAGTTGTACCTAACGCGTAATCTGCAGTGCGATGGTGAATACACACATTGCCGATGGCACGAACAATCTTTCTTTGTCTTACATATCCGTGTATAAACGATTGCAATCAGATATACATTTCTATCACAAGATCAATTTCAAATATCAAAAATATCGATTTGTATTATGTCGCATACAGCTACTATCAAAGAATATTACGTGTATATACCTCATTAATGAGATAAATAGGCTTGATGATATACACGAGTTAGGAAAAGTATTAAATTTCATAGTACGTTTAATGTGTGACCACAAACTCGATTGCAAACATTTGAAATCAAAGGTCGAAAGGAGACGCTCAAAGCTAGTACGGAAGCACATATTTTTTTGTGTACATAATAATTACATGTTTCATATACCCAAAGGTAAACGTACACTACAGAACGGTTATACATTTTATGTGTGTGACGTTACAACACAAACAGATCAGGCGCTCAAATAGCCAATCAATGCTCTCGTCATATTCCAATAACCACCTGCACAAACATACTGTTGTTACGCACTAAGTATTTGATAAATATTGCAATGTGTTTACCAGAAGATTATAAAAACAAGATTACCAGACTCTATTACAGTCTCTAATTTTCTCAACAGCTTATGAAATGTGTTTTTGCTATTTTTATATTTTGAAACATGTCACGGTAACATACTTAATATAGGTTGGCATGAGAACATTGTTGGAAACCGATTGTATCGCAGAAGAAAAGACTTGATATATACAGTATTCGATCAAACACGATTAATTATTGTACATATGATTACAATGCATGCATTTCCTTACATTCCCAAATCACTTGCATTTACTTATACGTTCGCATATATAATACTTATAAACAAAAACAAAATACCAAAATGTGAAGAACATGGTAGTATTATCTGACACAATTTCACATATAGACATTTTGTTTGTAGTATATCACTTTAAATATTTAGTGTTCGGTGTACATTAAATATGCATTCATAAAATCATTTAGAAATTATGTAAAAACATCCAACTCTTAATCAAACTAAGAAGGTGTTACAGTTCTTTACTTGGCATCGATATGTTTTGTTACGCAGTTGACATGCTAATTTTCAAGCGATTTGACGCTAAGATTATTCATATAATATGTTATACATGTACTATTGCATGCAGTCAAAGTTATACATTAAGTATTAGACATTTCAACATATTATATATACATGGTTTGCATAGGCCTTTCATAGTTACTTAGCAATTTGTTTTATCTTATAACAACAGAACGAATTGAAAATGACGTGTATAAATACAGATCTTTCCTATCAATTTTTTTCAACTAAACTTACATCATTATTTGCATAATTAGGCATTCTGGGCTTGCACAAATGCTTACTTTAATGTCCCACAGAAAGAAGTTGCACGTCCACTATTTACTTAAATAATAAGCCCTCAGTATTGTTCTAATGTGTTTGTTCTATTTATGTGAGTTCATTAATGCGAAAAGAAATCAGTGGAACCCATTGATGGTACTATTTGATAACAGCAATATTGGTTGGAGAAAACGCAATCACTGCTAACCAGTTAAAAAGTAAAAATGTTGATGGAAAGAACTAATTAAACAGGTTAATCTGATAAACATTACAGCCATTGTTTCTGCACTTAGATCGACATGACCTGATGACCTGGATAGCAGTATTTTTTCGATCACTTTCACATACCCATTCACGAGCACGAGCCTACTCCAAAAAATTGTCTGAATGATGTATTTGACAGCTATTGCTGTCTACATGAGTTCTTCGGAGTACATGATGATGGTCAGTGTTCATACAAGGTTTAATACCATCATAAGGTATGAAACATGTTTGCATAAAGACGAATGATAATATGTAAAAATTGTCATTGTATCCAAATATGTATTCATTTGTCGATTTCTTTATTGTTGTTTGCAATGCTTTTAAATTGTAGTAAGATTATTTAAGGCGTGTCGTTGGAAACCGGGCTTAATGCATGTGCGTAAAGTGTCGTCCTGGATCAGCCTGTGCACAGGCTAATCCAGGATGGCACTTTCCGCCTACAGTAGATTTTTGTTTAGAAGAGACTTTTCGAAACAGACAATACCATAAAAGCGGAAAGTGCCGTCCTGAATTAGCCCGTGCGTACTGCACAGCCCAATCCAGGACGACACTTTACGCCATATGCATTAAGCCCGATTTTACCACGACACGCCTCATTTTATTTATTGATATTACCAATTCATCGCATACATACCCTGATACGAACTATCTAAATAAAACTCCAATTAATCAGCCTTGATTGTATCATCATGTTAAACATATCAGAGTACCATACCCGAACAAAATTAACGGCATGCAATCAACTTGGAAAGTAAACGCATGTACTACATGTGGTTGCCAATTTCTAAAGAGACAGTTGATCAACATAAAAAGGTGGTTCACTTTCCTTCTTTCAGCTAATGTAAGTAATGATTCGGACAAGTAGATTCGAGAGTTTGGATTCGAGAGTTTGGAGATAATGAGTGCTTACATTTTCGAAACAACTACATTTTAAAAAACAATTGTATAATTTTAAACTGCAAAGTCCAATACTTTCTTGTCAAAGTAAATATCACTCTGCAGTGAAATCGTTGCTCTGGGTAATATTTATCAAATGAAATATAAATACAATGCAAAGTCACTGTGCAATATTTCAACAAACACATGAATCAAAGATATGCCTAATTCAGTCATAGTCGTTATTTATTACTCTTAAAGACGTTCTCAACAATTTACTTCAATTTCTTTCCAACGACAGATTTTTTGACACAAACATGCGTCAATGTATCCTTAACCTAAAACAGTCTTAAACAAAAGAGCCACCGGCCTTTTTCCGGAAATATTGAATTTTGAATACGGTACCTGTCGACCCCTTTTTTTTCAGTTTGTGTTACTTAGAATGTTGAATAATATAAAGCGTTTATATTCAAACAAAGATGGAGATTTTTAAATGCATATTTTTTTTTTAATGTTTTGTTTGGCAATATACAGGTGCAGTTTAATGATAAAACGCGCTTTATCTACAGTTATCATTTAACAAACGACTTTTCATGGACACTTAACGAGGTTTATTATGGATTAAATATGCTTGTGAAAACATCAATAATTTATCAAATATACGAATGATAGCGCGGTAAAGATGTGTTTTTGAATCGGGAGTGAAAAAATTGTAAAAAATGTTGTTTTTTTTCTTAATAAACTGAGCTTTTGTGAGTGTAAAAGTGGTGGATTTATACAATGTGTTTATTTTTATAAATTGCTCAGTTTGTTAATTATGAGCAAAGTTAGAAAGGCTAAACGAAAAAACAGAAATAGTAGTGGAAGTACTTCGGACATTTCGGATATTTCGGTCAATACAAGTAAGTGTAAACTATCAAAACATAGAGGCCCGTCTGATGAGTGTGAGGATGTGAGCATCAGCGTTAGCGATATCTTGGGCATTGCAAACTCAGTTCTTTATGAAAGTAATAGTAGTATTGACATTGTGGATTCTAGCGTGTTTAATGGTCATTGTGGTAGTGAGAACAAGATGGCTGAAAGCGGAAGAGAGCCAACCAATAGGGATCTCATGGACTATATGAAGAGTATTGCAGACAGCTTCAATGAAAGGTTAACTAAAATAGAAAAGCGACTAGACACTATTGATATTCTTGAAAGGAAGGTTACGGACTTTGAGCGTGAGCTTAAGAAGGTCTGGTTGGCGCTTGATGACCGATGTAAGCGCACGGACGAAAAGGTAACTCGCCTAGAAGACAAAGTAGAAGCCGCCGACGTAGGAGTTGGTATGCTGGATTCCCGAGTGGCGGATATCGAAAAACAGCGGCAGCAGCTTAGTGACGAGGTTGCCTACCTAAAATCTCAATCAATGCGGAACAACCTGGTCTTCACTGGAATTGAAGAGGATAACTCCCAGGGTAATGAATCCCAAGTCATCACCGAACGTAAACTTAGGGAACATATGCATGAAAAGCTTAAAATCCCCAAAGAGACGGTGGATGGGCTACAACTCGAGCGAGTGCATCGTACCCCTTCTCAGCCAGTGCATGGTAAGGTACGGTCAATTGTGGCGAAATTTGCATTTTTTAAGGACAGGGAGCTAGTCAGGCGTCAGTGGCCACAACTTAAGGGCACAAATTATAATGTGTATGAACAGTTTCCCCCGGAAGTGCAAGAAAAGCGTCGACGTCTCGTTCCACAAATGAAGGAGGCAAAGCGACATGGCAAGCGTGCTTGGTTGGCGTATGATACGCTGTACATCAATGGACAGCCGATAAAGCAGTAGGGGTACGCAGGAGATGAACTGTCTGTTTTATCGTGGAACATTAATGGTCTGACGCAAGATAAGAAGGAAAGTGTTGATTTTGTTGGAATATTGGCAAATTATGACATTTGTTTTTTGTATGAATCGTGGTGTAAATCAAATTCTAACGTAGAACTAAATGGTTATATTACCCATAACTTTAACAGGACTTTCCAAAATAGAAATGCCAAACGAAGTAGTGGCGGTCTATTGCTTTGTTACAGGGATTATTTAGAGGGCGGTATAGAAATTATAAAAAATCATTATGACGCCATAATTTGGTTAAGACTAGATCATGTATTTTTTAACATGGAACAAGATATTTTTATATGTGGCGTTTACATTTGGGGTGAGGATTCGCCAGTCTATAACTATTTAAGTGTTGACTTATTTCAAATTTAGAAAACGATATTTCAGATTATGATAATAAGGGCGCAATTTATATATGCGGTGATTTTAACAGTCGTGTTGGTGAAAAGAATGATTATATTTTGCATGATAGAGTGAATATTTGCATCGATGAGATCGATTATAGTCCAGATTGTACTCCTAGCAGGGCCTCGTTAGATCAAAGGCACAATAATCATGGTATTAAGTTGCTAGACTTTTGTAAGGCAACCGGTATGCGTATTGTTAATGGCCGGCTAGGAAACTCAAATCAGTATACTTTTTTGTCGCATAACGGCTGTTCTGTAATTGATTATCTGCTCACAGCCGATTGTAATTTTTCACAACTATCTCGTTTTTGTATTGATAGTTTTAATGAATGGAGCGATCACGCCCCAGTAAACTTTGCATTGTGTTGTAATAAAAATAGACGTGATAAAACTAGTCATGCGGAAATGAAATATAAGTGGAATGTGCATTCTAGGGAGCAATTTCGCTCAGGTATTATAGGTAATTTGATGAAGTTTAATGCTATTGTGGACAACGTTGATTGCTCAATCAGAGAGTCTGTTAATAATATGCTAAATGATTTTGCTAATACAATACGAAGCGTAGCAGATCCCCTGTTTTGTAAAACGTGCTATTTTAAAGATGAAATGTGTTTCAACGATAGTACACAATTTAAAAATGTGTGGTTTGATAATGAATGTAAAACAGCGCGTTCTTGTTATTTTGACGCTCTTAAATTATTTAATTCTCAGAGAACTGAATCTAACAGGATTAATTTATGTGAATGTAAAGCTATGTATAAAAATATAGTTAGGAAAAAGAAACGTTTACATTATAAAAGTAAAATGCTTGAGCTTGAACAGATGAAGAAATCTAAACCTAAAGATTTTTGGAAACATTTTAAATCCCGATCACGTAAACATTCTGAAGATATTTCCTTAGGGGACTTTCGCGAATATTTTGAAAATATTAGCAGTAATCTTTTCAATTGCAGAAATGAGGAATCAGAAACTTTTAACGAGCAAAACGATTTTAACATGCCTAATGATGTTTACCCTGAACTTGATAGACCAATCAGCGTTGATGAAATCGTAAAAGCTATTAAATCTTTGAAGCGTAACAAAGCAAGCGGTACAGATTATCTGTTAAATGAATATTTCATTGAAACAGTTGATATATTGTCTTCGCATATATGTGACTTGTTTAACACAGTTCTTAACTCTGGATATTTTCCAGACGCATGGGCAGAAGGTATAATTATTCCGATTCACAAAAAGGGTCCGGTTAATGACGTTAATAACTATCGGGGGATTACGCTTGTGAGCTGCCTATCTAAACTATTTACAACTGTATTGAATAACCGTGTCGAACAAGTTTGTAATGAAAATAATCTTATTTCGGACGCGCAGTTCGGATTTCAAAAAGGGCGATCTACTATTGATGCTGCGTTCATTCTTTTGTCTTTAATACAACATTACTCATATAAAAACAAGCGTTTATACGTCATTTTCGTCGATATGATGAAATGCTTCGATTCTATATATAGAAATGGGTTATGGTTTAAATTGTACAAATCAGGAATTCAAGGCAAGATCCTAAGAATTGTGCGCGATATGTACGGAAAAGTAAAATCATGTGTAAAATCGTTGTCTTCCTATTCTGATTACTTCGTACATGCAGTAGGACTACGACAAGGGGAGGTAATGTCTCCTCTGTTGTTTTCTCTCTTTGTTGAGGACTTAGAACTGTATTTGCAAAATGATATTGACTCAGGTCTACAAATTGATGATATAATTTTGTTACTTTTACTCTTTGCTGATGACATGGCTATTGTTGGTAAATCTCCAAACGAAATTCAAACTCATTTAGATTATTTATACGAGTACTGCAATACATGGGGATTGCAAGTTAATGTAGAAAAAACAAAAATTATGGTTTTCCGAAATCGAGGTGGGCTTTTGCCCACCGAAAGTTGGTCTTACAATGGCCAACCAGTAGAAGTAGTAGATAATTTTAATTACCTTGGACTGGTGTTTAAATATACCGGTAGTTTTAACCTAAATGAAGAGCATCTGGTTGGAAAGGCTCTTAAGGCAATGAATATTTTGCTTACTAAATGTAAAATGTATGACTTAAAACCAAAATTATTATGTCAATTGTTTGATTCGTTTGTAGGTTCAATTTTAAGCTATGGGTCTGAACTTTGGGGTCACACCAGAAGTAAAGAAATTGAAAGAATTCATTTGAAATTTTGTAAACGATTGTTAAATGTTCCTTCTAATACCTGCACCGCCGCTGTCTACGGTGAACTGGGCAGATACCCCCTGTATATAAGCAGATATGTTCGTATTGGCAAGTATTGGCTTAAAATTGTATCCACGGATAACATTATTTTAAAACGTATATATACTCAAGCTGTAGCTGATTGTAACTATGGTAATCGTAACTGGGTATTTCAGTTGAGAAAATTGTTAAACGATTACGGATTATCTTTTGTATTTGATAATGTACATTCCATAGATGTTAAAACATGTATAAGTACCTTTAAAAATAGAGTAATTGATGCATTTAAACAGGAATGGTTTAGTTTACTCGAGAATAGTTCGATGCTGGATGTTTATAGACAATTCAAAACTTCTATAGAATATGAAATATATTTAAATGTTGTCCCGAGAAGCCTAAGGTTTTATCTGTGTAGATTGAGAATGTCTGCTCATCCTTTACGGATTCAGACCGGTAGATATAATAGAAATAATACACCTAGAAATGAAAGATACTGTTTATATTGTTTACAAAACAACAAGTTTGACGTAGAAGACGAATATCACTTTATTTGTATTTGTCCCTGCTTTTCTGATCTAAGAAATAAATATGTTAAACTAAAATACCGTGCACGCCCATCGGTTTTTAAATATGTCCAATTGTTGAAAACTAATAATAGAACTGAACTTATAAATCTTTGTATGTTTTTAAAAGAAGCTTTGAGTGTACGTTCTGCATTCCATAACACTTTTGCCTAAATGCTCATCCCCATTGCAAACATGTTTAGTCTTATATATTTCAGATAGCAAATAAAATACATATATACAAGTATATACAAATATGTTAGGTTAATATGGTATATATTGAATAACTAATTTTAAATATATTATTTAATATCCAAAATATTGTTAACCCATGCATTTCACGTTGACATTGTATTTATATTATTTTATGTGTTGTAGACGATGTACAATGTACAAGTCTGAAATAAAATATCTATCTATCTATCTATCTTTCGTTGCGAACGACATATTTTGTTAAAAGATCCCACATACATGCGTCATATATACTGAAACTAAAACAGTCTTGAAAAATAGGGGTCACCGGCCTTGTTCCGGAAATATTGGGTTTTGAATACGGTACCTGTCGAAGTCCCTTTTTCAGTTTTGATTTTTATCCTGAATGTTTTAAGTATATAGGGTAGTTTTTTTCAAACAAGGTTATGGTTCTTTCAATTAATATGTTTGTACATGCTTTGTTTGGCAATATACAAGTGTATGTTCATAATAAAAACGCTTAACCTACATTTACTGCTAAAATAATGAATTTAACTGGACATTTAAGTGTGTCTTATGGGAACTAATAATGCTTTTTGATACTTCATTTTTATCAAATGCATATTTTATTCAAATCTACAGATTTTCTTAAAATTTCGCACATATATTCATCAATGTATACTAACACTAAAACAGTAATAACAAGAATGGCTCACTAAACTTGTTTGGGAAATATTGGATTTCATATAGGATACCTGTGTAGCCTTTTTGCTGTTTCGTTTTAACATACATTAACAACGTATCAATAGAATGTATATATTTAAAGGATCATTTCTGAACTAATTTGTTTGGAAATACATTGCATAAGTGTTTTTTGTTTTTTATTATATATGCTTTATAAACTGTTACTATTAAAAATATTTATTTTGAATGGACATTAGAGATGAAATTAGTATATTGTAACCTTTATACAATAAAATTAACCCAATTATTTTCTTTTTGTTGCGAACGTTTTTAAGTATGTACTAAATGGTTAATTTATCTTGATTACTGTTAGAATAAAATCAAATGCATTCAATTGCGTTCATTGTATTACAACCGATTAAGTTAAGTTCGAGTATTTAACTTGTTAATTTTATTACATGTTTTATGAATAAACACAGTTTTATGGGAACCACATAGTCTACCATGCGTTCCAATATATTTGTTAAAGGGACTATGTCCGTGAAAAAGTTCTGCCATTCTTAATTAGTTAAAGTAACAATGTACAACTCAATGAATGATATGCCTAATAAAATGAATATAATAATATAATTAGAAAATAGTGAAATAGTAAAGAATAGTGCAAGAGCTATAGGAACAAATTACCATAGACTGCGCTCTAACCATCTGCGCTATTCTGTTTTGTCAGATACAATTCTGACGTCAAAGTGTTAACAAGGAAAGGGCCAAGCAGATACGACCTAAATATATAATAAATTTGTTTTAGAATGTGTAAACATTTTTTATTTTAAGTGTTGGTGCTATTTCCCCCCTTGATGCCCTGCGCTGTGAGTCATTGTCCCTTTAATGTATGTAAATATGAACTACTTGTAATACATGTAATACAAAACTGTAAATTAAATTAATAATAAAACAGTCATTTGATTACATATTACTTGCATGTTATTTATATTCAGTTGCATGTTTCAACAGAGTTAGAAATATCATATTGGAGCTGTTATCAGCATCAATATACAATGAATGCTTACACACGTCTTTCTGTCTGTTACATAGGAATGCATTGTATAGTTAGGCACTACAGAATGAATTGAAAATCGCGTGTTTATACAGATGTTCATAAACAATGTTATCCCAAAAAAACCTCTCATAATTCTTGGCATACTGAAGCATTATGGGCTTTTAAAAAACTTGGTTGGCAAATCCATGTACCTTCTTATGTTTATGCAGGTATTGTTCCATATGCAAAAAATGGTACCAAATAATAAACATCAATTATCAACAGCAAAGCTTTGCTTGGATGGCAAATTGTTCGGGAATCTATCGGATCCTTAATTATTAAAGTCAAATTACTCGTCGACATCATAATAGAGCGATACAAATGTATAATAATCAGCACATACAGTTAGATGTATTATGAGTGTTATACACATTTAATGTAATGAGCGGAACTCGCACTAATTGTATACAATATATTGATGGGTCAGCGCAAAACTGTGATAAGGCTATGTTGAATACATGTCATATTGCTTAGTTTTGCGCTGAGTCATCGACAAAAAGCAACGAGTAAAAGCGTCCCTACAGTTTGCACGTATTTAAACAAACGTGTTTACTATATCGATATTATACGTGTGTATAATTTTGAAAGTATTTGCTTATTTAAAACAGTTAATGCTAACTATTTTGTTTTACTTAATATAGTTTGAAATGGACATGATAAATGTTCACTTTTATAATTATTCATTGAAGGGACTGAACTCTATATGATCTAATCGTAAAAACCAAAGAAAATTGTCAAAAATACACGATTTTCTAACATGATCGTATAGAACACATTAAACAAAAAACCACGCGTGTTTTTATTTACCTAAAATACAAAGGTTTTATGTAGTTTTCTTCCTTTCTATCGTCCTAAAATCTATAGAGTCGGCAGACGCAATAACCCATCGAGTAACTAAAAAAAACGCCGTTTATATTTAGGATAATCACGTGACAGTTAAGTTTTGTCGAGTCGCGCATGCGTACACTTGAAATCAGGTGCTTGTATTGGGGAAAGCCGCGTTATATTTAAATCGGGAAAACCGGGTTCTATTTTTCAATCGGAACTATACAGTTTATGACAGCATTTGATCGTATTCTTCACAAATAGTGATGTTTTGACCCATGTTTTTACCGTTGAGGCATAACTACAAAAAACGCACAATTGTATGCCCATCTGGAGTTCAGTATCTTTAAAAGAAATACTTGATTCAAGGTACAAACTATTACAACTTGTGATACACGTTTAGCTATTAGTAAAACATAAAAAAACAGTACGCTAACATATGATAAAAAGCGATGCATTTAAGTTTTAATTAGTGAGCACAAACAATGTCACGTTTGAAACTGAACGTTAAAAACATGATAACATACTAATATTCTAACATAAACTTAAATATACCTGCTTATACATATTCGACTTTATACACATAATAATAACACAACCTGGTGCGTAGGGTTTAACAGCTTTGGGAAATAAATGGGCTATGCAGACCTATAGGACTTTTATTATATACTTAATTAATCAGAATTTTGTTATGAAAGCCATTCAGTGTTAATTTTATTAGGAGCTTGTTGTACCTTAAAGGTTCCCAGAGCAAATTATCATACAAGTAGACACAAAAGCAAAATCGTTTTCTTCCTGAGAACAATCATTAGCCTTTCTAAATGTACTTATTTATGTCTTTATTAGTTCAATACTTTGGCACTTTTTAAAGGAACGAAATAGGTTATAATAGTATGTTAAAGGGACAATGGCAACGAACATGTTTTTACTATTGCACTATAAATGCTATTAGGTGATAGAAATGCACTATACTAACACATATACATTTTATAAAGGATAAATAATAAAATACATACGTGAGATATTTGATAAAAAAATGTTTGACAATATTAAAACCCCCAAGTGGGTATCGAACTCACGACTAAGGAGTTATACGAAGAAATGACGGTAAACAGCGCTTTAACCTACTGCGCTATTCTGCTTTGTAAGAAACAGCGTGCAAACCATGGTTTTCCAAAATACTCACAATTCTGCTGTAAACACGTAAACATGAGAAGGGCCAAATAAACACAAATCCATATCATCAATTGAGTTTTATCTCAGAATGCCTAAACTCTGTTCTCATAGTATATACCTTATTTTAACATTTATTATATGACTGTATTAAACTCTTAATTTAAGATTTATTTAAGAAATTACCCCCTTGAGACCCTTTTCATTGACATATCCCTTTAACAATAAATAACGTAGGATATGCTTACAAGCGTTGTAGGCAAACGAGTGTCTTCTTGGTTTCTTGACTACAATACAAATACAATGTACATATTTTCATTTAACTTGTTACCAGTAACTAGCATATGTCTTTAAAGGGATGACTCATTACACCTACCTTTTTTGAACATTGCAAATATATTGATTTGAAATAATTGTCGTAGTTGTTCGATGAAGTCCAGTTTGCAGTTCGAGATATGAACTCTTTGTCGTTAATATGTCTATTGTTGTAAAGCAATAAAGCTAATCGATTAAATTAGACACTCGGTATTAGAGAACCAAATCTCTCTGTATTTCGTTGTCTACGTTTCCCGCCACGTATTCGATTAATCCAACAACTTCTGACTTTGACCAAAGTTCTAAATTCACGACAATTAACAAATCTGCAGTTAATTACTGTGATAATTATACCTCTAAAATGACATAATGTTATTAATGTGCAACATGTCATTAAGTGTATAATGAAAGGCAGACTTCCTTATGTAAACGATTTTCTTGTAGACATAGGAAGCAATTTTCTGGCATACAGATAAACAAACACACAAACACACATGTAAATAAAAGTGGCATATAATATTAATTATACTAATGATATCAATAGTAAAGTCATACATATTTGAAATCACTTCGTTTAACATGATCTTTGTGAAGTGCGCAATATTTTTTGTGATGTTGTGGCTGTGTACTGAAGTCTGTAATCAGTATGGTTTCAAATAAGTGTTTTTATTTATTTAAAAAAAGCAACTAATTTGTTGCATCTTAATAATGCGTAAATGATGGAATGCGACAGTGTTTCTTTGTCTTTGTTTGATAATTGGAACGTACTTTACGTACGAAACTGTTCTGTATATATTAACTAAAAAAAATCTAGACGTCGGTTATATCCCTTTGTACACAAACACATCAGCTATACAGTCGCTAACAAAGGGAAATAACATCGGTGGAACAAACTTCATATCCAAGTAGGTTATGATCTGTTAATATTTTAGTCTAGTATAATGCCTAAATAATAAACAAGCGCTCAATGTCAAAACATAGCAGAACAAAAATGACTATTTTATGCGAATGTCTATAATACATTAAGTTTTCTGATGCAGCGCAGTTTATTAAAGATTACATCCGATAACACAACTTAGACATTTATTGCCACAAAAACGTGAACGAATTAATAACTAGAACCGTTTTATAATAAATGTATGTCCGCATTTCAATAACATCACCTTGAAAACCAATTATTACTCATCAAGAATTTTGGTATATGATTATCATGTGTTAACATTGAAAAGATGCGCAAGATGAACGTTATCATTAAGCTATGATACTTGTTTTACCAGTTAAATATGTACTACGTGCATCGGTTGTACGTATAATTTTGTTATGGTCAAAGTTATTACAGTTTACAGTTATATGCCGTTCGTGTTTGATCTACAATAGTTTGCAATTTGCAATTTGAGATGTAAACTATATATTTTATTTACTATAACAAGCGTTTAACAAGTATGTGTGATATTGCTTAACACTTTGAAGCCTCTTGTTCCTCCTTTAAACCATTAAAAAATCTATGTTAATCGTGTTGGTTTGATAACATCGAAATAAATTACTAAATCGTATTAGAGCGCATTGCTGAGTAGCAAAATAGAAATCTACATGTATATTTTGTTTTGCATATTCATTATTTTCACACAATCTGCTGCAATTTATAAATCGCATTGATAACAATCACTTTCCAAACCATGTATTAAGCTTTAAGACGATTACTGATGATTGTTCAAGTTTCTCCTAAGATTGTATTAAGATTAAAGACGATTCATCACGATAAACCTAATATCAGCCAAAAATTATCCCGCTTCACTACGCTTCAAAGCGATTTGGACAGCACGATGCCTCGTGCATAATTGTGACACCATCGTAGGCAAACGTAGTGAATCCGTACTTACATCGCGATAAACCGTGCAGGCAACGCAATCCAATCGTCGTGTTGTCGTGGTCCATCGTGTATATTCGTGAGTAGTCATGCTAGTTGTCGTTAAGGATACTACTGGAATCGTAACCGAACCGTAGGGAAAGCATATAAATCCGCACCATATACGTAGCAAAACGTACGATAACGTAGTACAGTATTGTGATATATATGTCATAAGATCAGTCACGATTAATAACGATTAAGCACGACAGGCCACGAACGCCTCTAAGCCAGATTGAGATACGATGGCACTAGGATTGTCATACGTTTGGGAAAAATCGTTGCAGCGCTACGTTAGGCCACGAATGTTTTGAACATGTCGCAGAGCTTCCCGACCAATAAGGATCCCCCAAGATTCTGCAAGATTTACACAGATGCCAGTACTTATGTGTTCACGCTTTACCACGCTTGACCAAGATTTTGTAAATCGTGAGCAATCGTAGCCAAAATCGTGACAGTGTGACCGGGGCTTTAGCTATTGAACCTTTACGAAATTTAGAGAATGTGTCAGTGCTCTATTACAAGGCACAAACCCCGGTTAAAGCAACTTAACAATCAGAGTCTGGGTACAATGTCCAGCTGAAAAGTATAAATTATCCGTGTCATTTTTCTGCCGTTAGTGACTCAGAATGATTGTGATGTTTTTTTTATATATTGAATTCAAAATAAAGAACAATTAACATCAACGAGGGTATTTATAGAACTTGAACGGGATTTAATTGTATTTCTTTTTATGTTTAAATTGTTCTGTGTTAAACAACTTTTAAAGATATTTTGACGTTAGATTTCTAAGCAATTACTTACATATAAATACAATTATAACACAATATCGATATTGGATATCCAATAAATATTTCAATATACAAATTCAAGTAACTAATAGCATACAAATTGTTCCATGTGTGTATTGTTGGTGGTGATCTGGAGCACCTTCCGGATCTACAATGTTTTAAAGGATTTGTTACTATTCGAAGATTGGGCGATTTGCCGCATTATGTTGTATATGTCCTCATGGGTATGTTTGGGATGATTGATAGGTTGAATTAAGTGGTTAGAAACTGATTATAGCATTGACTGATTGTGATCCGAATACTGGTGTGAGTTCTGCGCTCTCTGAATGTTTTTCGTGCTGTGTGGAGAGCATATTTTAACTACAAGAAGCTTGGAAATGACCACAGTGATACAAGTGTTTTTGTTTCTCATTACCAGTGCGCGTTTATTTTTTGTTATTAATACGAAATTAAACTACTAAAAAATTAGCTTAAATGTATGGCTTCGAAGAACATAAAATAAATGTCCATCATAATGATAAATAAGGATTCAATGTTCTGATTAAGATGCGATAGGGAGTGAATCGCCATTTATGACAGACTGCGTGCGAAAACTCTCAGCCGAAACAGTTTGTAAGTGGATTTAATATGTTTTTATTTTATTCAGACAAAGTAATCCCGAAACACTCGAGGTGCTGAATTATAAAACAACTGTGATAGTTGTCGATGCAAACCAGTAATGAAATATGACATCATATTTAAGCAGTCGCTCGCACAATCAAATAAAGTAGATACTAAATGTCCAGGAAAACCTTGAATAAAGCGATATATTTTTTATGTTTGCACAGTGTATTTAAAGCGGGTAATATAATGTTGATGCGACGTTGCAAAGTTAAAACACTAAACCCATTTAAGAGGGGAAGTAAATCGCATTACTGTAGAACAATAATTAATTAAAGTGTGTTAAATATCTCAAAAATAGTTCAAAAATGAAAAGAATAACCTCTGCACACTGGCTATAAATTACCCTTATGGATATTCGTAGTAAAAATCTGTATTTTAATATAATTCATTTCTAGCAACAACACGTTATTCGTCATATCATTAAATGTACGCTTTTTGAGGTGCATTGTATATCCATAAGACAGTTTAAGAAAATACAAACAGCTCCATACAAATACAATATCACGTGTTTAAAGTGTAGTAGTTTAGTAATTTTATTACAATGATCTATTGTACTGAAAAGTTACTAACTTTTGCATTATGGTTAGAGTAATCTATGTTTGAGTATTTAAGAATGAAAAATGCAAGAAGCAAATGGAGAACAGTAAACCACGCATCATATATGTTCTCATTTAAATGTTAAATTTGTACAACGTGCATAAGATGTGAAATTTCAACTGCACAAGTAGAAAAATACAGCATGATTTCCTAAAGTTTGAGAATTCAGCAACAACTTTCCTATTAAGAGCTAGCAGAAAATGCATTGTTGAACGATCACCAGATGCATTTATTCCTTACCGCACACGAATCTGAATTTATTTGGAAACATCTCGTTATCATGGCAATGCCTTGGCAAAAGTTGACAACAAATTTTGGCACATGAGACATCATTATACAATTCCATGTGCAGGCACCCTACTGTAGCAAATCTGATCAAACTTTGTGAGACAATCATCGACCGTTTTGTGAAATATTTCACTGCTAACGATTTTTGTAGATCATGTAATCTGTTTTCCAACTGTAAAATGGTATGTATAAGACAGTTACACAATGTCACAAGCCGAAGTATCGTGTTGATATATAACTATCGATTAAACAATATGTGATTGAGGGCTGCTTTTGTTGTAAATAAATGTCTTTTCTGTCCGTAATTTACATGTATTTTTGTAGAAAAAAGTTGTTCTAATAGCATAGCGGCAGAATGGTTTATTGTATACTTTATCGAAAACAAAACTGTTTTTTAAGTTTACAACATTGCACGTTCGTTGTTTCCACATAATCTGTCTTACACGCTCGGTTCAATTTAAGTTCCAGAGCAGTAAAACAGTGAATGCCATGCACGTTCATATGTCTGGACAATTTTCATTAACGTTAACTTTGTAAAGTTGTATCATAGCTCGATTTCCGCTGTGCAATGATACATTCAAACCATTAGGGTTGTATGGATAAACTTTCTTAATATAACTTATATATTATTGTTTATAGCCGCTCTCAAAAACAAGAAAAGCAGCCAAGCTTGCATTGTGTACATACTAACTGCCTGTTTGATATCCCCAAGGTAAAGGCACATCAAGTTATAAATTTAATGTGTGAGACGTTACATCGCAACAGATCAGGTGCTCAAATGGCCAATTAATGCTCTTGTCATAATCGAATAACCACCTGCACAAACATACTCTTACGCACTTAGTTTGTGATAAATATTGAAATTAGTTTACCAGAACAGTATAAAAACAAGATTACCAATGAATTACATATACCAATTTCAAACACACTTTTGATGTTCTGAAACAATAGCCACTACCAACGATAATTCACAACTACATGTATAATGTATATATGTGACATTTTAAACAAATGGTTAATTGATAACGAAATTGCATAACCGTAATTGGAATGAGCGTGTAATTATTGTACCTATCATATCCAGTACATACTTATCATGCATTGTAAATTATGATGGTACACCCATCAGTTAGCAGTGACATGTATATGCTCTTCGGATTTTCAAATGTTCTCAACATTTGTGACTCTCAAATGGTCTGTTGCAACGCTTTTGCTGGATTTATTTTCTGTTTAGGGGCTTACATGCACATGTAGTGTTGTCTTGAAACAATATATAGTGAACGTATAGTTGTTTTAATTTAATAATTAAACTGAAAAATTTATGAGTTATGTACCTTCATTGTTATTAATTCAGCAACGTTATATATATTGGTCAGAAAAGGTTACTATATAACAAAGAGTTGTTTTTAAATGAAGCATTTGTTCCAACATTTCATTTTGTCGTGTATAAATCCTAGCGTTGTTCATTGTAATGCATTGTTATTTCAAAAATTAATTATACAAAAATTTCAGCACGCGACCTTGCAATGGTATTGCATCATTTACCTCTTTAGGGCCAAAGCGTTTATCACAAAAACCGAACATTAAAATGAAATGAAATAAAGCTGAGAATTATAATAACAAAAGCAGAACGACGCCTTTGTATTTTCTATAAACATTCACCTAACACAGTGTTATTTAATCCCCAATTACAACAATGTAAAATATTCAAGTATTTGCTATATAGCATGTTTTAACAAAACATACACTTTCGGAATTGAAAGACTGAATGGTTTATAAACTTCATCTAACACATGACGCTTTTACATAAGTCAAAAGCACTATTCTCCATTGGAAAATATATCATCTATAAAAAATGTATGGAGAGAAAAGACTAAAGCAACACTTGTCGATGAATATATGATTTCTTATAAGCAGGAAACGAAATCGGAAATGCATGTACGAGATAAAGACTGTAATATGGAATGTGTATATATAGAGAATAACAGGTTACTGCCTAGTCTTGAGTAATATATTAGGTGAGGCTTTGAATAAAATAACGACGAGGCTTGTCGTCATACCACCTTTTTCTTAAAATTACACCAAACGAGCTGATGTTTATATATTTAAAAATTAAGAGCGGCGCTGATTTTGCTAAACCGGCTTTTACACGTTCACGTACATGTAGTTATGAATTTTTAAATGTTGACTGGATAATACTTCATTATTAACGTTTCGTAATAATAAAGGAGCTGTATTCACTACGAATGCATAAATTACACGCATGTTCATTCATGTTATATTGAAAATGCAATTATGAAATGGATTGCAACGATTAATTTCATCGGATAACACACATCGCCAAACTGTTTGGAGACGCCATGTTGGAGTTGTGTATTGAAAAATATATTTTCAAGGTCGTGTTAATATTGACTATAGCGTGTTCAATTATTGGTAAAAGTGTATTAAGTGCAACATAAACCGATGTGGTGTAGTGACTTTTAGTGCATTTATTTTGAATATATTAAAATAATGGTGTAAGGATGATTTATTGTTCCATTGATGACGTCATATCACTACCAAAGTGCGGGTTAACGTTAACTATATACAATCTTGGTATCAAACTGTTTGTTTTGTTGAAATTGATTCAGTTGTGCTGAATCTGTGGACTTAGGAGTTGATTTCGCGTAATGTGACGTACATCCAAACAATTACTGATATAAACGATTCTGACCTGAAAAAAAAATCAGGCACCTTTGTATAAGGCCGATATCAGCATAGTGATTTGATAAATACACTACATGAGACACGTTTATATTGTATAATTTGAGCAGTAAAGCGTGCATGGCACATGCCTTTGAAAAAAGCCATTTCTTAAATAATATTACTATGATAACCTTCAGTGTTAGGGTCTAAATTTCCAATGTTCTTTATGCAACAAGCCAATAGGTTCCAATACTTATAAAACTCAACACACCGGGCTAAACGTTTATTGCACAACATTGTTTGTTGTCCATTTGTTTGGCGTCGGCAACCAATGGATAAATTAAACCTAATCAAACGCTTCTTATTGAATTTGCCTCATGTGTTTGTTCTGTCGCTTAACACCAAGAAATCAAGAAATCAAAGAGAATAGAACTATCTACGTTTCTTCGCCGAAATAATTAGTTTGTTGTGACAGTCTATAGTTCGACTGAGGATATTAGGTATATCTGCCACTAACATGCAATGATTCCTATCTTATATTTTGTCGCCTATACTGCTGACACTGTGCATTGTCGAAGTTGCTTTGTATAACATTGTTATAAAATATTTTTTTCTTCTCCTTTTTCTTCTTGTGATTATTATTATTATTATTATTATTATTATTATTATAATTAGTATTATTCTATCAACCAGTAGTGTAGTAGAAGTAGTAGTAGTAGTTGTAGTAGTAGTAGTAGCAGAAGTAGTAGTAGTAGTAGTAGTAGTAGTAGTAGTAGTAGTAGTAGTAGTAGTAGTAGTAGTAGTAGTAGTAGTAGTAATAGTAGTAGTATTGTAGTACTAGTAGTAGTAGTAGTAGTAGTAGTAGTAGTAATGGTAATATTAGTAGTAGTATTAGCAGTAGTTGTAGTAGTAGTAGTACTAGTAGTAGTAGTAGTAGAAGTAGAAGTAGTAATTGTAGTAGTAGTAGTAGTTTCGGCAGCGGAGGCAACTGCAACTGCAGCAGCAAAAGCAGCAGTTGCCATGGTAGTAGTAGTAGTAGTTGTTGTAATAGTAGTAGTAGTTGTTGTTGTTTGTGTTGTTGTTGTTGTCTGAAACATTGTAACAACATTCTGAATTACATATATTTATAACCCTATACTTACACTTCAAGGATAACTAGTGCGAATTGGATTCCTAGTTTGGTTTTTCAAAACTTTAAACGTGTCTGAGTAGACACCACTTTTTCCACTTGATTGCAGTCGCCGACAGAATATACAGTCTTTTTTGTGTCATCTGTATCTGTATTGGCTAATTCATTACAATCTTCATTAGGAAGAAATCAATTGACATTCCGGTGAAATCCCATTACATCAGTCTCAAGTTACCTTAATTTATGCACTGTCACGTATAAAATCAGATAAATAATTTTTTTATAGAACCAGTACATCCAATATGAAATACATTAACTTGTTTGAGGTATTTTAGTTTTATACAGAAACGAATGGATGATGAATTATAAAAAGTATTGCATTGCCGTTCGGTCAACTTCAATTTCTAATTTTCTGTTTCTAATTTCTTAGAAAACAATTCATATCGTCAGGTTAACTCAAGAACCACAACTTATATTCATTCAGTTTAATTTTGCGTGCATTCTCTAGAAGGCAGAACAATGGGTGTCTAAAGTCAAGTGCTAACTTTTGTGGATTTGTATTATTTATAAACGTGATTTGTTAAACACTTTTAAAGTCCCAGAGACATAATAAATGGTTAAACACATCACCATTCAATTCAGTCAAATATTACATTAAAACTAGTCTATAAGTTTGTTTTATTTTGCTTTAATATCGATGTTTGTATAAATGTGTAAAGGAAAAGAAGCCAACTACAATGGCATTTTCATTACAATTGTTTGAAGTCAATAATCAAATTGTCTTAAAATGAGCTATACAGGCCAACCTGGGCAACGGTACTCTATATACGAGTATTGTATATGTAAGCTTATTTTCTTTCAAAACTAAAGCAGAGAGAAATAAATATGCATGACTTTCAACTATAATATATAATCTCAATGTGCATGACATATTGCAACAATTTACTGTTGGTGAGCAATTTATCTGGTCAGGAATCTCATTTAAAATAAGAGTAATGCCCTTTTTTTTTTGGTTGTTAATACCGTTCTGCAGTTATATTTGCACTTGGATACTTGGGGCATAATCACCCGAGATGCTATTCGTTTCATTATCCTAAGACGGAAACAATATTTTGAATAAACGGACACTGACATGCAATATACCATGTGAAAGAACAATTTCTGTAGGAAAATCCATTATCAATGAAATAATCATACGTTAATTTTTACTAAAATTATAAATAAAATAAAATGTAGTAGTGTATACTAAAAAGTGTATTTTTCACGTTCATTAAATACAGTATATATTATATGCCAAAGAAGAATGGAATTCGATTTGTGAATTAGGCTCTTTTAGGAATTGTAATTAAATACACGGCACTGTGACACGTCTTTCTAGTCATCTATGTCGACTCAGTTGAATCACATTCCTCCAATTACTGTTTCTCCTATTTTCCCCTGGGATCTGTAAAAGTAGTCTAGATATTATTCAGAAGCAAATCGAAGAAACAAATCTAATATACAATTCCTCCTTTCGTATTTGCGTCTCGTTTTAGCAAGCGGAAAACACATTAATCCTCTTACAGCCGTTCATTTATGTATGATATTATTTAATATATATGAAACAAAACAAAACAGAACTTCATATTCTCAATCCCATTAAGTATTTTATATTATTAAGAAAAATGGAACGCCTTGTATGACGTTTTCTAATTTCCAAATGTTATTTTAATAAATTACATTATGTTTGTAATGTTGTTTGTGAATGGATACTCGCTCCTTTATATTCTATTCATTTGCGAGGTGTTTGTCTTGTCTGTTTTTTCGTTGGCTTGTTAAACTGTCTGTTAGCGGAAGCCAACGGTCTTTTGAGATGGTAATGTCCAAAAACAGGTATTGCGGAACATTTATTTTCTGTGCAGGCTAAGAATCAGTTAATCGAGACCTGAAAGGGTCCTTCTTCAAAACAGCAAATCATCACGCCTGATTCTAACCTTTTCATTATTAAGGATAATGTATGTCATGTGTATTATAATGAGTATATAGTGAAATTTACTACAAATACAGTTTCTAAAAACAGTCAATTTATTTAAAATGTTACGTCAAACTAATAACATCCAATTAGGCTATTTACTTGTATGTAACAGAAATAGTCACCTGGGTGTCCTGGAATAAGACCACTACATTAATGCGCTACATCGGTTATTTTTGACTCGTTGAGAAAGTGTTATTTCTTGTTACGGATTAATGTTCTGAAAATGTTTACAACAAATTACTGCAATGTAATAATTTTAAACTGTGGTATGGGAAATCGAGAGCACGCATCGTATGAATACATTTGACTCAGTAGGCTACAAATCACTAACAATCAATGCTCCATGCAACCTCGCTTCATCGGTTATTCTTCATGGCTCGTTGCAGATTGACTTGTTAACCAGCATATATAAAATTATGTTTGCATTATATAGATAATTAGATTAAAACATATGTGTTCGTCACTTTCAAATGATTTATTGTATTATGATGTCGGATACATAAAGTTTAAAGATGGGAAATTGAACTTTATTCAGACAAATGCTTCTTTTTGAGCAAAAATAAACCCACAATTCACATGCTTTTTGTTTCGTTTGTCACCAACAGTCTATAAACGTTGTCAGCTTTTTGAATTTGTCCAATGGTAATGCCATAAACCCACAAATAATGTCGAGCGCCATATGTTAGTCTTGTTTGTAAGTATTGTGTCGAGCGCCGTATGTTAGTCTTGTTTGTAAGTATTGTGTCGAGCGCCGTATGTTAGTCTTGTTTGTAAGTATTGTGTCGAGCGCCGTATGTTAGTCTTGTTTGTAAGTATTGTGTCGAGCGCCGTATGTTAGTCTTGATTCTAAGAGTTGTGTCCTACTTTTGTGATAAATTATATCTACCTGATATGTTGTTCAAAATAGACTATACAATACAACAAAAATAAAGTAATGCAGATACAAATACAATATTTAAGAACCATAAATTCAGTACGTTTATTATACATCCAAACAAAGTTAAGAATTCGTACCAGTTTGATATTGTTTGTAGTTTTATGCATTTTTAATGCGGATGTATTTTTGTTGTCTTTTGACATTGTAATGAATGTCCTAGACATCTCTACGTGCGAGTCTTAAACACAAATAAATGCGATTTAGCTACTACCTGTTACATTGAGCTCCAGACAGTATTATTATCCGATTCCATTTTAAGGAACATTTAGGAAATAAAATCCATTAATATAGTTTGCACTTAGTTAAATCTATAAAACACGTTTAGCTTCAAAACAAAACATAACTTCGTCTGCTTTTACACAATAACATAACATTCTCTAAACGCACACTGTAACACTCATTATGTACCAATTAAACTTCTTAATTAAATTCCACGAATTACCCACATCGTTAAGTAACTAGATTGGTTTGTTATTTTTTAAGTTGTACTTTTTGGAAGACGTACTTCCAATAGGTTTATTAGAGGTTAATTATTGCAACTGTAATAATGTCTCTTGTTAAGTATGCTGATGATATTAACGAATTTTCAAAATAGTCCGATTTTATAACAATTAGAGCAATACAAAATAATACTTTGTAAATTAATCGAAGGGTATGTACGGTTAACTGCAGTATTAGTTGTCGTGTCAATTGAGTTTTATTGTACACACTTCCTTTGAATCTTATTGAAAGTAAACGCTTACCAAAAGCTAAATACATTTAATTCCGTCTCTATAAAATGATTTAAGAATTTACTTGAGATTCTGGAATATACAGAAATTTTTAAAATATTATTGTTATTAGGACATTGCAAATTGCCTTGTTGAAGGTCTGTGTTCGAGTGTTTTCTTGCTATTCAATTAAACGACGGACACTACATCAGTTCGAACAAACCAACAATGTTGGTTGTTACTGAACTTTTTAAAAGACATTGATATTCATACTATTTATGTAACTAAACTTAAACAAATTGTATCTTTAGAACAACAAATGCCTTTATTAAAAGTAGTGTTATACAACTTATATTTTTCAGAAATTTTTGAAACCGATTATTTCCCGTTGTCAAGATAATGTAATTGTTAACAAAAAGATGGGTCAACATGTGGTGAACGTCTAGCGTCCATAAAAATGGCTTCATAACTCAAGCATGACCATAAACGTATGTGGTATAATTATTTCACGGAAGAGTGTTGATCTACTTACATAACTTGCCTACACCATTGGCATTTATAAAATATTGAGTTGTCGTCAGCTTTAGCCAGAACGTTAATATCTATTTCTGGTGATAACGTGAGAAAATAACATTACGTTTGCCTCTAGGCGCTTAGTGCTGATGCCGAGATAAAGTAAAACATAATGTTCATGCGCGGCAATAGAGATATTGACATTTATATTTTTTGTTTAGTAGGTTAAACCAGTATTAAAAACAGAAATAAAACATCAAGGCTATCAGACGTGTTTACGTATATATATTTCCTTACAAATATTCTGCGTTTAGTTGCTAAATAATGTTGAACGAGTTTGGGGCAAATATTCCATACTAAAATAACATAATTTAACAGTCATGAAATGTCAATAATGCAACAATATAGAAACAATTGTGTGTAAACGATGCAACCGATGGTGCTTAATGTGGTCACAGAATAGACAGAACTTGCAGTAACTCTTACGAATATTCGAATATTCAAATCAAGGGAAACATTTGTTCGATGCCATCCCTGCTTATTATTATATCCTTACATTTGCTATATGATTTTGACGCTATGTTTAACTGAATAATTGAAATATTGAATAACTGATTCCACGAATACTATATATAAATTTCATCTCATTGAATAAAATCAGAAAAAAACAACAACCGCATACCAGTCGCAATTCAAGGCATGATGATATTTTTATGTAGCATATAATTATACTCTAATTTCCGTTCAGTTTTTAGAATACGTCAAATGCCACGAATATTGACTTAATTCGATAGAGACAGTGCACACTGCTAGCAACAAGGCAGTCAATATCCTTCCGGAAATTAAATGTTCATTGTCAATGACGGAATGCCTCAATAAATATATTATTCTTGCAAGGGATCCATATGAAAAATTAGCTTCAAAGAATTTTGGACACGTTGTAATGCAAAGGTGAATTGATTTGACAAATTTACTGAATATATATTGTTATTAAATTTAGTAATGTTTGCGTGTTTGTGTGTAGGAGGTTTGGCGCCACAGAAACCGGTTTAAACCCCCAATGCTGTGCATTGACCGTTCCAAGGCGGTGACCCCAGTTTTATTTATGTGTGTTTTGTGTTTGTTATATGTTTTTGTGATGTGCTGTGTAGTTTTTTGGCAAATGGTCATAAAGGACCTCGAGCTGCTAATTAGAGTTCCATCCAGCTGTCGCAACTGGAGTTTTGCTTTGTTTATATTTAGACAGGCTCACTTAAACAAAGAATATAGACGACATTTATTATGAAAAACAAATGTACAATATAATTATATGCTAGTACTATACTGGAAAACTTGTCCTTCACACATTACTATTTTGAAATACATGTACATTTTATATATAATTCAATTACTTGGTGTTCGTTTTGTGTATTGGCTATCCACCACGTTGAGACTTCGCTCGGTCCTTACACTATATCTTTTGCTTTGCAATTAATTTACGACACTGCGATACGTCATTGCTTTGTGACGAAATGAGACTGAAGTCATTTGGCCCCAAGGCTGATTCTTCTTCTTATGAAATTGAGTTTCTTTGAAGTGGCCATTGTAATTTGCAAAATACTCTGTCATCATATGTTACACATGGTGCGATTATGTTTGAAAATGAATTGTTCTTACTTCTATTCCGTTCTGTTGTTGTTGATAACTTATTACGGTGTAGGCAGGCGATCAGTAAGAACCATATTTGCGTAATTTAGCACCACTCACTACCCTAAAACAGACATATCTGGGCCTCTTTTGCTTCCATTGCCTTGAAAAGGTTAATGTGAAAATGCGAATAGAATATCAAACAGTTACCCACTTAACTTTTTTTCAGGAAAGTCGTTTCAAATACAAAAACTATTAAATGTAAAATACACAGGTTGATTACAAGTACATGTATCAAATTCGTTTTCAAAAGTGTGCACCAAAAGCATTTGCTAGTTAATGTTTTGCAAGCTTGGCCATTTCCTTTCAATACTTTGAGAGAACGTATACTACTATTGACTTTTCAGAGTAGCAATATTG
Organism: Congeria kusceri; assembly: GCA_027627225.1. Taxonomy (NCBI): domain Eukaryota; kingdom Metazoa; phylum Mollusca; class Bivalvia; order Myida; family Dreissenidae; genus Congeria; species Congeria kusceri. The sequence goes on from CM051030.1 coordinate 51,819,649, forward strand.
CATTCTGTAGCCAGACTTAGCAGTAATAGACTTGGCATCTTTCCGGAAATTACATGTTCAATGACACAAACGGAATGTCTCAATAAAGAATATTATATATGAATATGTCGTTTTGCAACGGTATGCAATTTGATCTTAACTACTGGTTACGTTTTGGTCTATTTATGTGGTTAGTTAATTGTTGTTGTTTTGAAATAAACAAATGGCAAAATTCCATTCTGCTACAAATGTATATCAATTTAATATACGATCAAATATCATTAAATAATGTTTCAGTGATTTAATAGTTCTTTAGGTTACATCGGATAACAGTAATTGAGGTAACATGGGACTGATGACAATTCGCTAAATGTTAACAAATCTACTAGGATATTGACGACATATTTGATATTGGTAACCACTTCCTAGTTAATAGCTTATAGTTAAAAACTTTACCGAAAGAACCTCTGTTTAAGATTCGAATTACTGGACTTTTAAGGGATTTTGCCATTGAGAAGGGCCCCAAGGTGACATTTTCTTTAAAAAAATCTGAAATTTAAGATATTAACACTAGCACATAATGACAGTTACAACAGAGAATTTTTGATGGGACAATAATTTACGCATTCTGAGATAAAAATAAATGTATAATAAGGGTCGTGTTTGTTTGGCCCTGTTCATGTTTACATGTTGTTACCATGGCTTGCACACAATTCATTTCGAAGCAGAATGGCGCAGTTGGTTAAAGCCCTGCCTAATGTTACTTCTTCGTATGCCTCCTTAATCTTAAGTTCGATACCCACTTGGGGTTTTATTTTTTTCAAACCTTTTTGCTCATTTGTTTTTTATCAATAATCTCATTGTGTATAATGTCATTTATTTGTTATTTAATGCACGTGTCTTACTGTAGCTCATTTCTATCATATAATTTAATTTATACTGCAATAAGAAGCAAATTTTTCGTTGACATAGTCCCTTTAATTGTGACATAATGAATTTCTCTTTCATAGATGACATTATTTCAAGAGTCTTTTTACGGCATCCACATGCCACAGTTGATTCGATATGAGTTAGATGGCACTTAAATAGAAGATTGCAATACGCCTAACTTGCACTTAATTGAACAAAAATGTGTGTATCATTACTTTTGCTTAATTCATATAAACACTATTGCAATATAGTTTCCATATAAAATTGTTCCCCAAAGGGGTCATAACGTAGGGAGATGTCTGATCCAACAATTTTAGAGATAAGCACATGTTATGGGTGTTAATATGTCCCATTGTACTCAATGCTGAATTTTGGTCAGCAAAACAATTGCCTCTCTCAAAGCGCGTGGGATAATCGAAGTTATATATTATGTGTTTTGTTTTCTGTAGATTGTGCTTTGCATGAAGACAGAATATCATACATAAAAAGATATGTGTTTTTTACAGCTTAAGTTTGGTAATATTTTGTATTTAAGAATGAACTATGTTCATTCTTTTCACTACTTTTGGGCGACAATATTTTACCTATTGACTGAGAAACTCAGCAGTACATTGTGGAAATCAAAGAGACCAAATCCATGGTGGTTTGTTTTTTAAATGTCAATTATATTGGTATTGAAATGCTAATACCCGTTTTTGTCCTGGTCATTATTTCATTAGATGGCGGTGAATGAAAGGTGTCAAGTTACCCAGGCAATCTATCATCCGGTGTTCAAATCGATGTTTTGTAAGAATAAATTATCAGGGCTTTTCATTTTCTGCGATGGCATTTACTATCTGGTAAAAGTTTTAATAAATATTCAAACTGTTCACAATTTACTTTAAAAAAAAACGTTATTCATTCCATTGCCTTAAACAATTGGCCCGATGTTTAACAAAGCGTGGTATCTGTTGCATCAACTATTTGCTGTTTTACTTCTTATTTCAGTTGTGTTCGCTTTCTTGCTTGACCCAAATTTTACGCGTGTTGTTGTATGAACAACCTTTGTTTTAATTAATGAAACACCTTAATATACATAAAATGTGATAAAACATAATCCAGTGTTGTTTCATTCATCATATCCAACAGTTTCTTATGGTACTATGTATTGGTTGCTTCTCACTCGATTACATATCAACATTTAAATGTAATTACATTTTTGGCAAACTGTATAGGTTAGATACCAGTAATTCCAATTCCCATAGGGTCCCATTATAAAATGGCAAACTTTCCAAGCATTTTTCTAGCATTTCGTTTATTTCAGATTGTGCGAGCGTGGTATCAATTTAAAGAGCAATTTGTCCTCTTCCAGTCTGTCTAATAAAAAAGGTATGTCATGTTACTTCTAAGAAAATGCATCTCACTTAAATGCAGGCACCGGTAGAAAACAGGGTTTCGGCAGTCATATTTCAACTAAAGACCCATACCACAGTAAACACACCCCAAAACTTCACCTTTCAAGTTAGCCTCGAATGAAATGCACCAAAATGTTGCAGACACGCATAGGATATTAGAAATAACCACAAATAGCATGTCTGAGATTGCTAAATGGCTTTTATGCCAGAAGAGAAGAGGAACTCTTTAGTAATAGGCACTACTTTTGAATGGACCACGGAGGGATACGCCATGATTTACTGGTATCTAACCTATAGTTATTCCCGCTATAGAAAGGAAGCAAACAATGAAGAACACAACAATGATAAGAAATGTATTAGCATAACTGGTGACTTTGACATACTCTATTGATTCATAAATAACAACATCAAAACATCAATTATATCAGACAAATCTTCGTTCGAATAGTTTTGAAAACGGTTTGTTTAAATGGCATACACCATTACGTCCGTTGCCTACAATGCATGGGCCAACTAGGTTGTTTTGTGTCATAAGGAAAATCGTCGATTTGAAAGTTCTGCATGCTTATTCTGTTATTCGAAATTGTTTGACGTTTATCAATATACGTAAAGTATAGATAGTGTTACTTTGCATATCAAACAACCAAAAACATAGTATACGCATTCGACACCTTCAAACCAACATATTTTATTGGTAAAACATTGTGAACGGCTATTGGATATGAAAATATCGGTAAGTGTAAATAATTAAAGGTAATAGTGATCGGTTCAATAAATGAACACGGGAACATGTACAAAAATTATTGCTGTGATTGGCTGCTCGAATCACTCTGATAATCTAAAGTGCTACTACTTTTATTTGTTTTCACGTATAATTTAAACTTAACGAAACCGTATCCGGATAAATTACGTTTATGTATTTTATGTTGTCAAAACAGTAACAGTTTTAATAAATGTATCTCGGAACACTATGTAGTCAAACATTGAAATATTATTAGTGTAAGTGTCTTTGCATTTACAAGATAAACAACTAAAAACCTAGTTTCATTTTAAAATATTAAATTAACAGAAAATTGCTTGTATTGGAATATGTGCTGTCCCCAGTGTGTTCCTTGTGTAATCGATTCGGATCATGCGCGTGTTTAGGGAGGCAGATAATAAGCAGAATCGCTGCATGATTAGAACCTGACGTAACAATAATTTCAAAACAAGTAATCATTTGAAAACATAATGGCAGTTAAATTAGAATAATTGTATTTATCACAAACAACTCAAAACAAATTTAGATCGCTTAGTGTTCCAAGCTGTATTTGCGATGGCGCGGAAACGATTCGCGGTTGGCAGGTTCCAAAGAGATAGCGTCCTCCTGTGACAATATTTGATGATATTTGATGATTTTATTCAATTGCTACTAAATGCAAGTGCGATCTACAAATTAAACGTTAAAGAGCGGATATACGAAACAAATCACACTCGATGTCCTGTTTCATAGTTTGATGAGGATTTCTCTTGGGAGAATCAGATGTGATTAATTTCACAAATGTGGCTAGAGTTCCTCGCTAGTGTATGAACCTGGTTTTGTTGGAAAGTATGCATCTGTTATCATAACTGCGAAATGAAACTTTTATTAATAAATATATTGATTTTACCGGTGCACAATCGAAGTCGTTCGAATCATCTGTCTAATATATTTTGAAAATATTTGTAGCTGAGTCTGTATAGTTTCGTCTTTATTTAAAACAATCATTGGTCGTAAGTACAACCCTAGTATGTACCTCGTATGTATGGTATGTCATACGATAGTATTGCAGAAATGAATGGTTCAATCCACATTTTCCTGAAAAAAGCATCAACTGAGTACACAAACAGAGTGCATGTAAATGTACTTCAATGAGCATAAAACACATAACACGTTTGGTTCGAAACATGTATCGCTGGGTAAATGTAAATTTGTTTGGAAACATTCTAGAGTGCGCGGTAATCGTGTAGCAACGTTTAGACGTAAGGGTAATATACGGTCGCTTTAGAAATAAAACTGGTCATATCAGTACCAGTTCTGGCAGTTGCGACATGCACTATCGAATCCAGAATATTCATTTTCAAATTTAGGCCATGATGTTTAGAACTATTTTGAAATGAATAGAAACGTACGATGGACGTCCCAAGTTCATTAAGAAGTTAAAATGAATGTATACTAATACAGCGTTAAAATATGTTTTCAATACAGGTCATCTTCACTCATGTACACAAATATTATTAAAAAATATTTACAAATACCAAAATGGTATCCAAAATACCATAACAACCATACACATGCGGCGCACGTCAAGCGTCAATAATGACGTCACGCGTTTACATGCCTTTCTCAAAGGAGTCTCCACGAAATATAACTCACTTGCGATGTCTTTTCGCCCTTAAATCTTCAAAGACATTACCACGTATCTATCAGACATCTGTTAAAGGTAGTTGACAATCAAATCTCTTTAACTGTTAGTCTACGATCGGCGTCAACGCATTGTCTCACCAAATCACATGATTCTTCATTGATAGAAATCGGTCCTCTAGTTCGTATGTTCTCCTTTTCTATACATCTTGATTCATTTTTCCTGCCACGCCATTTGTATACAAGTGCTTGCGAAACCTTTATAAACTGTTCTGTACGGCGCAATTGTCTAATAGTCTGAACAGGTGTCATTCCAAGATCAGCACACAATTTTACAACTGTCCGCTGCGCTGGGCGTTCTTTTGACGTTGCCATTTCAAAATCTCTATTTTCTACCGATCGTTTTCGTTTGTCTGTATAATGTCCGTTTTCGAATCATCAATTAAAAATTGTCTGAGATGACGTCACAAACTCAGCAGACGACGACCACATGATATTTAGCGGAAACAAAGTCAGATATTGAAAATATGCCTCCTTGATTACAGTTCTTACAAATACATATTAGGATGAGCAATGGCGAGGGACGTCCCTCGTATATATATTCTAAAAAATATCTCAGATTTAAGTTAAAGAACGCCAGATCGATATTAGAAATTACATCGTCCGTGGACATTGCTTGTAGTAGTTTTATTGGTTTGACACTGAAAAATGTTTTATTGCTCTACGGCGTGTGGTACATGCAGACCAACACTTCCTCTTGTGCAATTAGAAACACACAATTTGAAACATTGCGTTCTATTACCAAACAATAACAGTGGATAATATTTAGATATTCTGAACTTGTGGTAATGGCATGGCCAATTCACACGCAAGTCTTTATATTATTTCATGTGAACACTTTGAGCATTTGTTATCAGAAGATATTTTTAAGTTATAGTGATGAAGATTGTCAGATGTACAGTTGTCAAAACAAGTGCAAGAGTTTACTTGCAGCTAGATGCGTATTTTTGAATACAATGCACATTAGGCTGAAACAAGTTAATGGATTGTTTCACAGCAAATTTTCCAAAAAATCAGGAGGGAGGCGTATTTTTTTTATTGAAGTATTTTGTGCTCCTCTTTTCTATTGGCACTATATAATGATTTAAAAAAAAACAAGTAAATAAGTACGGATTAAAGACAATTTTAAGTTTCAATAACAACATAACCATCCCTTTTTATAATAATCTTAATATAGGTGTATTAATTGATCATGTTACAAATGGTCATATTACACAGACGTAGTATAAGTGTTTATTTGGATATGTGACTTTGTTTACTAGTGAACATATACAGTGTCCCGTTGCCAATCTCGTATCGGATACAGTTATTCTAAAATGGCTAGTAAATGTTCTTTAGCTAGCATGGCATTGGACAATTAAGGATATTGTCATTCAAGTGGTTTATTCGCTTCATCAGATGGACGTTCTTTGTGTCAATGTAATGTGATTAAATAGATAGTTTCAGCAATTATTGTTCATGTCTTAGATATTGTATTCGCCAACCAATTGTGAATTGCCAAATGATAAACAAGTAAACAATATCATTTTGCCCATCTTTGGTCGGTCATGTTTACCATTCAAAGCACTTGCGTTTTCGACAGAAAAACAAAGTGCTATTGTTTGTTTTCAGGAGTAATCATCAATAGATCAATATTATATAGCTGATTTTGTTTGTTTCAGTTTGATATAAAGTAATACGAGCGTATGCGCGTTGTTATCGGTTGTTAAAACTCGTCAAATCTCAGGTTTCCCATGTTCTAACATATTACTATCTCTTAGTCATGATTTCGTTCCTAAAACATTGCGTGCATGTTTTAGGCAATTACTGTAGAAGCGCAACATAATCGGAATTCAATTAAAATCCTGCATCTTAATTGAGCAGCTCATCTTTGGCTTAATTGTTAGTTAAATATTAAACACGCAAGGCAAGTCGACTAAAGTGTTGTACAAATAACGGTACTGGTAATTGTAGAGAAAGATATATCGTATCACATCCATACAGGTTTGCGGTGTCGTATCTATTATTCAAAATGTGCTATTTATATATAGTAATTACCAATTCAAACCTTATGGAAGCCCATATTTGCGACGGCGTATTGAAATGAATCTTTAATAATTATTTTCTTTAACGGGGCGTATCGAAGGTAGGTCGACAATAACATTTGCGAAAATAAAGTTCATTTACAAAGAATCAAATTTAAAGCATTTTTTAATATGATATTATTGCTTCTATAAGCATTCGTCAAACGTATATTATGTTATTATATATACACTGATGATGTGTTTGTGCTTGTATAAGACATTTTCGGAACGATTCATTTAATATTTTGTTGCTCCTTGGAATATATATTCGAGAAAAATATGTACTTATTTTTGTTTTTGTGAAATGCACGTTTAACTTTACTTATAGATAATACCTTATAACTTTAAATAGTGGCAACGTCATGGTCCACTATCTCAATAAATATGACATCATTTAAGTATTTGGCTGTACACATAATAACAATACCGCCTACAATAATAAGAGCTAATGAACGCTTTGCAAACGCGATAAAAATCACCGTTCTTAGCACAACTGACGACAAACAATTTTTAATTGGCCCATTGAATTTAATTGTGAAACGGATGAAGCTCAGAATGAGATATTTGTCTGTACAATAGCACTATTATGGAGTTTTCTATAGCGTAAATACTCGCCCTCTTAACTCGTAAGGAACTAAACAAATATTTTGATATTTTCTTAAGGGTATTGCCAATGGAATACAAATTTAACAAGCTGATTCATTTACTATGTGATTAACCTATTTTGTTATTTGTTGTTATTGCATGTAAAGGTTTATTATGTGTTGTAAATATAGGAAGAATGAAACTCCAGAGAATCATCAGGAGATAAACCCGTATTACCATCCGCTGGTCCTTTATTTGAGGCAATTGAGGCACATCTGGCAATGTCATTGATAATATAAATAACATAGTGTGTTTTGCTATTTTGCCTACATAGTATTGGTATTTCTGTGCCTATTTACCATGCATGGTATATACTTATAATTAATCATTTTATTAAAATTTAATATTAATGACGATGTATGGGAGTAAGTTAACAAACATAAAACAATACAAATCAATGGAGAAAACATGGCGAACCTTCATCATTCTGGCATCGCATGCTTTAGAAAAGGGTGTTAATATTAGCACCTAAACTGCACCTATATGGTTCAAACCTATGAGAGTCCAATCCTGAAATTATTGACATGATATACGTTTCACAACCTCACATTGATATTAATAATTAACAACGTACCCTGAAATTTTCATTATCGCCATACTCTTTCAGTTGATGTTATACGGGTTGTTAATTGTTTAGAATGGTTTCGTTTACCTGATGATTTCTCTGTGCCTTTATTATACCAATTATCGACATCCTGAGTAATCCACCTGCTACATTAAAGACGATATTAGTCTTAGTTTCCTGCGTAAAATGTTTTCTCCGTTTAAAAAAGAAATATCGTGCGATTACTGTTATAGCAACCATAAATCGTCTAATATAATTTATATGCACGTTCATAATTTCAGATTTTGGACGCATGTACACCCAAGTTGTTTCCTTAAAATAAATACAAAATATACGTCTTTTGTCGTGTCTAATATTGTATTATTGTTCTAAGTGAAACGGTACCAATACTCGTAAATTAAACACTATATTTTAACCGTTATAACCTAAATGTAAGCAATAAACATGCACACAACCATAATACAATATTCAGAATGAGGCACTGTGTTGGCATGGCCTTAATAACTTTGTGTTATTTACAGGCAACGTGCGGATACAACTCACTATCTAATTCTGCTACAAAATGACGCAAAAATGACGCAAAGAACTCGAAACCAAACACATAAACCAATGTGTTAGGATTACAAATGTATGTCGGTCTGCAGATAGTTCATTATTATTTTAACAAAAACAAATGTGATATGTTTTTTGAGGGAAGACATTTCAGAAACGAAATATAAGAATCTTCCTAGAATGGTCTGATTTTTAGCATACAAACACCAGAACATAAATTAATACTCACGTAAACTTTTTTTAATAGTCATAACTCATTTCATGTAATTGGATCCAATGCCATTAAATTACTGACCCAATGGCGGAGAATATTACAGTATAATAAGTGTTCGCTATTTAATATAATTAACAAACTCGCAATTGCAAATCGATTATTGTACTGATCTTTGTTTCCTTATAAGTTATATAATAGAGACCGTAATATTTCCCAAACTTGTCATACAGATCTGTTTCAAATTGACAGCCATTTAAAATGAGAACAATTGCACATAACTACTATTAACTATTTCATACTCAATATTTGTTTACTATAATCAATTACTATAAACGGATCGTAGGTGATAGCTTTGTTATATCCTGACGTCTTAACGTTACAACTAATCAAACATTAACTGTAGATATTTGTTATTAGTCAAGAAATACATATATAAGGTCACTTCATTCTTAAATCATGTGTGCGAAGTATAAATACTTTGTTATGTTATGTTTATGGGTGTTTTCTGAACTCTGAAATCAGTTCAATACGCATCATTTCAAATAAGTTGTTTACTAGAAAACGAAACGCACAGCAAAATGTTTGTTATGTTGAATACATGAAATGATGTTATACGACAATTTATTCAGACCATTGCCTTTGTTTGATATTTAGTGTACACGTTTGTACTTTATATACGTAATTGTCCAGTATCGTATCCAATAAATACACATCTAGATTTTGGTTATATCTCTTACACAAACTATACAGTCGTTAACAAACGGAAAGTAACATTGATGAGACAAGATTATCTGAACTGATCCCAATAGGTGATGGTCTGTAAATATATAATGTTTATATAATGCCTAAATCATTAAACAGCCGTAAATGCCAAAACATAGCGGAAATAATTAGAATATATGCAAATGTTTATCGAACATTTAGTCTTCTGATGTATCGCAGTGGATTATACCTGATAAAACATGTCATGATGAAGCCATGTGTGTTAATATGAGCATTGTATGTTACATCTACTGAGAATAATATTCGACAATATTGTCAAAAAGCTCTTACAGAAAGACATTTATTGTACCATTGACATGTAACAAGTAATAAATTAAAACATTTTACAATACTTAATTGATTGTCTATTGCTATAACATCGCCTGTAATAACAATTACAGCTCTTACAACATTTTGTTACATGAATGTTACAGTTTTAACATAGAAAATATGCGTTAGTTGTTTTGAAGTTATCAGACGCTCTTGTGTATATCAACAAGGGTGCATGTACAATGTATTCCTTTGCAATTTTAAATGTTAAATGCATTTTATATTACAAATGATTTAAAAAGTATTCAAGTTATTACAATAGTTGTATGACTATATGTGAGGTCGTTTAACAAGCTGAAGTCTCTTGTCTATATTTAAAGACACAATCCATAGACTATATTGCAATGCATCTTAAATGTACGATAGTTCTTATGAACGGTAAAGCCGTTTATTCGACTGAATACTGTTTCTAATTTAAGAAATGCATTTAATAATATCAATGTTTGAAAACGCTTGATCATACTCCAGAGGCATCACCGCCTATCGTATACAGAAACTATACGATCAAAAGTTACCAAAGCGATATTATTTTACCAATTTCAATGCGTCTTTTTTGTATATTGATGGGTAAGATGTGCATAAGAAACGATTTCTGCAAAGTTTTATTTTATTAACATAATTATGGACTGCTGCGTTAAAACCATTGCACGTAAATATAATAGCGGTATGTTGGTGAACCTAAGCGAGACGGATGCCTGTTGTCAAAGAGTGTTGATTTGAATCTAATTTTAAAATGGTTTCACTATCGTAATCAGTTATATATTCGTTCACGACTTTTCGTCGTCTAAACTGAATACATGAGGCTCAAACGTTGGATAGTAGATGTGTATCGGAGGATATTTGCTTCATTCATTTGTAATATTGACCTTATCAATTACAAGGAATCGATTGATATTGCAACATAACCTAATGTTAATACATGCACGGATTACATGCATCATTTGCAATGCTCATTGATACTTGAATAATTATGTTATTTATTTTTCAGGCTTAAACTATGGAGCTTTGATGGTGCTTTATCGTGGTAAGTTGTGACTCGATGCCATTAATTTAGCTTATGTATGTAAAATAGTGAATACAACAGTCATTTTGCATTATCTTAATCATACCCTTTTCAGAAAAATCGTAGTCATTTTTAAATCTAATAAATTCACAATTTTACCACAGCACAGCACAGCATAATGAAGCACACTACAGCAAAAATTAAAACACAACACAATATATTTTATAGCATTGACCATAATCAATGATTTTAATAAAGGTATATTATTGCTTTTATAACATATCAATAAATTACTAAGTCGTATATGAGAGTATTTCTAAAATAAAATGGAACTTTATATTTTGTTTTGCATATCCACTTTATTCACACAATCTGCTGCGATTTACTTCACTCGCATTGACTCCCAAGTAGTTTTCTAACCATGTATTAGCATTGAATCTTTACAAAATTGGAAGAATGTGTCAGTGCTCTACTACCAGGCAAAAATTCCGGTAAAAGCAAATTAACAATCAGTGTTTGGGAAAAATGTCCAGCTGAAACGGTAACAATTACCCATGATTTCTAATGTCATAAGTCACCTACTCGGACTCCGATATTGCTGCAGAATAAAGAACATTTAGCTTCGAAGGGGGATTTTGACGGAACATCAATTGGATTGAAGTTAAATTTTCATTTATTAATGTTTTGAAATGTCTTTAGTTAATTTAGCATTGTATTTTTAACATGATTTAATATATTACAGAGTACGTACATAAATATATACATTAAAATGCACTAATCTAACATATTATGTGCATATTTTGAATATAGCGTAAGCAATCAACACAACAGTTTTATTACGTCATTTTATATTGTAAACATACTTTACATTGCACATACAGTATTGTTCTGAAGTGTTAACTTTAAATATTGCTATTGTTTGAACAATAATTCTTATCAAAGATTAGGCTATATAGCAATCTATTGTCAACTACATGTAAAACGGTGGAAGCCATTCCGAGCGATTTATATTTCTCGAATTATCATAATGCATTTCCTTGTTTAGCCTTTTACAGTCAATGCGTGAAAATAAATCATTAAAACCATTTCTATGGTTATATACATGCTCATTAAAGTTAAGTCATATTTTCAGTACATATTGAATGTCAACTATCGGACGCCTGCAATAACCGCAGTTTTGACAGTTCTGTTTCCGCAGTCCCAATGTTTGTTTCGGAAATAAAACTTATTAAAAAAGATTGTGCTCAATACATATATTTGAAGAATAATATAATAAATGCTCATTATATTTCACAATGATGATGCAATGTTCTGAACATTTGCTTGATGAGGTTAGAAAAGTTTCGCCAGTTATTATAGTCTGCATGCGAGATAGTTCGTTCGAAACAGTCCTTAAGTGGATTAATATGTTTTTATCTTACTCAGGCAAAACCAATCCCCAAACACACGAGGTACTGAATTATTAAATAGCTAAGATAATTATTGACCCAAACCAATAATGGAATATGACATCATAATTGAGCTGTCGCTAATTGAGCTGCCGCTAGCACAACACAATGAATTAAAAACAATATTTCGAGGAAAACGCATGTACAAAGACGGTATTTGTCGGACCATTTTGAAGCGGCTATTATCGTAATGGGAAGCTGCTAAGTAAAGCACAGAACGTCGTTCAAGAGGCCGCTCTAAACATAAGAGTACGAGAGAGTGTCACAAATACGTTTAGTATTTAATTTACAAATATTAGCACTAACACACTTTTTCATAGTGGCTGTTCGATGTTGTTCGATGTCGAAAAAAATGACTATACCAACATATCCATTTGTATTATGTAGTGTACAATACTGAACACTAGTTGAATGCAAAATTCAGATGGGAAAACGTCTATCATGCAGCATCTGATTATCTCGCGTGAATCAACATCATTTATAGAGGTGTAAATCATTGCATGCCATGTCATTCCATTGGTGTCGGCCACTTTCATTAACTTTCATTATATCTAACACAAAACACTGCTAAGCAATGGTAATTTCAAACGAGATGGCATAAATGAACCTTCTTTATTTGTCTTATATATACTTGTGTATACTATTGGAATCAGGTATCATTTATTAGCGAGATCAAATTTAGTATATTTCGTAAATTGTTTTTTGTTCGCTAACAACTACTAAACAAATACATAGGCCATGCGTCTGACATTACATAACGAGGCTGAAGGATATACACTACTATTAAATCTCATAGAAAGGTTAATGTGTGTACACAAATTAAATGCCTAGACTGATGTTTCTCAAAACCAAACGTTTGACATTGTAAGTGGAGACCCTCAAATCCAGAAAAAATCACATCTTCAGTGTATACATAATAATTAACTGTATGATATACCCCAAGGTAAACGTGCATTTCAGAACGGTAATGAATTTAATGCGTGGGACGTTACAGCACAAAACAGATCAGGACCTCAAACAGCCAATTAATGCTCTCGTCCAAATCGAATAACCACCTGCACAAACATACCATTGTTACGCACTAAGTATTTTATAAATATTGTAATGCGTTTACCAGAACATTATACATTTATGTTTACAAAATTCTCCTCAAGTCTACAAAAGCTAGTTAAATGTTTGTTTGCTATCTTTATGTTCGGAAAAATGTCAAAATAACATTCAAGATATAGATTAGCATTGTAACATGTTGTTAACCAATTGCACAACACAATTATTCACTTGAGGTGTTTGTATTTGTGCAAATAACTGCCCTAACAAGTAGACATTGGAGCAAAATCCATGCAGGTACATCAACTGAGTTCAATTAAATTGATATGAACATAATTTGCCTTGAAATGAATATTCGTGGTATTAATATTGATTTTACAGTGGAGCTTTTTCTGTTTATTTTCTTTGTAGTAAAACCTTTATTTTCAAATTAGTCCGCGTTTATGAAAAACACGTGTGATACTTATAGATAGTCTTTGCATTTGAATATTTTACATTCGAGATGTATTTAATATATTCATCACCAATGAAAAATATTTAAATTCAAAGACCATGTATAAGTATCACGTGTCTTTCTTATCCGCGAAAGTATTTGAAAATAAAGGTAACTTATGCTATTGGCATAATTCACTGATGCGATTGAAAAACGAAAACGAAATGCGTTTTTAAACACCTTGCGATAAAAACTACTTGCGATCAATAAATAAATTCAAACACTATGTGCAAAGTTGAGCACTTGGAAGTTGAAATTTGTTTCATAGGAAAGATTCTGAAATTATGTTTTATTATAGGATTGTAATCGTTTAAGTTTATAGTATACGCATTAGCGTAGTGAACACGACTTCGTGTTATTAATGTTAATGTATACTATTAACTTAATTCCTGCATTCATTAAAAAATGCAAAACACCAACTTTGAACTCGTGGGATTGCTTTTTAGTGGGGAAAGAACCCGATACCTACCGGTCGCAAGGCGGACACTATCAACTACACCATTACGACCTTAAACATTTTGCTCGTGGGATTCTTTATAAATTGCCTATAACTACAATCCACTGGGATTTCAATGGGTCTGAAAAAACGGAAACTCAAATATCGTACATATTTGTGTGGTTACATTATATGAGCCACTCAATGATAAAAGCAACGTACTGTTTCTGTCCTCGACCAATGGTTACGCTGAATATATTTTTTAACATAAAAACTAATCTTCTGGTTATACAGCGGTAGAGTTATGACAGTGTTCATTCTTAATAATTTTTTTTTTCTAAAACTGGTTTTAACTCCAACTAATAAGGATATTATTGGTAATCACTTGAGCAGTAATATCTTGAATTAGTAATGCAAACGAATGAACTTTATAATAAGTGCAAAATACATGTTCATGCAAAGGAAGTTTCCTATTTTTGTATTTCGAAATCAAAAGCGTGGACTTCAGCTGCATTACTGGTACAACTAATATAATAATCCCATACCTTGAGTGAGAAATGTAAATTTAAAGTATTCCAATAGCCGTATAATTTCTGTTATTGCACATACCATCATGTCATTGACTTGAGGTGACTATGATTATAGAACAAAACACATGTTTATTTCACTTATACACTGATTTGTTATGCGTTTGATATAGGTTTATTTTGTCTACCGTGCTTATTACATGTAAATCTTTTGATGAATGAAAGGACAAAATATAATACTCAATTAGCCATGTGGCATTTCACAACAAATATGCAAATCGTTTTTCAACATTGGAAACTTATGAATTGGATTATGTCTGTTAGTATTTTATTTACTACTTCTAATAAATTGCATACTGTTAATTCTTAATACATTATTATGTTACCCGCTTTTGCTGGGCTTTTTTAGCTCACCTGAGCACTAAGTGCTCGGTGAGCTATTGGTATAGGGGACCTCTCCGTCGTCGTCCGTCGTCCGTCGTCCGTATGCCGTCAACAATTTGGACCGTTATCGCGATAAATAATACATTTTTTATTAAATCTTGACCAAACCTGCAAAGTTTGTGTATGACCATAAAATCTTGGACGGGCTCGATAATGGTCCCGATCGGATTAGAAACACCAGAGTTATTGTTCCATTTTGCCCCAAATGCATCTATTCTTGAATAACTCACCTGGTAAAGGGAGGTAAATGCAGTATCAGGAAGATAAGTCTCATAAATGTGTTATTTCCCTTTGTAGGTTATTCACAGATATGAATCAGATAGTTGAGTCTGCTTATCAGTAAATTCAATACATCACTCTGAGTTAAAATGATACATTTAGTTTAGATCAGCATCATTACACATAGTAGCCCATTTATTGCCTGCTTCTGACCTATATTTTGGCTATGTGTGCAGCAGTAAAATTTTCCACTCTCTGGCTTGGCATCCAGTCAGGAAAAAGATGTAAACAACAATAAATAGCTAAAACTCATGTTGTAAACAAGCAATCAGAATATAGAATTTATATTATGTGATCTAGTGCCTTAAAGGGTGAATTATTTTCTGTAATATTTTGACTGTTTAGTAAGTAACTTATTCAGTATCATTTAATCAGGTAACTTTTGGACTGACTTATACATTTGAATTGGGATTTTGGAAACTCAAGTAATTATCTTTCTTAATGCTGATTTATTATTTCTCCTTAATTGAAAAATACTTCAACACTGTTTTGACTCAAATTGGTGTGATTATTAGTAAGTTTTGTTTACACAAATCAACTAAAAGGTTGTATAGTTATTTATAATTTAATCTGACAATGTTGATAGTTGTATGGTTCTTAATGTTAACAATGAGTATTCCTATATAACCTAGAATTTTCCCATCACCCATGAGTACATTTGGAAAGTTTGTCTCTGTGTGTGTCATTTACTCAAAATTGGAGCGATTATTAGTAAGTTTTTACACAAAACAACTAAAATGTTTTATAGTTATTTATAATTTAATCTGACAAAGTTGATAGTTGTATGGTTGTTAATGTTAACAATAAGTATTCCTATGTAACCTAGAAATTTCACATCTCCTAAGAGAACATTTGCAAAAGTCTGTTTGTTTTGGATTTTTCACCTTATTTACCAGTAAGTCAGTGATATAATGGCGGTCAGTTAACCTACTAACACTTTTTCTGGGCAAACTAAGCCGATGTAAGAGGTCTAACAGTACCAAGTGCACATACTTATGCTAGTTAATGACAACTGCCCTACTTTAATCAGAGGTGGGGGGGGGGAAATGCCGTAGAAATTATTTCACGACCAATCCCCACTCAAGTTATGTGGCCGGGCTGGGGCTCGAACTCACGAACCCTTGATTGAGAGTATAACGCTCTACCAACTGAGCTATACGGGCCCGCAAAGCCAGAATAATATAGTTGGTTTGATACATTTATATGGTGCCATTTGATGATACTTATGAAGTTTTCGCAGAGTGTAGTAACTATAGAGTGCCACTGTATGTACCAGTTTCGAACCCGTAAGGGTTTATCAATGCTTATGAACATCGTTGCAAAAACATTTAAAACATTTTTTAAAACAACAATATGTCAATCTCTGATACGCAAAGTTAAACTGTCATCAAATCGGTATGTGTACTGGTGTTAATAAATAAGTTATTATTTCAATTCAAACATATACCGGTATGTGAAAAAGGTGGTAGTATCCAATCATAACTCTTTATGTATTTTGATAGAATTATTACCATGTTTTTTGTATCGCCCAAATATGTTAATATCATTCAAAACATTTTTGAAAACAACAATACAGACCAATATGTCAATCACTGATACGCAAAGTTGAACTGTCATCAAATCGGTATGTGTACTGGTGTTCATAAATAATGTATTATTTCAATTCAAATATATACCGGTATGTGAAAAAGGTGGTAGTATCCAATCATAACTCTTTATGTATTTTGATAGAATAAAATACCATGTTGTTTTTTTTGTATCGCCCCTATATGTTAATATCATTGGAAATGGGATTTAGAAAGGAAAACTAAAGTCGATTCATAAAACGTTGTGTTCATGCACCTATCAATATTTCACCACAGGTGGGGTGAGGGGTGATCGGCGGGCGTATGCGGGACTTTAGAATGAAAGACATTTTCGACAGGCGGGACTTTGTCATGCCGCATAATTCTGGGTCCCGGAAAATAGAACTAGAAATAAATTCCCCTGGGTCAGTCCGCCTCGCTTTGGGCCATCATGGCCTCATTGTTTATTCAATGTTGACCAAACTTACACAGTTTGCGTATGGCCATTAAATTTGATTGATAAACTTTGATTTTGAAAAAAAAAAGAGTTCCAACAGTTGCAAACCTTGCATGCAGTTATTTGTACATACAACATTGATGGCTACCTGCATCAACATCATTTATCATTATTCTACAGAAAATTATCAAAGAAAAAGCAACACTTGACCTTATAGCACAGCCATCGCAGTTATCGAATGGCAACAACTTCTCCAAAATTATCTGCGAAAAAGACATCAAAGTGAATGAAAAAGGGTCAGGTAAGAATATCGAGGAAAATGATTTGAGAACCATAAGAAACAAGATTCTGTGTTTGATAAACACACATGCCCCCGGTTGGTGCTGGGTAACCCATTTCTTAGTCAAAATTAGGTTGAGGTCAAGGTCAAAGTTATGTTGGGTGATATGGGTAAAGTCTAGTTAACCAAGAAATGGCACTTTTAAATTATTATAAGTCCCAATTAATTCAAGGTCAAGGTCAAAGTAAAGTTTGGCGATATGGGTGGATTAGGGATGGTCATAAGCAACAGTTCTGCAAGTATCCAAGTGTTATAGCAAGCGGTGTTGGTCAAGGTACGAACGCAACTGTATCAATTTCAGAAGTCGGGGCCGAGTAGGCATACAGTTGGTTATGTTTTGTATTTACTTGATCGATATTGGATATTGTTGGAAGTGATTTCTCTCAAAATCAAAAGGAAACGTATGTGTAAAGTATTTTTGTTCACCCAGCATATTTTCAATTACATGTGGTCTTCATAAATAGACATTCCCTTCAGAGAAGTATTTCTGCATCATACAATGATGCAGAAAGTTGGTAGGCCCGTTGATTCACAAACATCAAAGAGTATATAAATCGGATGCATTCTCAAACAAATAAATGCCAGAAGTGTAAATTCTAGATTACTTATTGATATATTAATTGCAGTCGCATTTTACGGTAGATAGATGTGCTCGTGGATCTTTATATTTGGCCGTAAATGAACATGTCAAAAATTGTATACTGTATGCCTAACTGCAAAGCACATTATTTTGAACTGTATGTTAGTCGCATTTTGAATGTATCCTTATCGCAACTTCAGTCATATGGCACATAATCGTTAATATTAGGTCAGAAGTGTTGTTTTTGCAGATATAGTAATCACATATGTATTACGGTAATATTTACAGCAGAGAGATGTATTAATAAATCTTTATATTTGGCTACAAATGAATAATTCTCAAATCGTGTACTCTATGCCTAATTGCACAACACATTTTAACTGTATACTAGTCTCATTTGACTATACCCTAAATGCAACTTCCGTAATATGGTATATACTCGTTTTAACGTGATTAACGTGTATGTGTGGACTGAAGTCACTCTTGAACTGTATAACAGCCAGTGTTACTAACATTTTACAAAGATCTACGTAATGATATTTAATTATTAGTCCAGTAACTGTAAAATGTTCGAGGTTCATTTTCCAAATTGCTGGGCATAAGACTGGCTTGTTTGATGACACATACTAACTTGTTTTCCCCTAATATTGTTTATTGAAAGTGATTAAAGAGTGTATATACCATTTGTGATATCGTTTTCTTTGTTCAAGATAAGAGCGTGAAAACGACTAAGCGACTAAATCGCGTAGAAAACACGAACGACACTCTATGCAATTAATGGCGTTTGTGGAGACTAAATTAACTATCGGTCAAGTTTTACATACATGTATTGAAGTTTTCATTGAATTTTCATAACTGACGATTAGGCATACAGTTTTCAAAAAGAAACTTGCGATTAGGATACAGCCAATATACAGTCGCAAATAATCAGTCGTCCTAAAAAAAAGTCAATTTTAAATACATCTGAAACAAGCTTGCGACAATTGTGAACTATATGTGTAAATGAGATACTGCTGTACCGAATTACAAATGTTACATTTTAGTTATTTTATGTTTCGAAGTATAAATTAAAAGAAAATTTGGAAAATAAGTATATCGATGAAAACAGCACCTCGAGTTGATACAGTTTTTAAAACAAAGTGCGATTTTATAGTAACAATAATTGTTCACAATCATACATAAACAATCCTACATCAAATGGAAAATATATCCATTTACATCTGGTGTGTAAATGTATCAATAATTCCACGTTTTGTTTAATGATAGTTCTAACCAAGAAACACAACTGTATGCCTACTTGGCGCCGACTTCCGGAATTGATACAGTTGCGTTCATACAATGTGTTGGTGCTAGACGAAATGGTAAAATCAAGTTAACCAAGAAACAGGCCATGTGAATTATTCCAATTGCAAATTAGGTCAAGGTCAAGGTCAAAGTAAGGTTGGGTGATATGGGTCGATTGGGGACGGTCATAAGTAACAACTGTGTAAATATCTAAGTGTTATAGTAAGCGGTGTTGGTGCTAGACGAAACGGTAAAATCTAGTCAAACAAGAAAAGGCACATTTGAATTATTATTCAAGTCCAAATTGTGTCAATTTCAAGGTCAAAGTGAGGTTGGGTGATATGGGTGGATAGGGAATGGTCATAAGCAACAACTGTGTAAGTATCAAAGTGTTGTAGTAACGGTAAAATCTACTTAACCTTGTCTCGGACGATCACTATATGTATCCTGCATCAAGATACCCGGGGCATAACACACACTACAAATCCATTACCCAACTCATATTTTAGTTGGCCCATTGCACTAGCCTATGTTTTAAATCAAATTGATCCTATCCCCCTTTGCGTATTGTTTAGATACCTTTATTTTCAAACCTGTCACAACAGTTTGGTCTTCATCTGTGCAAGTTCTCAGGTGAGCGCTTTGGGCCATCATGGCCCTCTTGTTTATGATTAGATTAGCAAAATGAAATATTGTTTCCTACAGATACATCGTAAAGTTTTGAAACGTTTACATGGAACGATCAAACTGTAATATTTAGGTGTTAGCGTTTTTCAATTTGTACTTTTAGTATAATAGTACTGATATTTCACTGATTTCACTTTTAGTTCATCATTAATACATTAGAATGCAGCGTTATATGTTGGCAATAAAAGAAATAATTTATTATCTAGGACATACATCTTTTTACGTAGTTTTATGTTCTAAATTTCGTTTTACGTTTAAGATTCCCCAACGTCGTTTATTATAATGTATTGAAGACCTAAAATATATATGACGGAATATCTACATATTCTTACCAAAAAACACTCATGCATTCATCGCCCTGCAACCGATACTACTACAAGGCTCCAAATTATGTTTTCGCCATTACGTTTTTGTCTTTATGATATATAATAAAAAAGACTTACGTTGCATACATGCAGATGTTGTTTTGTTGACATTGGCAAGCAATGGACAAACTAAACTTAATAAAATGCCTCTCAATGAAATTCCGGCATGTGTTTGTTCTGTCGCTTAACACCAAGATATCAATGACGAAAGAACAATCTACTTTTTGTTGCCGTAATAAATAGTTTGTTGCGACAGCTTATACTTTGGCCGTGGATATGGCTGCTATTACCGTTCACATGATTATATCTTACATTGACTCTCCAATATTGCTGACACTGCGTATTCTTCTAGTTGTCGTGTATTATGTTGTTTTCTTCTTCTTTTTCATATTCGTCTTCTTCTTATTTTTCTTCTTCTTCTTCTTCTCCTGATAATCATTATTAGTATTTGATTATTATTAGTAGTAGAAGAAGTAGTAGTAGAAGTAGAAGTAGAAGTAGAAGTAGCAGTATTCTTTTTTAACACTGTGTTCTTTTTCTTCTTCTGTTTTATCTTCTTCTTCTTCTCCTTACTTTTATTGTTATTATTATTATTATTATTATTTTATTATAAATAATAATAATAATAGTAGTAGTAGTAGTAGTAGTAGTAGTAGTAGTAGTAGTAGTTGTAGTAGTAGTAGTAGTAGTAGTAGTAGTAGAAGTAGTAGTTGTAGTAGTAGTAGTAGTAGTAGTAGTAGTAGTAGTAGTAGTAGTAGTATTAGTAGTAGTAGTAGTAGTAGTAGTAGTAGTAGTAGTAGTAGTAGTAGTAGTGGTAGTAGTAATAGTAGTAGTAGTAGTAGTAGTAGTAGTAGTAGTAGTAGTAGTAGTAGTAGTAGTAGTAGTAGTAGTAGTAGTAGTAGTGGTAGTAGTAGTATCGAACACTGTAACGGAATTCAAATCTGAGCAACAAATACGTATAGCTCTTCACATATAACTCAAGGACAAATAATGCAATTTCGGTCCTTTTTGTGTCGTTTAATATCTCTTCAAGTGTTGGAGTATTTCCACTTGATTGTTCAGCCTTCAGAATATTCAGTCTTTTGAGGGTTATCAGCATCTGTATTGCCAACTTCATCACCATCTTCATAAAAGAGAACTCAATTAACCTATAGGTCTAATCGCCACTGCATCAGTCTCAAGTTACCTTGATTAATTTGACCAGTTGCATTGACACGTATACAATTTCAGATAATTACGAATAGTATGTACTCGTATAGATGATATATTTTAGTTGCATACACAAAACATAGCAGAATGAATTATTGAAACTATTGCATTGCCCTTCGGTCAACGGCAATTTGTAATTGTCATTGCTTAACTAATTCATTCGTCAGGGTCATTACAAAGCACAACCTATAAGCACATAATCTTGAAATATAGATCATTTATTTTCGTACACACCTTTAATAAGGCAGAATGATGGGTGTGATAGTTTAGTAAAATGTTGATGCTGTGGATTTGTGTAATAAACGTGATCCGTTAAACATTCATTCATTGACCCGATGGAATAATATTTGGCTAAAATATCTCCAGTATATCATTATCTTTTACTTTTTTATATTGTTTCATTTATAATGGTGATAAACCTCTGCAAAAGAAATTATGGCATAACATTTTGAGTATCATTGATATACGTCAATAATCAAATCATCTTAAACTGGGGTATGTCAGGATAATCGGTCTAACAAAGAAAGCGCATCTTTATTAGTTTCCTGGTCAGATATCAATAATAAAGTAGTCATACATAAATATTCATGGAGTTTCAAGAATGTATAATATATAATCGCAATGTTTATAACTCATTGCAACAGTCTGGAATTTGTGAGCAATTTATCTGGTCAGAATCTCATTTAAAATAAGATTATTGCCTTTTCGGTGGTTAATATCCTGTTGCAGTTATATTTGCAGTTGGAACCTTGGGGCATAGTCGCCGTTTAAGTCGCCGATAGCGTTTCTAAGACGGAAGCAATATTTTGAATAAGCTGACGGTGACCAGTTACTTATCAGCCAGTAATATATCATGTTAACGATTTGACGTCCATTCTGACAAAATGACCATTTTCTAAGCAAAGTCATGGTACCTGAAATATTCATATAATGTGTGTGCTTGAGTATCAAGAAAAGAAAGACGTTTGGAAGAAAAATCTAGTTGTGTATACAAAATGCGATATGAATTGTGTACGTTCGTTCAATACTTAAACTTATATTTGCCAGAGACGAATGGAACTAGATATGGGAATAAGGCCCATGTATGAATTGTAATTACATACACCACACAATGAAACGTATTTTTAGCCATCTAAGTCGACAGCCGTGTAACAAGTATGGTGCAATTTAATATATATGAAACAAAACAAAACATAGCATCCTTTCCAGTCTCAAACTCATTCAGATGTTTATATTATTAGGCCGAATAGAGCTAATGACGTGCTAGAATGTGTATATGTATTCTTATTAATTTCATTATACTCCTCTGGACCTGTTTCCACATAATCTGCAGTTGTCTTATCCCTTTTCAGTGGTCTTCCATGCTAAAGAGTTTGACATAATTCCACAAATAATGCCAAGATACGTATTTTATTATACGTCAAATCAACGTTAAAGATGTATAATGGTTTGATATTGCATAAAGTGTGTCGCATCTTTAAGCACCTCGAATAAACAGGAAACCAAATATTATATTTGCGAATGTATTTGCTGTCATTCGCTGTGTTCGTGAATGTCCAGCGCATCTGTGTACAAATAAATGTCAATTAGCTATTTCCATTAACACTGAGCGTCGGACTATATTATTATCAAATTCTATTTTAGGAAACATTTTGACAATGTTTAACAATGTCTATGTGTTTATAATATTGAGTAATTCTTGAACATTTTAGGAGATGTATGTACGCCTAGTATGTTACCAAAAATCGAATTTAAATAATAGCCATAGTATTTTTTTTCGTTGAAAATTACAAAATAATCAAATTTAAATCCATCTCATATATGTTGCATGTAGTTTTCTCTTGACAATACGTTTTGTACCTAGTTCTACTTTTACTCTAACATTACGTTCAATAAACACACAGCATTATGCACCGAATTAAACTACTCACATTAGCTTGTTATTTACTTAGTCGTACTATTTAGAATACGTAATTCTAGCAGATTTATTACATATAAATTAATGTACATGTATAACTTAATGACCTTCATTGGTGTTCAAAGTAGCCTGAATTTACACAAACTGTAAGAAATAAATATTGTTCAAGGTCCTGACAATGAACATAGTATTACATTGTGGTGGTGACCCTGATCACTGTATTGATCCAGATTTTTAAGTATTATTTTTATAAAGAGATTGGGCAAATTGTCTTGTTGAAGATATGCGCTCTCCAAGGGTTTCTATTTATTTAATTAAACGACTGATATATATAGAGAGATATATTATTTGTGTAAATAAAAAAAAAATACATTTATTTTTAGAAACAATAAATAGCTTTATAAACACGTTTTTGTACAACATTTAATATTCTGACAGTTTTGAAACCAATTACTAACCATTGTCATTGAACGTCAGTTTAACTATAAAATGTTTACCTTGTGTGAACGTCTATCAACTGTTCGTAGAAATGGTTTTATAACATTAAGCATAGCGTATGTGGTAGAAATATTAACTTACTAAAATTACTTGTCTACAACATTGGCATTTATGAAATACTGAGTTGTCGTCAGCTCAAGTCAGAATGCTTATTTGTATTTCTGGATTAACGTGCGAAAATAACATTACGTTTCCCAGTAGGCGCTAAGTGCTGATTTCGTGAAAATACCAAGATAGATAGTGACATCTAGTGTTTTTTTTAAAAAGGTTGAACCGATGTCGAAACTAAAACAAAACAACACAGCTACCAAACGTGTTTTACTTATAAACTGTTTTGTTTCCTAATATAATAGTATCTGTTTTGTAGCTATAAAATGTTGAACGTCCATTGGTTTGGGGGAAATTATTTCATGACATTCTAAGTTTTGGATATATCCGAACAAATTAAAATAACTTGTCGCTTTATGAAGAATCGAATTAGTTATTGTATCAGCAGTTGCCAATATTTCGGAAACTGAACCAATAACAAGAACATGTTTAGGAAATACGTTTTTTCTTCATTGATTTTTGAATTATGTCAGGCTGGCCTACGTAAAGGTGTGATATATCCAAACTATACGAATAATGACACTCCAGAGACACTATCGGGAGAGAAACCCTTATTAAAACCCGCAGGTCCTTTATTTGAGGCAAGTGACCAATTGAATTAACAACACAAGACAATTCATACAACACAACACATAACATAAAACATGATTAAAACTGGGGTCGCCGCCTCGGAACGGTCAATGCAAAGCATTGGGGGTTTTAACCGGTTTAATGGCATGCCGAACCTCACACTTAGCCCAGAATTAATCACAATAAATACATTTGTTAATAAATGTTAACCTCATAGCATTGCAATTCAAATTAAACAGCTGTACAAGAGAATAACGATTCAATTGAATTACACTTTAATTACTCAATGGTTTCATGTTCACCAGAGCAACTGAATTGCAACTTTCTGAGAAACGGTGAAATGAAGTAAAGAAAAGCCTAAACAATACGAATGAAAATATATAATTCTGAAATTAGTGTGTGTATGTGTATGTGGGGGAGGGGGGTAGGGGCGGTGTGGTTCACAGCATTCTCTTCGACCAGTTTTCAAAATTATAATCGAATTGGAGACGTACTGGTCAAAATCAAGGTCAAGAACACCACATAACATGACTGGCATTAGCCTTTATTAATGTGTAGCTAAACATAAATTTTTAAATTCTAAATGTAATAAAATAAGTTACGTGTACAATGTATTGATAACATAAGATTTTATACAAGTGAGTGTAGTCTATAAATCACTATACGCGCAATAGGATAAATTGTTCATGATTGCATTTCATTTGCAGAAACTCCTTCTTAGCGACGTTGTTATATTTTATGTTATCGGAGGCCGGTAACCCCCTGCCTACTCATGTTAAGTACGTATGATGCCAAAGCGCCCAAGTTAATCATCTTATGGGTATAACAACGTCTACGTAAGATGATTACATGTCTTCTTACGATGTCAACATAACATTTCAAAGCTGTTAAGTGTTTTCTTTTCCTTTCAGTAAGCGTTTCTCCTCCTTACCGCTGAAAGTTGAATTAGTGGTTTGTTCGTCTGAAGCGTTTCCCCATCTGATGAAGGCATCTTACGGTTTCAAAAATAATATATATTATACATGGTGTGTTCGTCCTGTTTTAAATTAAAATAAATTCACAGTCAATGGACGTTTACGTTGTTATTAAGGTCGTTTTATTAATGCAACACTGTCGGTTTACTATTTGTTAATAAAGCATATGGCGAGGCTATTCACAGCACCTAAAAAGTACAAAATATTATGCCACGAAACTGACAGTGGTTAATATTATGCAAACAATTCGAATATTTGAATAATCGATTTAACGTTCGAAAACTGCGGAAAGTATATGGTTATAAAAATACATAGTTACGGCTTTGTTTATATGAAGAACTTACATCATAACCTCCTCCGAAGTCTTAAAAATCCAACCGATGCTTCAATAATAGTTGATTTCAAACACACTTATTTATTATACTTGTCTTATTTATCTAATCCATTGTTTAAATTAAAAAAAATCGATATCACTTAATTAAACTGAGTATATCTTAAACGTTTTTCTTAAATGCAACTAGGGTATCAAAACCGTTTCACAGTACACACATACTAACATGAATCTAGATGTTCTAGCACTCAATAGAGCTTAATTAACGTTACACCAACAATCAGCGAGCATCAATGTTAATTGGAAATTACATACGCCAGTGTCAAATCCAGTATGAATCTCGTATCCCTCTTTGAATAGACATATTGATTGCAATGTTTGATATTTTCAATCTGGAGGTTTTCAATCTTGTAAGGAGACAGTTTTGTATTTAACATTCAATGTAAACACAAATATGAAACAAAACATATCTATATATGAGTTGTTGCATAATATCCTAATGTACGCTATGCGAGGTAATGTAGTACATATATTATGATCAAATTGTGAAACACTGATATATCCTGGCTTAATTGAGAAGATCATGCTCCAAAGAGTACATTGTTTGCATCATATGTCAATTGATCAAGCCCCTGATGGTATATTAATTTTGGTGTATACATAACCAATCGCAATAAACGGTGTCACAGGTCGCTATGCTAGCGGCATATGAGCATGGGATTTAATGTTTATACAGTAAAATATAAAGTGCCCCAATATCAATGACTCATAACAACTAAACCTTTACATTTGTCTAAATATTAATGGACACAAAATTCATTATTGTTCCCAAACATTAGGGGTATAGAGAATACACTTGAATATTCCAGTTAAATAGAGGATATTTGTTTGTTTTCGGTGTGATAACGCGTGATATCGTCACCGGAAAGGGAGACAATTAATATTTTCACGAGCGCTTGCGCCGTGAAAAACAAACACCGAAAACAAACACAGTTTCTTTTTATTTAAATGCTATTTGAATATATATGCTTTAAGTATGATTTTTATTTAGGGGATTTTCAACACGATATTTACAATATTACGTCCGCACTATTTCCTCTATAATGCCTAGTAATCGGGATAAGTAATAAACATTCCAGCGCCATCTTGGATTACGATTAAATGTGCCGTGGATTAAATCTAGTTAAGCAACTTAAATCGCAATTTTTTTTGGACTCAAGGCATTATCATGGAAGCGTGTTTACAATACGACAGTCTACAATGCTACTCAGTATATTCATAGACAACGCAGAATCAGTGTTTCTAAATTTATTTAAAATTAAATATAATTGGATACACGTAGTCGCCTAATAATGGTCAGCTTTTAAATCAAGAAGTAAACACACACTGCTTGCTTTAAATATATATATGATAAAAAGTACATATTGAAAGTGAAAGTGCCTTCAGTTCTCCGACATTCAGTTTTCTAAAAATAGCGTGTGCATAGGTGTTATTATGTAAACAATAGTTACCACAGTCACGACATTCAAACACACGTGTATTTTCGTAAGCAATTTAAGCTGATTAAACTCGTAGATACGCGTTAAAATGTAAAACAACAAAAGATGTACTGTTAGGAGTGTTCTGAAATTGAATACTTATACGTATAAAGTGTTTTCTATATTAATTATTCGGACTTTACAACATCATTGGATAATAAGTCCGTTAATTTGAAGAAAACAAGATGGCGGAGAATTAAACTCTGAACACTAGATTCTACTTACAAGAACACACATTGGATACTTAAATACTTAAGAGTGGTTACTGGATGTAAAAACTTAATACACACACAACAAGATAATTATGTACTTAATGAACACAAGTTATTACTTAAGGGTACACTGGATTCTTGTTATATTTTGGAATTGGAGAACGGACAATACAACAGTTATGTAAACAAAGGGAGACTACTGTTCATAGCAACATTAAACAGCAAGTGCAAGTGTAATATGGTGCGATGATTCAAGTGCAAAGGATAAAATAAATACTTTGCATGCTAAAATTAATTTGGACCAACATGACGAGCTCCAATGCCTGAGTAAACTCCAAGAGAAAATAAGAGGAAAGACACTTCAATATATCAGAGAGGTATTCTTAACATTCGGTGTTATTAATCTTCACTACTTTTCTTGTTTGATAATTCTGTATGATAATGGTGACAACACCTACAATTAAATATTGTTCAAATCAAATAAAATTTAAAAAAGTAGTCCATCACTGTGAGTGATATAGGGATATATCTCACTGATATTTTTCTATATTTCACTACTTTGCATTAAATAATATAAATTATTGCATGTTTTCTGTAAGACACTATTTAGGAATCTTATATTCCCAGTTCGTTGGTCTTTTAAAGTACCCTCATGCAATATAATATTATGTTACTTTCAACTCATTGAATACAATATGAAAACATGCTCCTGGTAGTCGCTATTCGGAAACATATTTTTTATAAAATATATATTCCAATTTTTTATCAGTTCTTGTAGAACCCGTCTACAAATATTGACCTTAAGGGATAGAGACAATGCACACTGCTAGCAACGAAGTAGTCAATAATCAACCGGAAATTAAATGTTAATTGACAATGACGGAACGCCTCAACAAATACATGATTCTTGCTAGGGATCCAAATGGGAAATTGGCTTCAACGAATTTTCGACACGCTGTGATACAAAGGTGATTTTGTTTACCAAATGGACCAGATATATGGAACATTACGGTATACAGTTTAGACATGTACTTGTATTAATAAGTAATTAACGTTTCTATTGATTGCTTTTGCAGTTAGGTTGTGTTCTATCGTTCGGTATGTGTTCGTTTTGATTGAATTTAGTCATGCTTGCGAGATTGTGTATAGTTAACAAAATATTTTCGACGGGTTCAGTTGGACAAAAATATTGATGGCATTTATTATGAAAAAGGCATGTACAATATAATTGTATACGATACTATAAAACTGATCATTAACATGCATGTACTAATTAGAAATATATTCAAATGTTATACAATCATATATCATACAGTTCCCTTTTAAATCATTTACGAGACCGTGATACGTCATTACTTTGTGTTAAAATTAGACAGAAGTCATTTAGCCCCAAGGCTGATGCTCGTTCTTTTGAAATTAAAGTTGTTTAAAGTGGGCATTGCCCCGTAGTCGTAACGGTATGTCTTCAAACTTTACGCATGGAGCGCTATAATTTGAAAACAAATAGCTCTTGCGTCTCTTCTTATCCAGTCCGTTGGGATTGTTGAAATAGTTACTGTGAGCATGCGAGAATGGAGTATCACACATTTACCAAGTAAACCTATTTCAGGAAAGTTGTTATATATGGTTACTATAAATAACACGGGACGATATCAAATATTTAATTTTTAAATATTGCTAAAATCCCGACTAGTAAAACATGTATTACAAATCGTTTTTAAAATAGTGCACACCAAAGCATTAGCTTTTTTTGTTTTTCAAGTGTTGCCATTTCCTATAAATTCTTTGAGAGAACATCTACTAATATTGACTTTACAGAGTAGCAACAGTGCATTCTGTAGACAACATAGGACTAGACATTATTCCGGAAATTAAATGTTTAATGACAAAAATGGAATTTCTTCATAAAGATCATTGTTTATGAATACATGTATCTTGATATAGTTGACATTAATCTTAAACTGGCCAGCGTTTGGTTTATGTTTGTGGGTAGTTTATTATTCATCAGATAAATAAATACATTACAAAAACACCTATGTGCACTACCCGTTCATTATAGTATTTAATATATAGATTTTTTCCATCATTGGAAGAGTAATTTGGCTGACATTCTATAACAGCAATGACAGTTCACAGACTTTTGTTAATTCACTAAATGCTACATAATCTAGCAATAGGTATTAAGACGGCATATTGAAAATTGGCTACTGCTTCATTAATCAAAATATTATTAAAATCATTAACCACTTTTATTTAAAAGTCGAATTTATCCAACAGTGGTGTGAATTATCTATATTAAAAATAGCAAAACTAGGTAATTTGGTAAACGTATTGGATATTAATTTGTGATTAAGTGAATATCCCTTTTATAGATCGCATTATTCAAAAATTCTTTATACAGCATCTACATGTACCAGTTGGTTTGTTATGAAAGGTGCAGCACTTTAGGAAATGTTTCGAATACTTTTAACTTGCTGTTAAGTTAACAAGGATTTGTGTATCAAGCAACTTTGCTTAAGACAATAGCAAATCACGTTCCCATATAGTATTATGCCTTCCATCTAAGATGGGGGGGGGGGGTATATTAGTTTGCTTATGTCGGTCCGTTGGTCGGTCTGTGGGACGGTCGGTAGTACACTTTCGTTTCCTCTCTCTTAGTCCAACAGTTTCGTCCGATCTTAACCATACTTCATAAACACGTTTGTGGGCAAAAAAGCTCGGCCATGTTCGATAATCAGACAAATATCACCAGGAATTTTGGAGTTATGGTCCTGAAATTATTTAAACTTGTCTTTCTTAGCCCTTTCCGCTCTCTATGTCCTCTCAGACGCCTGCCACAATTTTTCGTTACGCTTTTATCTATAGATCGAGAAACTCAGTAATTCATTATGAAATTCAAAGAGGTCATAACCATGGTGATTTTGTCAGTTTACAACAATATATCGGTATTGAAATGAATATTAAAACAGTGTTCTAACTTAAGTTTTTTAAATGGTATTCAATCAATTGCCTTAAAAATGTTTCACAACACGTGGCATTTGAAGCAAAATGAAGTACAAGTAGAACCTGTCTAAACCGAATGGCACCGGGACCGGGCCGATCGTTCGGTTTTCAGAGGTGTTCGGTTTACCAAGGTTTTTTTTAATTAAATGTAATTTTCCTTTAAAAATGTACAGTATATTTCATATGTTAATTCGAGTATATAATAAGACAAAAACGTGTTAATGTTAACACTTTTATTACTGTTACTTAGTTTTATAATTTGCATGTAAACATGTATATTTATAAACCGACACTCAATCTATCAATCAAACAAGTTTGTGTATTCAACGTTCAACTTATTTGCATCTGTTTAAAGAAATCACCAATTGTTGACTGCTTTGATTCGTTTAAACCTATTTATTTTAGCTAGATTGTATCGCAAGCTTAGGCTTATAGAGATCGGTGATCGAAATAGTGTCAGAAATTACTGTATGTAAAACATTTAAAAAAAATCTACTATACGTAAATTTCAGCATAAAACACAACAGACTTATCTGTTTTTCACAAATTGAATATTGTCGTATTCACCGACTAGCTTATCGCTGATTGCACCATTGCCCAGTTATCAACATGGCAATAATGCACTTTGTGTTTAATTATGTCACCAATTATCGGGTTCACGCTACTAAACGTTTACCAGTTTACCAGTTTATTTACATAAAGCACAATTTTCACATATATATATATATATATATATATATATATATATATATATATATGTGAACAGATTTGACAAAATGCATTTGAATAATACACATAATTAGTCACATGCAACAATGGCAATAATAATGCGGATGGACGGGAAACTGCGTATTGATTGACCAAATTTGAGATTTTCATAGCAAACAACATTATAAAATACTAGTGCAATCTAGTCGTATGTGAATTCTAATCGGTTAACAGTCTTGGAGTGGGTGGGGTAAAAAGAAATAAATAAATAAATAGTGACACCACACAGGAGACACCGTTCGGTTTATTCAGGGCTTTTAAGGTTGAATGAGATCAAATTTGTGATAGAATCGTTCGGTATTCGGTTTGGACAAGGATCGGTTTATTAAGGTTTTTTTTTATATATAAAACAAGAAGGACAAAAATCCGGACCGACACAGCCGTTCTGTTTTGACAGGCATTCGGTTTTCACGGGGTTCGGTTTGGACAGGTTTCACTGTAGTTATTTTTTCAGTTAATTAATGCACATAAATCTAAATTTTGAAAAAGTAGTTCACTCTAAAATCAATAAATAGCGGTAAAATATTGAATCTTTAAAGCAAGTTTAGTTTGGATATAGTTTACATGTTTGCATTTCCTAAATGTTTTGATTGTCATGCTTAGCTACAATTAAAATATTTGTTATATTTTATTCTGTCTTGTAATTGTGTTTCGTTGTTTCGATATGCCACCTAAAACAATTGATCGAGTGATCGTTTGGCTAATGAATAATACCATTAATAACATAAACGGAGACTGGGAATGCTGTGTGGATTCTAATTTCCTGTTACTTTTCTTGACTGCACGTGAGGATAATTGAAGTGCCTTTAAATACACGGTTTGGTGCAATTTATCTTTTATGCAAGCGTATTAATGTGATGCTAGACCATTTTCAGATGAATATCAGTACCGCTCATTCTATCCTTACCAAATGTGAGATCAACAAAAATAGCATTGTAGCATAGTTAGAAATGTTAGCTTATACACTAATGTGAGACAAACTGTCTGTTACACAATATACCTTTTACCTGTTTTACCCACTAATAATTAACACTCCTCTAAGCCTAGTTTAAAGGAATCATTTTTGTTATTTATATTGCAAATGCATAACATGCAATACTATATGTTTCTTTTGTATTTAAGGTTGACATGTATTGTTTTTAATGTGATTGACGTAAGTGGAAACTTACTCTTGCTTTGCAGTATCATGGACCAGTGCACACGATCCATCTCATATAATCCAATCCAGTACATGGAACCGGTCAGCACTATCACACAATATTAAAGGCATATCAATATAGCGTACTTGGCAATTAGTCAAATTATTATTGACTGTCGGTAATTACTTTGGCTTGATTCCGGTTGTTCATGAACTCATCAATTCGTATATAAACACGATTGCTATAGTACAATGGCTAAAATAGGTTTCCACAGATGGTGAAATGTTTTGTGGCTCATTTTACTACAATGAAGTTGCTGTCGAATTAATGTAAGGTCAATGTCATTGTGTCGACATATTTTTTTTCTCATTCATTATTACATCATATACAACCAATATTCTAGCAGATAATTAATATTCTAACATAAAATGATTGTAGTAGATGTTTTTATATATATTTACACTATCCTCTCATTCATCATATATTATGACATTCACACGTTTTGTTTGATAATTTAACCTATAATATAGTATATTTTGTGAAGAAAAAACATTCATTCGCACATACAGTCATTCAATCACTCTATTTTATGCACATTTACTGATACAATTGATTCTTTTCCCTTTTTGCACAAAAAAAACGTGTTTTTTAACCTGATAACAGGTAAAATACAAAAACAAGTATCCTTGTCACAAGTTTTTGTGAAGAAAGAAGAAAAAAAATAAATAAAAAATCACAACAAAACACAAAATGTTTATCTCCTTGATTGATTCAACAATAAAAGAAATTTAGAACAGATCTCTGAATAATTTCCATTTTTCCAAATGAACTTGATATTTATCATTGGATAATGCAATTTCTGCTTCGACTCTTACGGTTTCCTTCATGTATTGAATAAAATTATCAAACTTAGGTACACAGCTGCATTGTGTCGACATATACTGTTTCAGTTCTTTTTTATTTTTGATAAATAATCATGGGTCATTTTGACCTTATGTTGCATAGTAGGCTTACATGTATAATATAATTCATACGGAACATTCGGTATATTAACCAAGTTATTCCTCTCACCTAACAGCTTCAAATAGTATTATTATTTTGAGAGTTAGTGGTTGTTTCTCCCTCTAATAAATACTCACATGGAGACTAAATGGTCATGCCATTTTGGCAACTGTTATTCCCTCTCTAGTAAATAATAGTATAAATAGTATAGCGAACAATGACGAACTCCACATTAGTATGAGGCATGTGCATGTATTTGCATCGCACGTGACTTGAGAATTCCCCTTTGATTCATAAACAGAAAATCGACGATATAATAAGTTTATCACAAGACACTGAGTAGTCAAACAATTAAAACAATATTACTAGTGTTAATTACTTTTTGATTACAAGATCAGTAA
The DNA here is from genome assembly GCA_027627225.1 of Congeria kusceri. Classification (NCBI taxonomy): domain Eukaryota; kingdom Metazoa; phylum Mollusca; class Bivalvia; order Myida; family Dreissenidae; genus Congeria; species Congeria kusceri. The sequence goes on from CM051030.1 coordinate 51,854,152, forward strand.
GAAAATACCTAATTGCACTGTAAGACTTAAAATGTTGAATTGAATATAGCGTGCACTGGAATATGTACTGTCCCAAGTGCATGATTGATTCGATACATGCGCGTATTTTCCTTGGCTAGACTAAACAACTAGCAGGAGTGTTTGCATGATTAAAACATGACGTTACAATAATTATAACGAAGAAATGATTTTAAAACAATAAAATCAGACTTATTTTGTTTATCGAAAACAACTCAAAACTAATTAAGATCGCTAATTGTTCCGAACGGCCTTTGCGAAGGCATGGAATTGGTTCGCCGTTTGCAGGTTCCAAAGAGATAGCGTCCTCCTCTGACAATATTCGATATAATATATATCTCACTCTTTATTCAATCACTGTTAAACATGTTTAATACAAGTGCGATCTGGAAATTAAGCACACAAAACGGATATTTTAAATAAATCATCCTCGATGTTCTGTTGCATAGTTTAGTAAGGATTTCTCTTGGAAGAATCAGATGTGATTAATTTCACTAACGTGGCTAGAATTCCTAGCTAGTGTGTGAACCTGGTTTTGTTGGAAGTATGTATCCATTATCAGCACTTTGAAATGAAACTTCGATTAACACTATATTGATTCAAACGGTGCACTATCTGAGTCGTTCGTTTTATCGTTCTAAGTTTTGTTAAAGTAAAATACAAGTATATGGTTTGTGTTAAGGCGGAAAAGAAAATACGTTTGTTTCAGGTAACCCGACCTACCCTAAAAAAATGCCCCGACCCTAGAACATTTTATTGGGTTTGTCAGATTGATTTTTGTTTTATTTACCTTTTTCAACTATCCACTTATAAACAATGTTTAAGGATATTACTGATATGTTTTGAATATTGAATCAGTTTAAGAATCTTCAAGTTGACCATTTACCAAAAAAAAAAAAAAAAAAATAATCCCGACAAATCCCGACCTACCTACCCTATTTTTTTAGGGCATGTTATCAGAAACAAACATATTTTTTTTACGCCTAACAACATGTTTTAATTCGCTATAATATTTCGCAAAAAACAACATTGTAACTGAGTGTGTTTCTATTCGATTCTATTCCATACAATTTTTTAAAAACAAAACTGTCGTATTGTCTTGTATTAATGTATGGGTCATTTTCTGGAAAACGCAACCACTAATTAGACGAACAGCGTGCTGTTAATGTTCTTCAAGTTGGGATGAAACACACAACACGTTCAAAGAGAAAAATGTCTCGCAGGGGAAATGTAAATGCATTTTGAAACATTTCCTAAGAGCGTGCTAATCGTGTAGCACTTTTCATACGTAAGGGTAATATAACGTCCTCTTTGAAATAAAACATCATGACAGTAGTATTTCTGGCAGCTGCTCCTATCGAATCAAGAACAGTTATAATCAACTGGAAGCTATGAACTTTAGAACTGTTTTGAAATCAATAGAAACAAGCATCTATGTTTGAAACATATCGAGGAATTATGTATAATAAGGCCGGATTCGGGCCAGCTATCTTCATTTGGCATTGCTTCCAGTAGTGTTCATTGATTTGATTTGACAATGACATTTTTTTACTCTAAGTCTTGAGGTGCATGCAGAACAACACTTCCCTCTATGCAATTACGAACAATCTTTTAAACATTGCGTAATATTACTTAACAATAACAGCGGGTAATATTAACATATTCTGAAGCTAGGGGTAATGGTCTGGTATCGATCTGGATAATGTAGTTTTCATTCTTTATTTATAGCTTTCATATTAACATTTTGGTCATTTGTTATCAAAAGATATTTTAAACTTATAATGATGGGAATTGAAAGGTATATAACTGTGAAAACGAGTGCACTTGTGTAAATACGGGTGTTTATATTTTCAGATGCAAGATACATTAGGGTTTCGTAGGATATGTCATTGTGTTTACCAGTAAACATATACACAGCGCCGTTAATACTTTCGTTAAATAAAAATTTAAAATATGTCATGTTAATGTTGCTTTCACGTTGAACTGACGTTCTCTAGATAACATGGCAAAGAAACATTAAGGACAATGTCACTGGCGTGGTTTATTTGCTACGTCCGATAAACATGCTGAGAAACATTTTCGTCAATGTAAGTTGTTTTAAAATATAGGTTCTGCAACAATTTTACATGTCTATGGTAATTTGTTTTGCCGTCCCATTGTGAATTTTAAAATAATAATGAATATCATGTTGTATAATTCTACATGCATTGCTGTTTTTGTTTCTTATTTATATAATGTTGAGTGCACAGTGTATTTGGTTTTTAAAACTCTGCAAATCTCTTGTTTCCATTTTCTAACTTAATACTATCCCTTAATCATGATTTCATTCCTAAACTGTTGCGTGCATGTTTTAGGCAATTACGATAGAAACACAACATCATAGAAATTCAATTTAAACCCTGCATCTTAATTGAGCAGCTCATCTTCGGCTTAATTGTTAATTTAATATCAATAGCGCAACGCAAGTCGACTTATGTGTGGCACAAATAACGTTCCAGATAATTTGAGAGATAGAAAAATAAGAATAGTTTTTCGTAACACATACATATAGATAAGCATATATATTAAAACCAGGTATTATTAACAATATGCTATTAATATATTCCCATTCAAACCTTAGTGTTTCCCGAGAGCGTATTGAAATCATGACTTTAATAAATATTTATTTTAAGGTTACATATACGCCATACACGATACATTTTAATAAGGCTCCATCATATTCCACCATCAAATTTTAGGTGACGTAATTACGTATTTGGCAATAAACATAATAACTATCATAATACATTTACAATAGCTAACGTGAACAGAATACCGACTATAATAATAATAGAACAAGGCAGCTTATGAAGGCTTGACAACCACGAATAAATTCGACGTTAGCACAACTGACGACAAAGCGTTTTGATTGTTGTTGTTTTTGATATAGCTTCAATCAAACAAGGGTAACAAACTATTTGTTTTTAGTCTTTCTGTATCTTTGTATCCAAGTTTTTGACAAATAGACATGTACAGAAACATCAGTCACTGTTGATATATAATAACAGTATGCGTATATAGTCACTGTGTTGGTATTGCCGTCTTCAGCACACAACGTGGCGATATAACCCACTATCTAGTATCTCAAAACGCAACGAACTCAAACACAGAGACATAAAGCATGTCTCAGGATTACACATTTTTGTTGTGATCTCGGTCTGCTGACTGTTCAATATTTTTAACAACAACAAATGTGATAAGTATTTTGAAGGAATACGTTGCAAATAAAGCATACTAAGATCAATCATTGAAACAAACAACGGATTTGTTTACATTGCGTAAGATAATATTATATTAATGTACCATTCACATACATTCATGTCTGCTTATATTGTTTTCATACACCTTTGTACACTATGGGAATGTCTACCGAACATTTAGTCTTCTGATACATCGCAGTGAATAATGTCCAATAACATTTTTTTTTATGATGAAGTCATGTGTGTTAATTTGAGCATATTACGTATCGTCTTCGGAGCATAATATTGAGCAATATTGTCAAAAAGCTCTTACATCGCTTTAAATAACAAATACAACTCATAAAAGATGCTGGTTCATGAATGTTGTTAACACAGAACATTTGCAATTTTTAATATAAGTTATTGTGATAAATTTAATTATTAAGATATGGTCCCTTGTTTTTAAAGTTCTCTTGTAGTACGTGCATTGGTTTTACTGGTTACTTGGTAAAGACATCAGTATTTAAAGTTATCTGAAGATCTTGTTAGATCTTCAATGCTGCATGTTTATTTCTTTCTAGTGTAACATGTAAAATATTTGTATTCCAAATTATTTAAAAAGTATATATTTTATTGTAGTAGTTGTACAACTGTGTATGTGAGACAATTTAAAGTATCGTATCCTCTTGCCCTTATTGATAAAGCAAACGGAAAAGTCTGTCTGTTGACAAATGTTGTTTTTTTAAATTAAATTTTAAATGTTTCAGCTGTCGTATGCAGTTATATATTCGTTGACGATTTTTCGTCGTCTATACACGATTAATTAGGAAATACATTGGGTATTATATTATATGTATATCATAGGATATTTTCTGTATTCATGTGTGATATTTACCTTATTAACTGATAAACGTGCATTTGATATTGCAACATAACGTCATGTCAATATAGTGTTTTTCCTGATAGGCTTACCTTGTGCAGTAAAGTATTTTTCTAGAACGGATTTTATCAACCACTAGGCATGAGTATCGCAGCTGAACAAGTCAGTCGACCGTGATGTTCAAATTATTTGATATTTTTTCAGGTTTACCAAAAGCCGCTCTTATGCTTCTTGTCATGGTAGGTGATTTAAATTTTCTTAATGATACTTTTTTCACACAAAATCAAATAAATAAGGAGCTTCATACGAATATTCTAACAGGATACTCAGTTATTTTTTATACACAAAAAGCAAAATAATTGTTCTTAAAGTACCCTGTAAACAACGAGTATAGTATAAAGTAGTTCCTTTTACAATTGCAAAAATACATGTCAAATCAGGTTAGAATCGAAATAATTTTCGCAGTATCGTTGTTTATCGGCCAATAAACAACTATTTGTCGTTCTCATGCGCGGCTATTAAAAAACATGGGCTAACGACTTCATGGTTTAATTCCTATGCATCAAAACTCTAAACTGTTGTTTATTGGCCGATAAACATCGATAAATCGAAAAGTATTTATTAATTACTTGCATAAAAAGTGTTTGTTACATCCAAGGAAGAATGATTTTATTTTTGAAATGCACATTACATCACACAACAGCACAGCACAACACACAACACAACGGAACCAGTTGGGATAACGAAGCTATGTTAATAATATAAAAGCAGTATTGTTATTTTTTTTATAACACGTTAATACATAACGTAATATCGGTCGCGTGTGAGTGTATTGCTAAAAAGCAAACTTCAATATATTTTGTATTACATATCCAGTTTATTTACAGTGTTAATCTTTTTTAAAAATCGCATGGATTTCCATGTACTTTCCTAACAATATATTAACTTTTGAATTTTTACAAAATTTAGAGAATGCGCAAGTGGCTCTAATTACCATGCACAAACCTCAAGTTAAATAAAGTTAACAATCCGTGCCTGGGGAAAAGATCCAGCTGAAACGGTTTAAAATAAGCAATGATTTTTCTGTCGTAAGTCACCTCGAGGGATTCTGAAATGGCATTACATGTATCTGCAGAATAAAGAACACTTAGCTTCGAAATGGGTATATATGGAACTTGATTTGGATTTAATTTAAGTTTCTTTTTAGTGTGTTGAACGTTTCTTAAATTTGCATTTCTAAATGGATAGTTTTACATAATATACGAATACGTACATGCATATATACATTTAAAAAATACAATATAGTAATCTTACTGCATAACTAAACTAACAAATAAATTAACTCAACATAGTTCTCTATAGTCGAAATGACTGCATGGACGTATCTCAAAGAACGATTTAATATGTTATTCACTTTAATAAAGCTTGAGATAAACCAGATTTCCAGATAATGTCAGTTGATATTGCACATAGAAAATAGTTCTAAACTTTTAGCTTCAAATATTGCTGTCGTTCGAATAATAATATTCTTTTCAGAGATTATGCAAAACAGAACTCTATTGCGGATTACATTTCAAACATTTAGAGCCTTTACAAGAGATTTATATTTCAAGAATCAAAATGCATTTCCCTTTATTAGCCTTTTACAGGCAATGTACGAAAACAAATGCTTGAAACCCTCTATATGCATACATGTATTCATCGTACCTCGTACAGAATACTCGCTTTTTTTGGTGTTGACCGTGTATTATTCCATACTATATCAGTCAATATCCAGTCAGTAAATCATTCTTAAAGTTTTAGTTTAATGCACATTGGCTGTCAACAGAAGACGCTTTGCAATGACCATGGTTTAACAGCTTTCTTTCTTCAATCACAATGTCTGTTTTCGCTAGAGATCATTTAGAAATTAAAAAATAAATACACGAACAACAATATAATAAATAACGATTATATTGCGCAATGATGATGTTATGTTCTGAATATAAATTTCGTTGGATCAGAAATGTTTTGCAAGGGAGAAGATCCAGTCGAAACAGTCCTAAAGTGGATTAATATGTTTTTCATTTTACTCAGAAAAACCATTCCCCTAACACACGAGGTCCTGAATTATTAAATTACTGTGATAATTATCGCCACAAACCAATAATGGAATTTGACATCGTTATTGAGCTTTCGCTCGCACTTTGTAGTGTTATTAAATAGAACGTACGTCATTTCCAGGGAAAGGCAGGAACAAAACTGTATTGGTCGGACGTTTGTGCAACATCTTAAGTTAAACGGCTATTTTTAAATTACTCGTAATGCGGTATTGCTATGTAAAGCATTGAAAGGTCGTTCAAACAGCCACGCTTAACATAAGAATGAGCATAAAACTGTAACACTTATTTAAACACACACACACACATATATATGCATATGCATTTATTTGCCCTAATAAACCATTTCCTGGTGGCTGTTCGATGTTAAACAATAACTATACGAACAGTTTCGTTCGTATTGCGTAGTGTACTACACTGAATGCTTACATTTTAAGAGTATTAATTTGAATGAAAAATACAAATGGGAAAGCGTCAATAATGCAGCATTTGACTATCTCATAAGTTAATAAAATGTGAAATTTGTCTTCACTAGAAGTTGTGAAAACACATAATATCCCGTAGGGTAAGAAAACAACAACAATTTCCCCTTAGGTTTTGGTTTAAAAACGCGTTGTTGAACGGACGCCAGATGCCGTAAATCTTTCCCGCACACGAGTCTGAATGTATTTGCAAGAACCTCGTTATCATGCCAATTTCTTGGCAAAAGTTGTCCAAAAATGTTGGCACATGCGACATCATTATACAATCACATTTGCAGGCCCCGTTCTGTATCAAATCTTATCAAAATTTGTAAGACAAATATCGAACCTTTTGTGAAATTTATCACTGCTAACGATTTTTTTAACGCATTTGTGTTTATTATCATGATATGTTTTCTTCCTTGAAAAGTGTATCAATACGTTACAAAATGCCATGCCGTGTTGTTATATCATTAACGGTTGCAACTAACTGATTAAGGGCCGCTGTTCTTGTAATCTAATTGCTTGTCTGTCCCTAATTTACATTTATTTTGGTTGGTAAAAGTTGACATAGTCTCAGAAATTTATAATTTTATAATTTATACCTTGCGCCAATTATCGGAATCGGAATCAAGAAATAATAATTGTTTTTAACATTTACAACGTTGCACGTTCGTTGTCTGTTTCCACGCGTGTTTCAATATAATTTAAAGTGGAGTAAAAAAGTGTATGCCATACATACCCGTGTGTCTGGGCCATTTTTATTAACGGTGGCTTTGTTAAGTTGTATCTTACGCAAATTCTGCTGTGCGATGGGTAATTCAAACAATTAGGATTGCATGGATAAACTTTCTTAATTCAACTTGAATATCATTGTATATAGACACTCGCTCAAACCAGAAGCTGCACAGCTTCCATTGTGTACACAATAATTACCTGTTTGATATCCCCATGGTGTACATACATTACATTAAAGTATGTGACGTTACAACTCAAAACCAGATCCGGCTCTCAAATAGCCAATTAAATGTTCTCATCATAATCGAATAACCACCTGCACAAACATGCTGTTGTTGGGCACTAAGTATTGGATAAATATTGCAGTAAGTTTTCCTGACCATTATAAAAACAAGATTAACCCATTCTCATGCAGTTTCTATATTTCACAACTGCGTATACAATGTGTATTTTCTATTGTATATGTCAAGATAACATACTATATATAGACTGAAATCATTGCGAGTTGGTAACATATAGTACCGCAGTAGGATCAACTTAACGTGTACTGTATTTGAGCGAACAAACAATCATGAAACTTTGCTACAACATACATGTAGTTTCCTAGTGCTTTGCAAATGCGTTATCCTTCCAACACATTTTATAGTTAGGTCAACAATCTTCAATATAATTTATGTTCATAGTTTGATCATGAATTATTTGCAGGAGAGTTTCATTGTCTTAACGTTTTGCAGTACAACATGTAGTATCATATACAATAGCGCATATGAAAATTATCCTATGATTCATGCTTTTGGAATGTTATTGTATATACAGAAACGTATAGTGTAGTTGTGTGAATATTTCATTAATAATATATGGATGTTATTGGCCGTTTTCATTGAATCTATTGAACACGAAGTGTCAAATGTTACTTTATGCATTGAAGCATTATATGCGACGAAGACCACTTGGGATTAGGAAATATGTTTATATAAATATTTCCATTTTTTTTAAAGATCAATATGTTATACAATTTTTGAAAGTCATCAATAACATTATGTTCTTGCTCCTAATTACACGAGCCAATACAAATTCAGTACTTAAAGTTTAACATACACGTCACAATGTAGCAGATATAAATGTTTTAATGCAGAAAACCAAATCCCCATATGCATATTTATATGTAATAGGCTTTTTTCAGTTATAGTTGCTAAGTAACGGTTATGCGTGTGTTAACATACTGAATCCACGGCTGCTGCATGCAGGATATGGGACTTGGTTCATTGCAAACTTGAGATATAAGGCTACATCCGTTGCAAACGTGTGACAATGCAATAAACAGTGGCTCAAACAAAGTAGGTGTTTAATTGCCAAAGCTTTAAATCATCTCCAGTTTTGAAAGTGCATGCTTGTCTGTTTTAATCAAGTATATAAACTATTATTCTAAAATACATATCATAAAAGGCTTACATTTTATACAGCAGCACACGACTATAAATACTTTAACAACGATTTAAAACTGCCTGCACTAATAACATGACGTTACTGTCTTATAAATGGATTTATATATGTTGTGTTTACCCACGCAAACACATCCCATAACACCCCAGGTCTTGAATTATTTACCAGCCGTGGTTATTATGGGTACAAACCAATAATGGAATATGACATTATAATTGAACAGTCACTTGCGGGACAGATAACGTATATCATGAATTTCGCTAGGTAACCTGTGAAGTGCTACTTGTTAAAGCTCGGGCATATTAAAATGACACTGACCTGTATGCATGAATATAACACAAATCCGCTACCGTAACGATGTATATATTCGTTTGCATACTGAAATCAAGTTAAATTGATATAAGCGCTGTTAGACCGTATACAGCTCACGCCGTATATAGCTTACGTGTGAGCTGTATACGTTGGTTGACAACGTATACAACTTACGGTGAGCCATATTCGTTGGTTGACAACGTATACAGCGTGCGGTAGCTGTATACGTTGGATATATACATATACTTTTGAAATAGTATGAAAGGAAATTCGTCTTAACGTATATAGCTCACATGGTGATTGACTATTATACAACATACATTATTGTGATTACTAGTATACTTGATCGTCATCACCATCTTCGTCGTAGTAGTAGAAGAAGTAGATCTAGTAGCGGTAACAGTAGCAGCATCAGTGGAAGTAATAGCAGCAGCAGTAGCAGAAGCAGAAGCAGCGGCAAGTGTGCATGTGGACGGACGGACGCACGAGGGACGCCGGACAAATAGGATACTAACAGCTCACCCTCCTCCTCGGTAGAATAATGACCCTTATATTTTTTCTAATAAAAGTTGAAGGACGAATGAACAGACGAAAGGGCGGACGGACGGACTGGCGGGCGGAATGGCGGACGGACAGGTAAACAGACAGACTGTAACAGCAGCAGCAACAACAACAGCAACTACAAACATGCATTCGCAACAATGTGTTCATGACGACATCTGCTGCTGCTGCTGATGATGATGATGATGATGCTGACGACGACGACGACGACAATGATGATAATCATTTTGATCATCGTAATTTTTTAGACATGATCTATATACGGCGATATGCATCATCTCGACGTGTACAGCTTACTGTGAGCTGTATTCGGTGTAAGCTGTATACGGTTTTATAGTCAACGTATACAGCTCACAAGTAAGCTGTATACGGCGTGAGTTGTATACGGTCTAACAAAGCGCATTTCAAGTGATGAACAAAACCGAGTATAAATATAGGAGATAATTCAAGCATATATACCACTGTGAATAGCATTTAGAAGTCATTATAAATTCTAAGGAGTTCTAAAACAATTATAGTAGGTATGAAAGATTATGCACAACTATGGTTGTGGCCTTTCACAACAAATTGACAAATCGGTTACAGCGTTGAAAGAATCATAATTGAAGAATTAAGTATTGTATTTATCATATATAGTACTCATTTATTTTGCCTAATAAATTGTTATGTTACATTCATGAGTCATCATTTAGCAATAACATGTATATTCACCTTAGCTTTTCAAATGTTCTCATCATTTGTGACTGTCAAATGGTATGTTGAAACACATTTGCGTCTAACCTTATAATTAAAATGCATTGTTTAGGAGTAAGCTTTTGTCATTCTTTACTTTTAACGAAGTCGTTCCGTCACTGGTATATTTCTTTGTTTTTCATTTTCGCATGCAAAGTAATGTGTTGGTAAGAAACTGTTACTTTATATGAGAGCGTTGATTTTCCACAACCAATATGTTTCTCATTTCTTTTTACGTTTTATAATTCCTTAAGTCGTATGTTGTTAATTATTGGTATTTTGAAACTAACAGTACGTTTCATAAGTTTATATTAACTATATATCTGCACGCGATATTGCAGTGGTATTGCATCATTTGCCTGTCTGGAACAAGAGCTTATATCAGAAATAAAAATCGAAATTAAGTGGAATAAAACTTAGAAGTATACAAGCAATAGCGAGAATTACATCTTTGCACGTTCTGTGAATGTTTACAAAACACTGTGTTCGTTTATGTTCAATTTTTTACAACAATTTATAATATTCAAGTGTTTGCTATACAGTCTGTTTTAACAGAACAGTCATTTACGAATTTGTGAAAGGTCTATAAACTTCATCTCACACGTGACTCATTGTATTTTATCAGTCAAAAGCTATAGAATGCTTCAGAAATATATAAACCTCTGGATATTATGAAAACATTATTATATATTACTTGTATTTGAAAAGAAAAGAAAACAAATGTTGTCGATAAACATGTGATTTTTTATTACGAGGACACATATCTGAAATATATGTACGAGGTAAATGCTATTCCATAGAACGTTTATATATTTGAGTGACATAAACCACATGAGGTACGTAATTTCCGTTTAAGGCTTTATGATCACTGGAGCAGCAAGGAGTGAAAGTCACGTGTCATTCAATATGCTATTACAACAATAATCTACTAAAATAATATTCAGTTTGGGGCCTACATTGCCACACACTTTATGAACTACATATTAGTTTACAATTCATAAAGGAAACGGTCCAATGATGAATTTCATTTCTCTTTGATTGTAGTTCTAAACAGATATGACGAAAACTATACATGTACTTGGTATCTACGTATTGCCCTGTAACGTCTCCTACTGCAAGACTCTATGTCTTCATGATTTCGAGTCAACGAGACTTAAATTGCATAAATGCGGTTGTTGTTTTGTTGATATTTGCAAGCAATGGATATACTATACTAAATCCAATGCCTGTTACTGAATGTACCTTATATTTGTTCTGTCCCTTAACATCGTGAAATCAATGAGAAAAACAACCATCTAATTATCTTTGCCGTAATAAATAGTTTGATACGACAGCGTAGAATATGACGACTGCGGATAATTGGTATGCCTGCCACCACCCTTCACATGATTCTATCTTACGTTGACTCGCCAATACAGCTGACACTGTGTGTTACTGAAGTTGCTATGTACCATATTTTGTTCTTCTTTTTTTCTGTTTCTTCTTCTTCTTCTTCTTATTATTATTATTATTATGTATTATTGCTATTACTTTTATTATTATTATTAGTAGTATTATTATTATTATTATTAGTAGTAGTAGTAGTAGTAGTAGTAGAAGAAGTAGTAGTTGTAGTTGTTGCAGTAGCAGTATTATTATTATTATTATTATTAGTCGTAGTAGTAGTAGTAGTAGTAGTAGTAGTAGTAGTAGTAGTAGTAGTAGTAGTAGTAGTAGTAGTAGTAGTAGTAGTAGTAGTAGTAGTAGTAGTAGTAGTAGTAGTAGCATCTAGTTAAAGTAGTAGTTATTGTTTAAGTAGTTTTAGTACTTTTTATAGTAGAGGCGGCAGCGACAGCAGCAGTTGCAGAAGCAGTATTAGTGCAACACACATGTATAGCTCTACACCTACCCCTAAAGGACAAAAAGTGCATTCTCGATTCCTATGACCTCGCTTTATATCTCGAAACGTTTGGAAGTAGACACCACTAATTCCACTCGATTGCGCCGCCTTCAGAATAGTAAGTCTTTTAAGTGTCATCTGTATCTACATAAACAACTTCATCAACATCTTCGTTAGGGAGAATTCGATTGAATCGCCATTACATCAGTCTCAAGTTACCTTTTTAATCTGACAAGATGCATTGTCAAGTATATAATTATAGATAATTAGGAAATGTGAAAGAATCAGTATCTGTATTACCACGTCTCGTTGCTTAACTAATTCATTTCCTCAGGTTTATTTTAAAAACACAAACTGTATACAAACAAGCTTGACAGTAAAATCAAGTTCGATGTAAAATATCGGCTTTTCTCCTGGTGATGTCTCTGGAGTTTCAGTATACTTATATTTACATACGAGTTATGTATGGTCAAATATTTACTTACAAAACACGAACATACATAAATAAATAATAAATAAGTACGTATGTACAATATATAATAATGTTCAAGACTGACTGTATCAATCTGCTTTTGGTGAGCTATTTATCTGGTCAAGAATCCAATTTAAAAGCGTATTGCCTTTTTCAGCTGTTAATATCCTAGTGCAGCGATATTTGCATTTGGATCCTTAGGGCATAGTCGCCGGAGTTGTTATTCTCTGTATTCGTTTGTTCATTTATCTTCTTCTTAGCGATTCCAAGGCGTAAACAATATTTTTATTAAGCTGAAAGTGATTAGTTACTTACCACCAAGCAATATATAATGCGAAAGATTTCACTAAGAGAATTGCCTTTCTCTACGAAAAATCATGACATTGAAATAATTATACATTATCATTTACTATAATAATCAAGAAAATAACAATATAGAACAAACGACCGAGTACTGTAGCACAACATAAGTTCTTTATTTTAAACGTTCATTAAATGAATACTATAATATATGCCAGAGAAGAATCGAAGTCGATATGAGGAATAGGCCCATTTAGGAATTGTAATTAAATAAAGTCGACTATGTTGAATCACATTTCTTCAATTCCTGTTTATTCTATTTGGCCCTGGGATCTGCTAAAGTCGTCTATGTATTATTCAGAAACGATGGGGAAAGGAAAAATATAATCTACACTATCTCCGTTCGTATATGAGTCTCGATTTAGCTAGCGGAAATACATTAAACCCGTTACAACCGTATACTAAGTAGGATGTTTTTCAATATTATACTGAACCAAAAATGAAATGTTCGCAAAGTTTGAATGTAGATAATTTTAACGTTTTAATAGATTTGACTGAAATCTTCTGTTTTTGTATACGTTTGTTTTTATGAATGTACTGGTCGATTGTACACAGTAGAACGATTTTACAATAACCACTTGTATTTATGTGTGTACATCTCGTATGTGACCGTGACGATTGGTATGTACGTTTCTTTTTTAGTTCAGTATATATGAAACATAACTTCCGTTTTAGTCTCAAACTCATTCAGTATTTTATATTATTAAGCCGAATGGAGCACCTTGTATGTGCTGCTCGAAAAAGATATTTTCAATAATTACATAATGTATGTAGCGTTGTTTTAAAACGGAATATTCTCGCCCCTTGATACAATTGTAAACGTATGTTGCACTGTAGCCGTCTTTGAATTTACTTTGCTTAAGTGCTCTTTGTTGTTACTGTGTTTGCCATTATAACACAAATACTGTCAAGTGTTGTACGGAAGTCTTGATCAGTCTTGATGTTGAGTCCTACGTTGGTGATAAATGATTACTAACAGATACATTGTTCAAAATAGATAATACATTCGAAGAAAATGTAGTCAAATATAATGAAAGAAGTAACATATTTTAGTACCATATCTTCAGAATAATTATTAAACATCGAATCAAAGTTAACGATGAATGTTGGTTCGATATTGCATGCAGCTTTATGCATAATAAAGCATCCCGAATACACAAGATACACAAATTGCGGATGTGTTTACGTTGTCATTCGCCATTTTCGTGCATGTCCTGAGTATCTCTTTGTGTCACACTTAAATAAAAAATAAATGCAATTTAGCTACTTCCATTAATATTGAGCGCCAGACAGTATTATTCTCCTATTCCTTTTTAGGGAACATTTATATAACGTTAAACAATATATGTGTGTTTATGATGTTGAGTAATGTTTGTCTATTCTAGACCTGTATGCACCGCCCAGTACGTATGGTACACCAATCCATAAATATTGCAAAAGTCGTATTTTAATAATGATATAATATTCATTATGCATGTATTAATTATAATTTTCCCAGAAAATTATTAAAAAAACAACAGAAAAATACAATATACTACTTTTTATTTGCATGTTATTTCATACATTTTAAACATTTTGTATGAAATAAAAATAAATGTTCTACATTTACACAAGAAAGTAACGTTCAATAAACCTTAGTCACTATGCAACCCATTGAAATACCTTGCTGACTTTTCAATCGTTACAACATTGTATTGGTTTGTTATTGGTTTAGTTGTACTTTTTGGAAGACATATTTCGTACAGGTTTATTACATATGACACATGTCACAGTTTTATCTTTGTTTTAACATAATGTACGAACTCGTTAAAACAAACAACCTCTGGGCTCTTCTTCCATTAATGTGTTATGCGATTTGACATTTCTGTAGTGTTCTTAACGTGTGTCATGTCGAGTGCGTTTTGTTGTACACTCATCCTTTGAATCTAATAGAAAGCAAACACTTACCAAAAGCGCAGTATATTGGATCAGTAATAACTTTATAAGAACTTACTCGATAAGCTTACTGTTCTGAATTGTGATCAACTGAAATACTGCGTCTTTCACAATGTTTACATACAATTGTAACGGATTACCTCCGACAAGCAGTTTATATTTTAGCAGGCTTTGGTTTGTCTGTATGTCTGGCTGATAGTAAGCTACTTGACGCAACACGTTATGAATATATTTGCATTAAATGTTCTGAAAATGTTGAAAATAGACCAGAAACGCGGTGGTGTTGACCCAGATCATCGTCTGGATCCAGAAAGTTTTTAAAATATAAGATTATTTTCATTAGGAGATTGTGGAAATTGCCTTGCCGGAGGTCTGCGCTCTCGGAGTATTTTCTAGTTATTTAATTAAACGATTGACAATAATTCAGTTCAAACACACGTCACATGTTGCTTGTTTCTTTACCTTTCACAGAACTAGCAATGTCATTATAGACAAGCAAATACCATTATTAAATGTAATATAATACACAATTTAGTTCTCTGACATTTTCGAAACAGATTACCAGCCATTGTCAAGAGAATGTAATTCTAAGCATAAAATGGGTTAGCCTGTGATGAATGTCTATCGTGTGTCCAAAGGAATTGTTTCATAACTTCAAGAATGGCAATAAAACGTGGTGGACGTATTTAACGGACAAGTATGCTTTCATACAAAATTAAATTTACGCAATTATTAGTTGTCGTGACTTTTAGCCAATATGTTAATATGTATTTCTGGTGATAACGTGAGAAAATAGCATTACGTTTCCGCTTAGTGCTGATGCCGAGATAAGAAAAAAAAAGATGTTCATGCGTGGTAAAAGAGATATTGACAGCCATGGTGTTTGTTAAGTAGGTTATACCAATGAAAAAAAAAGAAACAAAATAACACAATTACCAAACGTGTTTTACGTATACATGTTTTTTGCTAAAATACGTCGTACGTTCGTTGGTTTTGGAAAGATTTGTTCGGGCCTACACGATTGTAATATTTATCCGAACAAAATCAAATATTACCGTTTTCAAGACACCACAATGAAACAATACAAATTATGATGTTGAATGTTGAGTTTATTCAATAACATTCTGAAATTACTTTTTGTGAAGATTTTCTTCAATCAGAATCGGATTATTATTATAATCGGATTGCATGCGTACCGGTCAAATTCAAGGCCAATAACACAAGATAAAATGATTGGCATCAGCCATTATTAATTTGTAGCAGATTCCAACACTAGTTCTTAATGTAATAACAATGTGTGATTGCATCTAAGAAGCATACATACATACAGTCATTTTTAATTTGTAGCAAATGTAACATAACTAGTTCTTAAATGTAATAACAATGTTTGCGAATGAATTAACAGCAGGAACATACATAAAAATGAATGTAACATGTGTGAATGCGTCAATAGTTTAAGCATACATTCAAATGAATGTAGCTTATATACATAACATATATATCTACTATTAGGCTAATAGGATTATTTTTTTCTGATTGAATTGCATTTGCATAAAACTCTTTCTTAGCGAGGCTGTTTTCTCCCATGTAATCGGAGCCCGATAACCCCCGGCTTACCATGTTACGTACGTAAGATGCCAAAGCGCCAAAGTTAGTCATATTATGGGTATTACAACGTCTACTTGCGATGATTACAAGTGTCCTTATGATGTCAAATGACATTTCAAAACTGTTTAGTGTTTTCTTTTGCCTTCAATAAACATTTTACCTGCCAACCGCTAAAAGTAGAATAGGTTTTGTTTTATTTTGCGAAGGTAACTTTATATGGGCATCTTGCGAGTTCAATTAAGCAATCATATTGTATAAAAGGTGTTTTTCGTCATATGTTAGAGTAAATTGAATTTCAAGCGCCAGTGAGCGTTAACGTGATGATTAATGTCGGACAATTAATGCATCTCTATCGTAATTCTGTATGTTAATGGGCTGTTCGGCGAGGATACAGTCGTACAAAAAGTTACGTTCCGTCGACTAGGCCACTAAGCTGACAGTAGTTAATAATTATGGATACACGCGAGTGTTTAAACAATCGATTAAATGAAAAAGAAAACGTTTGACAACTGTGGTTAGTATTTGGCACATCCACAGTTATTACATAAATTCCCTTACAGTTATAATATATGTAATTACAGTAATTATGCTATATTTAAATGAATAACTGAAACGTAACCATATAAGTCTTGACAAACCAAATAAATGATTCTACCATAATAATAACCACCCGCAACTATTAAATACACGTGTTACCGGTATATTTACCACATTCATTATTATGAATGCACGTTACTTTCATGAACACTACTAAAGCAAACATAGTACATTTTAAACGCATATTTAAATAGCAACTAATATATCAAAACCTTTTTAGAAGAGTACACGAATACTTTTACATGAAACGGAATGTTCTGGTACAGAATATGGCGATACTCATACAATCTGCAAGCATCAAAGTTGCATCGAAATTACATCAATTAGTGTCGAAATCAGAATTATCTTGTATCTCTTTGTTTGAACATATTGCTGGGAATTTTGGATAGGCTTTCGAGGTATTGAATTCTATAAGATAGATCCGAATACAGAATACCAATTATATATAAAATACGATTTAAACACAACTAAGAACTGGAAAATAGTTTATCTTAATGATTTAGTGTACAATATCAATATGTGCGCTAAAGAGTAATCTTGCCTTCTACACTCTGCTGGTAAATTCGTGGAACACCGTACTATACTGTGTATTTATTGAGAAGACCATACTCCAGTTTAGTACTCTGTAGTCACATATATGCCAATTGAACAGGCACGTGATGTTGTTAATGGTGGTATATACATAAGCAACCGCAATAAACAGGGCACAAGTCGCTGAGCAACGGGTGCATTAGTAGGGAATTGAAAGTCCCAACAGTAAAATAAATGTGTCTCAATATCAAGGGACACGAAAAAAAACACTTTTAAATGAGTCCCAATATTAATGTTAATGGACGCAACAAATAAGTATTGTTGTCAAAAATTACGGGTGTATAGTAGATATTTTAATATTCCAGCTAAAACTAGAATTGTGAAAAGAGTGACGAATATAACCCACATTATTATCATATTGGTCTTTTCACAAAACTATTGCATGCATTCAAAAGAAATGGACCCAAAGAGAAGTGTGTATGTCATGATGTTACACCTATGTAGCTAAAATAATTTAAATATGTGAATCCTTTTTTGAGATATTGCCCGGAAACTGTGGTTTTAGGGACTGTAAGTAGAAAAGGGACCACATGAACTCTTTTAACATTTGGTAGTTTGTAACTAAAGTCTAACACGACATGTATTAAACCTGCTTCGTAAAAAGTATTTAAATCTGTTTACCTTTCCAATTTATCATCCAAAAAAGTGTGTTCGGAAAAACGTCAGTTCAATAGGGGACATAAATCTGTCAACATTTAATGTTTTGTAACCAATGTAGAACTTGACCTGTATTGTATTATGATACACCTATGTACCTAAAATATTTTAAATATGTAAAGCCGTTCATGAGTTATTGTCCGGAAACCATGCTTTAGGGAATTTAAGTTAAAAAGGAGCCATAACTATGTCAACATTTATTAGTTTGTTACCAAAATCGAACATTACCTGTATTGTATAATGTTACACATGTGTAGCAACAATTATTTGAATATGTCAAACCATTCTTGAGTTATCGTCCGGAAACCGTGTTTTAGGGTATTTTAGTCGAAAAGGGGGAATAACTCTGTCACCATTTAGTGGTTTGTAAAGAAAGTTGAACTTTATCTTTATTTATGATGTTACACATGCGTACCAAGGAATTTTTGAATATGTCAAGCCTTTCTTGAGCTATCGTCTGGAAACTATAAAAACCAACAGACCGACAGAACGACGGACAGGCATACCGGCGGACCGACAAGCTCACGCTTATTTACCCCCATAAACTTCGTTTGTGGGGGTATAATTACTCATTGCTATTTATGTAAGACACACTTGAACATTCATATGTTTTTCATTTAAAACACCCGCATATTGTACATGTTATTTTCATTTGATAAACTCATTTAATAAAATATACAAAAAAACTGGTAGTCGCTATACAAGATATAAGGAAAGATATGAGGCGCGTCGTGAGAAAACCGGACTTAATGCATGTGCGTAAAGTGTCGTCCCGGAT
The DNA here is from genome assembly GCA_027627225.1 of Congeria kusceri. Taxonomy (NCBI): domain Eukaryota; kingdom Metazoa; phylum Mollusca; class Bivalvia; order Myida; family Dreissenidae; genus Congeria; species Congeria kusceri. The sequence continues at coordinate 51,873,491 of CM051030.1, forward strand.
TAGCCTGTGCAGTCCGCACAGGCTAATCCAGGACGGCACTTTCCGCCTACAGTGGATTTATGTTTAGATGAGACTTCCTTGAAACAGAAAATACCATAACAGCGGAAAGTGCCGTCCCGGATTAGCCTGTGCGGACTGCACAGGTTAATACGGGACGGCACTTTACGCACATGCATTAAGTCCGGTTTTCCAACGACGCGCCTCATAAATGTATTTAAATAAATATAATCTAGTTTCCGTTCAGTTCTTTTATAACACGTCTACAAATATTGACCTTAAGCGATAGAGACAGTGCGCACTGCTGGCAAAAAAGTAGTCAATATATCCTCCGGAAATTAAACGTCCATTGACGATGACAGAATGCTTCATTAAATGTATGACTCTTGCTACGAATCCAAATGAAAGATTGGTTTAAAGAATTTTCGACGAGTTGTGATGCAAAAAGTTTATTATTTAACTAAATGAACATATAGATACAAACATAATAATATAACAATTTAGATATATATTTGTATTAATAAGTATTATTAACTTTTGCAATCAGGTTGTGTTCGATAGTATTCCATGTTTTTGTTTTATTTAATTTAGCCATGTTGTGGCGAGTGCGTAGAGTTAACGTTATTTTAGAATGACTTCTTTGGACATAAACCATTTGGACATTTATAAGTAAAGTAACATGTAAGTCACAGTATACTTGTATATGGTGCTTTAAAAATTGTCCTATTCATGCATTTACTTTTGAAATACATTTACATGTATCATTCAAATACTTGGTACGTGCTTTGTGTATTACCTATCATCTTCGTATACGGTCTTTACTCTGTGAGAATCCTATATCATATGCGTTTCAATTCCTTAACGACACGGCGATACGTCATTGCTTTGTACTGAAATGAGATAGAAGTCATTCTGCCCCAAGGTTGATTCTCGTTCTTTTGAAACCGAAGTTGTTTAAAGTTGTCTGTTATCAGACTGTACACATGGTGCGATGTCCCATTCTCTTCCGTTATGTATGTGTGTTACTGTTGATAACTAATTAAAGTATGTAGAGGTGTATTTTGTTTTTCATTGAATAAAGCATTCTTCTGCGACTACAAATATGTCCTTCACGTTCATATTGTATTCAGTAATGACCTATGTACACAATGTGCCTAGTATTATGGAGGAACAAAGAACATGTCAAAGACTTGTTTTGATATTTAAAACTCATGTGGACCCAGCCTTGGTGAACGAACGTTCTCTTTAAAAAAAATCAAATCATGTATAAATGTTAAGTGGCAGATATCCCAGTTGCCTTCAACGCGAATCATCAAATAATGTCTGATAATTAGGCGAACGCTGTTGAACTGTTCTATGACATCCTGGCAACTCCTGCGAGTGTCTTTCACTAAAATGCTTGTCTCCAAGATAAAAATATGGATATGAGCTTAATGAGCTTACTGTTTATAATCGGTAAAATGTATTGTATGTTAATTCATCAAGTTTAGTTTCTTATGGTATTTTTGTTCTGTTGTTAGTGCTGTTCTTTTTCTCCGTCTAAGAAATATTCACATAAACAATAAACGGTAATTCTGAATTGACTCGTAAACTAAATAGCATCAATTCTCTCCAACATATGTTTCTTTCGATTTTCTTGATAACGATTTGTTTCAATGGCATACACGGTTACGTCTGTGGCCTGCGCTGCATTGTGCAACTGGTTGGTTAGTGCCACAATGACAATCGTCGAATTGACTTTTTCTAGTAGCATATTTTAGTATTTGATAACTATATATTTTAATGTGCCATCGTATATCAAACAACGGAGAAAATAATGAATGAAAGTGCACCCATTAGACGCTGTGTTTGTCGAACGGACATTACATTGGCCAATATATTGAGAGCGGCTTTCGATAGGTAAATTTAAGTGAGAATAATTCATGGTTAGCGTGATCGGCTAATTAGTGAACACGGGTAAATTAGAAACAATGGTGGTTGTGATTGGATTTTAAGATCACTTAGCTAATATAAACGGCAACTACATCAATTCGTTTACACGTAAATTGCAACTAAATAAAACCTAAACATAATAATAATAATAATATATTTATTTATAGAAGATGACACATTAAGATGAAACAAGTTACAACATGGTTATCTTTTTTACAATGTGGTCTTCTATCTGATAAAAAGTATATGTCATAAACAAAAACAAAACAAAACAACAACAACAAAAAACAACAACAAAAACACAACACATACACATACAAATTATTATTATTACTACACACATGACAGATACACCCAGAATGGAATTAAAGAAATATGATAGAAAGAGGAATGTGATCGACGGAGTGAAGGACAATTATGTTTGATCAATTATTAAGCATAAGAAATGTTTGTAATTTATTCTTAAACCCTGATAAGGAATCATTATCTCAAATATTAGAAGGTATATTATTCCAAATTTCCATTGCAATATACGAAAAAATACTTCTACCGTAGTTCGTATTTATCTTCGGATGAGAAATATTTCTATGGGTGGTGGACCTGAATGTGTAGCAAGTGTTGTTAGTAAAGTGCAGGCTATTTTGTAGATAAGCAAGGGTGTGACCATGCAAGCACTTATGTACAGTAACAGCGGTAAGATATTTATACCGATCTACAAAAGGTAGCCATTCTAACTCTTGGAAGAGTGCCAATGAAGGAGTTAGAGAAGGTTTTCGAAGAATTATTTTAGCACAACGCTTTTGAAGAACGGATATTTTGGAGATATTAGATTTACTACTTGCACTCCAAATAACACAACAGTAATCCATAATTGATAATATGTGGGAGTTGAAATAAAGTTGTTCATCTCCTTATTATGGAGGAACAACGAACATGTCAAACCACCATACATTTTTTAATACTAAACAGTTATAGTATAATGTGTTTATACCCAGACAATGAGTAGTCCAAAACTGAAATATTGATAGTGTTAGTGTTTAAAACTGGAAACGGTTTGCGGTTGGCCGATTCCAAAGATATAGCGTTTTTCTGTGACAATATTCGATGATATCTCACACTATATTCTATTGCCATTAAATGCACGTTTTATCTGCAAATTAATTAGGAAAAACAAATATTAGAAATATGTCATCCTCGATGTTCTGTTTCAAAGTTTGGTAAGGATTTCTCTTGGGAGAATCAGATGTGATTAATTTCTCTAACGTGGCTAGAGTTCCACGCTAGTGTGTGAGCATAGTTTGTTGGAAGTATGCATCCGTTATCAGCACTTCGAAATGAAACTTAGATGAACTTTATATTGATTCAAACGGTGCTTAATCGACGTCGTTCGTTTTATCTTTCGAAGTTGTGTTCAGGTAAAATAACTGTATATGGTTCGTGTTTATTTGCTCGCATGGTATTCAACGATAACAATAAACTACAGCTAACAAAGTATTTAAATTCATGATCATATTTTGAAAACGTTTGTAGTTGAGTGTGCTAAGCTTCGTCTTCATTTTATACAAGAATATGTTTTAAGCAAAACCGTCGTATTGGTTTATAGAAATGTATAGACCAAGAAACAAGTTCACGGAAAACGCAACCAGTAATTAGAACTAAATAGAACATCATGCCTGTAAAAGTAATACACGTGAGGACGAAACATAGCCCTTTCTAATAGAAAATGTATGTCTGGGAATGTGCAATGCATTTGGACACAAAGTGCATGGTAATCATGTAGCCTGTTTTATAATGGTAATATAAGGTCCCATTTAAACTAAAACTGGTCACGTCAGTAGTAGTTTGCGCAGCTGCTGAATTTAATATCGAATCAAGACAAGTTATAGCCAACTTAAAGCCATGATGGTTGGAACAATTTAGAAATGAAAATAAACAAGCATATATGCTAGAAATATATATCGGATATGTGTAAAAAATACGCTGGACTGGGGTCAGAAATTACATATTCTGCTGGCATCGCCCCTAGTTGTGTTCATTAGATCGAAATTGTCATTTGTTTTATTACTATAAACCTTGTGGTCCATGCAGAACAAAATTTCCACTTATGCAATTGCGAACTCAAACATATAAACATTGCGTTGCAAGATAAACAATAACATTATGTAATATGTGAATATTCTGAAACAAGGCGTTAAGACTGGTTAATTCAGTTATGATTTGTTAAATACAGCTTTCGTGTAAACATTGTGTCATTCTTATCAGAAGATATTTTAAAATTATAATGATGAGGATTAAAAGGTAAACATTTGTCTAACAGAGTGCAAGTGTGTGTACTTGCAGCTATGTGCATATGATAGATACAATATAGGAATAATGAAACTCCAGAGACATCATCAGGAGAGAAATCCTTATTACCATCCTCTAGTCCGACATTTGAGGAAAGTGACTAATAGCTTATACAATACAGAACACTACATGCAACAGAACACCAACATAAAAATGATCAAAACTGGGGTCACCGCCTTGGAACTGTCAATGCAAAGAATTGGGGGTTTAAACCGGATTAAAGGCATGCAGAACCTCATACGTAGCCCAAAATCACAAAGCACGCACTTGTAAATAAACTTTAACCTCATAGCATTGAAATTCAAATTAAATAGTAATAAAAGAGAATATTAATTCAATTGAACGACAATTTAATTACTTAATGGTTTAATGTTCACCAGAACAACATAATTGCAACTTTCTGAGGCACGATGAAATGAAGTAAATTGAATTATCAGCCTTTTTGTTGACAAGATTTCAAGACAGGTAGTACATTAGTGTTTCTTAGGATATGTCAGTTTACCAATTAACATTCGAGCTTGTATGCTGCGTGCCGTTTCGTAATTGCGTTTTGTATATAGGTGTTATAAAAGCCAAGTTAAAGTTAAAGTTGGCAGCTCAGTTTGACCCCCACTTCTTGTACATCGGCCGCAACGCCCGACCCTAGCTCCAGAAATCGGCTACAATGATCGACCCGCCCCCCCTCCCCAAAATAAGCTGCACTGCTCGAATCTAACTCCCCAAAATCGGACGCATCGCGCAACCCCAGCTCAGTTTGACCCCGATTCTTTGAAATCGGCCGCATCGCCAGACCCCCCCCCCCCCTCCCCGAAATTGGCTGCACTGCTCGAATCTAACTCCCCAAAATCGGACGCATCGCGCAACCCCAACTTCCCGAAATCGTCTACGTTCCAAATCCCGGCGGCGATCAAATCGGCAGTATCGCTTAAACTACCGCCCTTTTTCGCCTAGCCGACATAGCCTATTGCTCGACCAGCACCTCTTTTTGCATTATCTTTCATTTGGGAATTGTTATTTTTATAAAACTGAAACTATTAAAAATATTTCTCCTAGTAAAATCGCAACTACCGCAGTGTTCTTAATTGCATAAAAACGTGTTGACCTTACTCCTTTGGAGGCAGTGTACATCAAAATACTGGGCTGCATTTTTTATGGAATTAATGTTCAGTCATACATGGTATTCAGATTCTTTGAAAGCCTAGCTTTTTCCACCTTGAAATAACTGTCATGACCGCTCGTTTTTTTCAAAAACTGTTTATTATTTCATTAATTGTTTTCGGATGCAAAGGAAATCAATTATTAATATCAGTAATACTACATGCGGACATTGCGGACATTAAATGCCAAAAAAAATCACCGTTGTTTTTAAATACTTTTGAACATGCTGTTCCTAATCGACATTAAATACGGGCCTTTATCTCCATATAAAAAGCGTGTTTTTCTACAAAAGCGTGCGAAAATTGCCATGCACAAGGTGAGAACAAAACACGTTTTTAGTTGTAAGTAACTTATAAACTCCGCCCTAAAAATCGCCGTATTTGATGACTAACAGCTTTGAAGACATGTCGGGCCGACAAGCGTAACAGACCTGCGGGAAACCCTGCTGACGTTGTTCAGCTAACATTGCATTGACCATTAAGGGCATCCACTTTGTCTATTTGCTACATCAGATGGACATTGTGTGTGTCAATTTAATTTTGTTCAGTATTATATAGGTTTTACAATGATTGTACAGATCTGCGGTATATTTTATTTACCAACCCTTTGTGAATTTCAACATGCAGAGTAGCTTTGACCGGTCACGTTGACCAATCGATTCACTTTAGTTTTCAACTTGAAATAAATGTTGTCGGTTTTTCTTTATTTATTTACCTGATAGTTCAATATGTATATTGCTGATTTAGTTTGCTTTTTATATTACGTTATATGCATATTATTATTGGTTGTTAATTATATTCGACAAATCTCAATGTTCCCATGTTCTAACATATTACTATCTCTTAGTCCTGATTTCGTTCATAAAATATGCATGAATGTTTTCGGCAATTACGGTTGAAGCACAACATCATGGGAATTCAATTTAAGTCCCACATCGTAATTGAGCAACTCATCTTTGACGTAAGTGTTAATTAAATATAAAAAGCGCAACCAAAGGTGAATAAAGTATATGGCACAAATAATGGTCCAGGTAATTTAAGATAATGAAGGAGCGCACACATCCATTTAGGTTAGTACTGTAATATCTATTAAAGCGATGAATTATTATCGAGTTATTAACATATACCCAATTCAAACCGCATGGTTACCAATTTTTGCGAAGGCGTATTAAAATATTATTTCCTTAAACGTCACACACAATAGCTTTAAATAATTGCTATGTTATAGCCTACTATCCCATATGACGTCATAACGCATATTTCTATAAATCGAATAACTATGCAAATGTTTTGCAAATCGCTAATGGACTACCGTCTACAATAATGAGAGAACACGTTTGCTAATAAACGCTTGACAAACCCGATAACACTCTACGTTCTAAGCACAATTGACGACGAAGAATTTTAAATTGGCCGATTGAATATAAATGTCCAACGGATGAATCTCAGATTGGGATGTGTGTCTGTATACAGTAGCAGTATTATAGAGTATTCTAGAGCGTAAATACTCGTGATTTTAAGACGTAACGAACTGAACTAAATCTGTTTAGATTTTCCTAAGGGTATTGACAATGGAATACGAAACCAACAAGCTATTCATTTATTATTTGATTAACAATTTTTGTTATTTTCTATTGCATGTAAAAGTTCTGCTATGTACATCTGCTTATGTCAATTTGTAATTTAAAATAAATTATCGTTCCGACATAGTATTGTTAGTTTAAGCCCTGCTAACCATGCATGGTATATTTTTATAAATCCTAATTGCATTACCATAATATATCATTCATATATGGGAGTCATTTAACAAACCAAAACCATTATTCATTAATGGAGACAACACGACGCATCTTCGTCATTACCACTAATCTCGTGGGACGCAACGTCTTTCACAGTTTGACAATTGTACATTGACCCACCTTTATGGCGTCCTTTATCCTCCAGGTTTTATGGCTCAGTACCCTTTCAAAATTAATGAGCAAAACCTATAGAAAGTCCAATCCTGAAATAACCTACGCGATATACGCTCCATAACCTCACATTAATACTAATAATTAACAACAAACCGTGACATATTCATGTTCGTCATACGCTGACAGTTGGCTGCTTTTTACAAGTTATACGGGTTGTTTATTATTTAGAATTGTTTCGTTTACCTGATGATTTCTCTGTGCCTTTATTGATACCAATTTTCTGTAACGACATCCTGTGCAAGCACCTGCTACATAAAAGACACTTTTAGTTTTAATTTCCTGCGTATTTTGTTGTCTTCGTTTAAAACACGTAGCGCGCAGTGACCTGTTTTAGCAATATGGAACGTATAATGTAATTTGTACGCACCGTAACGATTTATGATATAATATGTTTGGACGCACGTACATCCAAAATCGTTTTCCTTAAACAATGTTTGCTGTTGAGTTTTTATAATGGTTAAATTGAAACTGTACCAATACTCATAATTATAGAATAAACAGCAATAATCTGTTTTAATCCTTAACATCATGTTTGGACAAATATGCATATTCAGAATAAGTCACTCTGTTGACATTGTCTGCAATAAATGCATTATTAACATACAACGTGGGGATAAAAAACACTTATTCCGCTCAAAACTGATTGCACGAACTCGAAAACAAACACATAAGCACGTTTCAGTATTACGAATAATTGTGATTTCTTTCTGCTGACAGTTCAATATTATTACACCAACAACAATTGTGATAAGTGTTTTGAGGAAGGACACTGCAACTTAAAATAATGGGAGCAATTCTTGAAACAAAGGATGGAAGTGTGCAGATTGCGCAAGATAATACTAATTAATGTTATTGTACGTTTGACAGAAACGTAATACACATACATACATTACCGCTTACCGCAATGTTCATGGCGTTATTAATGTGGAAATATTTGTTCACAAGATCACATATAATGTCTATTAGTAAGGTCGATCGGTAACATTCTTACAATTATGGCGTTTTTTGAGTGGTTCACAAAAGCTACTTCTTGAAAGGGACATCACACAACCGTTGTTCGACTTCATGTGCGATTTCTATAAAATGGAGCAGTTTTGCCACGATCTTAATGCATTCTAAATTTTCGCTCTGACGGAACACATTCAGCCAGAAGGCAAGCTTTTGAATGTTGTACATTTTCAAGACATGTATGTGTCTTATTGAACCGGCAAGGGGAACAAATATTCGATATTTGCAGCGCTGTTCAGATGGCAAATATCCCTGTGATCACGCAGCCAGTCGTCTATCGAAGCGCTTGCAGCAGGATCAGGGCAATACATCATCTTGCTTTTTCTCGGCAGACTCGCATTTTATGGTGAATGCTGATTACAGTTAGTGTATTGGTGGTACTGGTTTAATTAATTATTCACACCAAAAAGGAATAAAACCGAAATAGCAATTTGAATGGGACACGCATTGCAAAGGATGTCGATAAATTATTTCCAAGTTCTCCCAATATGTGGTCTGTGAACATTTATACCGCACAGAAACAACTTGGATGACAAAATAAAACGAAATCTGGATATTTGCGCATCATCAATGAAGGTATGTTCTTCAAACCTATAACTGATATAAAATAAATAACATTTTGCATATTTTCGAAATGATATAATGACGCACAAAAGAGGGAACATAAATTATAGCAGTATTTAATGAAAATCAATGAACGACGAAACTTAATACAATGTATACGATCTTACACATAACCTTTAACAAAACATTGTATTAAGAATTTGTGCATCTTAAACGATACGTTAACTAGCGACGTTCCAACTTGTTTATTCCACTGTTTTCAGACCGTTTTGTATGTTATTACTATGTTGTGTTTTGTTATAATTTTTTTCTTGGTTGATATTACAGTTACCTTATGTTTGATGACTTATATGAAATGCAGTAGTATTTATCGTATGAAGCGTTTTACAATTACAAGTTTTAATTGTGTTTAAATATTAGTTAATTGAACTGTTTAGTTTATATAATGAAGTTTAAATTAATGGTAATGACAACGCTTTTGTCTTTCATATTGACTGAAATCCTGTTAATGTCTGACATGACGCAGATAGTGATGTTATATACGCATATTCTTAGAGTATTTTTTACAAATTTTGCTTATCAGGGCCCGTATTCACTAACCGATTTTTAGACTTAAGAATATAGAACAGACCTATGCTCAAGACAAAATACATCTACGTTCGCAAATATACTGGGCACCAGTGTCGCTAATGCCATTTAAAATCAGTTTGAATGAAGAATGCTGTAATTAGAGTTGGTAAATAAAAAAACGATTACAATTAACAGCGTTGTTAGAACAGAACAGTTTCAAGTATATTCTTTATTCGAACGTCTTAAATCTAAAAATACGTTAGTGAATACGCACCCGGGTGTGTGCAACTAACATTTGTTCAGCATCAACCATGCAAATTAAATATGTACAACAATATTGGTCAGCAGGTAACTGTATTTGTATGACAATATGAATTTGAAAGTATGTTTTGTATATTTATACATGTTATAGAGCTAAAGATGGTAACTCCATGATTATGGAAATAACGTTTTCAGCCATAAAAACCAAGAGTTAGTAAATCATCTTTGAAGTGAAGGCTTACCGATACTATTGACTGTAAATGGCCTTACTAAGTGTGTACTCATGTGCTTACTTTGCTCATTTGGGCATGATTATAAAGACCAAAGTTTGGGATATGTCCGATTCTGTTGATATTCATGTCATTTTAATGGTTTTGTAGTCACGTACGTATGCTATTGTAAGAATATTATATATCGGGTTGTATTATTATTCGTTCACATTCGCAACTAAATCAACGGTTGTGTATGATTCGGCGCAACGTATAATAACGCAAAGTAAACCACATTCACGTTCAGAACTACATGGGTAAATACATGATCAACGTTATATTAATAGTTTATCAGTAATGAATAAGTTAGTGCTTTACTTTTTTCTATTTGTATTTACTTTATAGAACTGTAGTTTCGAAGTCATTATCATATTTTAAAGGTTATCACATTTTATCACAACGCATGTTATGATATAGCTGCTAGTATGACACATTATACTTATGTTAAATTTTGGTTTGTGAATTTTGGTCTGAAGTGTGGCTTGTTTAAAAACCGGTTTAAACCTCAAATGCGTTAAATTGACTCGCTTAAGGTGCAGATCCCAATTTAAATAGTATTTGTGATTGTGTCTGTTATGTGTTCTTTTTGTGCGTTGTGATGTGTTTCAAATAGGTCATTAGCCTAACTAAAGGACAGTGAGTTGTAAATTTGAGTGCTGATGTAGTTGATTGTTCACTAACTTACACATATCAATCGAACTTAAAAAATGTAAACATTGGGCGAGTTAAGTACTTACATACATCGCTGTACAACTATTTAAAGAATGCTAGCAAGAACATAGTAGGTTTTTTACCCTCTCTGGTGGAATATACCTTTTCAATGTTGATTGCATTCTGTTCATATGATATAACTATTAGTCCAATCCATCAAGCTTTTCATCCTTTAAGGTAGTACATAATGGTTGCCATTTACTAATTTCCTTTTTTATTCTCGCGAAACATCCCTTCCGGCGATCCATTTTTGATTGAATATTGAATTTTTACGCAACCATAGGGCTGTTTTTATTATTAAGTAATTTCTAAATAAATCAAACTCCGGTGATTGTTAACCAATATAGAGGTTTTGTCGACTGTGATATTTAATGCTGCGTGCACAGAAAGCGAATACCACCGTATTTGCATTTTCAATATAAGTTCATTTGTTTTGCAAATCAGAGAAAAATTGATGTATTTATCGGCAACTATATAAACAACTGTAGAATAATTAAATACTTGCATTACACATTAGCAAAAGCAAACCATTTATTGTAGTATGCTTACTATTTTCGTGCATCATGTTCTTGTATATTTTATTCTGATATGTTTCTGTTTTTCTCTTCAAGAAAGGCCACTCTAAATCAAATCAGACCGTGGATGATATTCCCTAGTTCTAGTTCCGGATTGGCTTCGATTTACGAGTACGCCCGCAGTTCTTAAGTACAAAATACAATACATTTAATCAACAAAGGTTTGAACGCAGTTAAGTTCTATTGTTTATTTCTTTATACGCGTATGGTGGTTTATCTTGGATAGAAAACCAGGCGACAGTAATATTTCTTAAGCCAAATTTAGTGGCTCTGCTCTAACCTTTTGTCTGTTTGTGCAGGATTTATTATATTGATTCAAGATAGACGGGAAAGGAAACGGCTATTTGACAATTACCGAGAAGAATGGTCGAGATAAAACCCATAATATCGTAAACTGTGTTTTCATTTGCGATGTTTGTAAGTCTATGGTTCGTAAAATTCCCGAAATTGTATGCGGGGATTTTGTTGGGAATTTTACAGCTGGGCAATGCATGTGGCCGGAAAATGTATAGCAAATGTTTGCCCTAATTCGATTTACTAATTGTCATTGTTCTTGAAGAAAGCTTGTGAAAATCAATTAGATGATCCTTTGTCAACAAACACCTCCCGCTAGAAAGACAGTGCCTTTTGTGTCTAAGCCACTAAAATTAGTTAATTTTTACAAGAGACGTTTTAACACGCCAGCTGTGTGCAATTGAGCAATACATCATCTTTGCTTCCTTTTCGCAACGAAATCTCATGTTGGGTGTAAAATTAGTGTGCCTCATAAATAAACCAAAACGTTTCGGGCCATATTTCAAAACTGGTGTATGAGAAACGTATTAACAATTGTTAAACTGAATATGTTAGTTATACTACGCATAAGTTGATACTTAAAATAATCGATACACAGAGTCGTAAACTGATTATGCGCTACGTACTGGCAAAGATAATAAGTAAAACATAAGTCAAATTGTAATTTGTTGTTCCCTTTGGGAAAATTCTCATGTGCATGACATGGAGCTATATTGCAATGTCTATGTCAAAATATTTAAAGCATTTTGTTGTCATAAAATCCCATAAAACAATGTCAGATATTTTGACCTGGGATATAACTATTGTACTTAGATTTGCTTTACTGCGTGTGCAAATAACGTTTCATTTACATATATTGAGTCAGCAAATTTGATTTGTAGTCAAGAGATTTACTTTTACCCGTTGTATTAAATATATATACATACCGGTCGTTGTGTATTAAATGGGCGAATAGCAGTAGTTTGTTACTTTCTCGATCATTATGACATGGTCACATGCAACCTGCCGTAGAAAACTAGGCCCACTTTGGAAATGACAGCAACTCATCCGAACTACACGGAACTAATTAATATCGTTTATCTCGCGCTGACATTTCTCTCGTATTAGGATGCTAATCTGACAAGTATTCAATCGCGAAGAAGGCGGGAAAAGAAGACGAGGCTATACTCGATGACCAGTATTTGGCCGGTGGCTCATGGGGAATGGAACTCAATTACGAATGACACTATGATTTGGTCAGCTATTCAGATTGGAGACTATTTCAGATCGCTGTAAAAAGATGGATGTGTGTAGCAGGACTATGACAATTATAGTTCAAAATTTAGACGACAGGACATCGTAGATAGTAGCATTCGGATCATAAAAAGTAATATATAAATATGTTACTTTTATTCTATTCGCTGATGATGTTCTCTAGTGACCGAACAACCGAAAAACCAACAACAGACGAATTATTGTACACAAAATATGCAAAGTATTTGGTACAAAAGACCAATCTAGCCAATTCCTGCATTTAATGAGAACTCATGGTCCAACAGAATGTAAACATTTGGTAAAGATTCGTAGAAAAAAGTATTTTGCGAGCATTGCATTGTTGATTACATGTTTACCTATTACGATGCGATTGCATCGCGTGTTTGCTTAAACATTTCAAAGACATTTATGTACAGGGATATCGTGGAAAGAGTCCTATTCCGGTTCAATTAATGTAATTTATCCTTAACTGACACGTCGTGTGTTTGTGGATGGTTAAATGACAGCTAATCAATAGGTCATTCTACGGTAAATTATCGCTATTCACCAAGGATTGCTGTTTGTACAGCTGTGTCCACTGGAATAGAAGCCAATTACCTCTCACAACTAATTTAGCAGGACACTGGGCAGCGACGTGAAATGCGTTTGAAACAATACTGGTACTTTAGTACACCGCCATTCTTAACAAATATGCCACAATGGTATTGGTGGATGTGTAAACGAGAACGCATTGTGAAATTAATGGAATTGTCTGCGGAATTATTCGAACTTATATAATAGAAAAAAGTTTGTGCCACATTTACTATCTTGAATGTCCTTAGTAGAGTCCGTTTGTTTATAAACTGTAGTTTCAGTCAATTAAAAATGGACGTTCATTGTCGACAAAACTTGCAAATATATATAATCGCACATGATAACTGAACTTTGTGCTAAATGACGGTTCTGTGTTCTCATGGTTTAAAGCATTAACACGCATATGAGTATGAATTAAAATGTTCAATAGAATATAAATATTCCTTCACATTGGTTCTGCAGCTAACGGTGAATTCAGTGTTTGAGACCATTCAGCGCATCCTGCAACAAAGCTTATCGTTTTCCAGGATCCATTACGTATAAACAAGCGACTTAGAACTCAAACACAATTTGAATTTCAGTCTTTGAAGTTAGAGGAAAACTGTTTACGCGTGAACAATCAGACAAATACCGTCTCAGTTTATCTCTCAAGTTCAAACGAGACCCCTGTTCGCAGTGTATACAATACAAGCATGCTTTGCAATTACAACGAACCCTATTCTGCGCTTTTCAAAAACAAATATTAGCACTGTAAGGAAGTCTCGGTAGTACGATATACATGGTGTAAAATGAGAACAACTGGAATTAAAATATGAAAAATGCCATTTATAAATTATTTCTATTTCACAGGTCATTCTTCGCATTTAAAAAATCATTGTAAGGAATTAAGTTTAGACAAAATCACAGTTTAGAATAGAGAGAAATTGAGTGGTGTAACTATTGGTTCGAAATACTTCTTCTATCATTCATCTATTTGTCTATGTGAGGGTTTTATGATACAAAAATGTTGAGACATCAACGGAAAGAGAACAGCCAAGTAACTGGAAGTCGATAATGTGTAAATGTCAAGCATTGTTACGTTTCCAGTCCATGTTATTGTGTTTCGTGTTAACAGCCCCCACTTCTAGACCCGGTTTCTGAGAGCATGTTGTCGATACCAGGCATTAAAAGTCATAAATAACTAAAAATAAGCATAACAATTGTGCAATGATGAGTCGCACATTTCCGGCCTACTGCGCTCGGTCATTTTCCAAAAAGTTAAAACCATGTATTGTTGTTAACCATGTATTGCTAACTGCTGGTTGCTTATTGGGATTAACGTGTGCCAGTTTAGTGTGTGTTTAGCTAATTTTGACGTTGTGTCTTCAGATATGATTTGAATTTTTTTTTGAAAACTGGTCTAATTTTAATGTTTAATGAGATTCGGTAATATTATAATTATGTAATTATAATTATTGTTAGTGGTGAGTAGTAGCGGTAATAGTACGAGTAGTAGCTGAAGTAGTAGTGGCAGCATTAGTAGAAGTTCCTATTTACATGAGCAACGTTCACACTGGGTTTGTATGAAATTGGCGAATGGTGGAAAATGCAATGTATTTTAACAAACCTAACATAGTAGCATGTATCGTATATTTATCTAACAGAATCGCAAACAAGGGAAATATATATCTCAATTAGTTTTCTCATCAAATGTTTACGTATCTGTCTATTAGTATTTGCCAAACGTCGATGTGTATAATTGTGTTAATTTACTTAATTGCAATGTACTGTTACAAATTGTTGAATAGTGCTGTTACTCAATTACAACACATTGTGCAATTCCATAGTTGATATATCAAGACACTGCTAGAATTGTAGATGAAAAAAAGTAGCACAATAATTGCGGAAAGTTGTGGAAATGACAACTTCGTAGGTATGGCGACGACTGGACAGTGATTGATATGGTCATATTACCATGAAAACATTTTTATTTGAATTGCCATATTTATAAATTATACCCTGTTTATATAAACTGGTTACACTGGGCATTGTGACTGTAAATAATGCTAACGATAGTGTTTTCGCTTTTCAAAAACTTATAATTATCAGCATTCAACATTGTCATGTTCACAGATTACAGTTGAAATCAAATGTGTATTCATGTATATTCAGGAGACAGAGACATACAAAGAAATGCATGTGACACAGCCTATGCCTAATGAAGTAGGAAGCACCATCCATTCTTCCCCTCGGTCTGTGAATTCAGGTTCGTACCCCTAATTTGCCAAATGCTATTATGAGTTTTTAAACTCAGTTGATGCGCGTTATTCTGATTGTTCTGAACGTTTCGCCAATGTTAAATATAAACATCATTTCATTCGTGCCAAGTAGATCTATTTTGCGTCCCTTTATCATGTAATAATGTGTTCTTATTTTGAGGAAAATTGTTTAAAACCTAGGACAAGTGTTGATTTACTGAAATTTGAAACAAAATACACGTTCCATAAATAAATAACGCAAAAGAGAAAATGTTGAAATATACATCTATAATTTATAACTGATTTGTTGATGTGTTGGGTGAATCATCGTCAGAGGATCTTGAAATTAAATATTTCATTCATGTATAGTTGTGTATGTTGTCAGCGCCAATCTGTCACACGAAGGAGCTTACCTAAAGACAAATAGTACGTCATTGTGCCTCGCGAGTTGAAACACAATATGTTATAGTCACGGATGTGTCATGTGTGCGCAAATCTTGCATTTTTAATACACGAAGACGTTTTGTCTATCTCCTTCTAAAAACGTCTTTATTATTTATTATCTGAGGGAGCTAATTCTGAGAGTCTGCAAACGCTAAATTAAGATGGACATTCGAGTGCGAAAATATATCTTCCACAACGCCTATCTCGAGTCGTGAAAATATTTCTCGCGGGAAATCTATGGCTTAATCGAAACGAAGCCATTTTTTCATCCTAACTGCGTTTGAACTGGTATCATCTACAGTCTGTATTTCTAAATCGATGACGTGTGCTTCAATTCATTGTACAGTCATTGTGTAATATCTCTTACATTTATACGAAATCGCTGGTTAATCAAAACCTTCCTTTACCAGTGCTGCGTTGTCCTTGCAGTATACCGTACAATTTGAAATAATCTGTAACTATGTGTATTCATGTTTAAAAATGGTACATGTTATATTTGTTTCAATAATGGAATGATAAGAATAAACTATGGAAGCGTCGTGGACCAGGTGTAAAAGTAAAAATAAATACAAAATACTCAATATTAGAAAAGTTATCTCGTAATTATGACTTTTTATCTCGTACTTATGACATTTTATCTCGTAATTACGACATAGTATCTCGTAATTACGACATTTTATCTCGTAATTACGACTTTTCATCTCGTAATTACGACTTTTTATCTAGTAATTACGACTTATTATCTCGTAATTGCGGCTTTTTATCTCGTAATTACGAAATACTAAGTCGTAATTACGACTTAAGAGTGTAGTGATGACGCATAAGCCGAGTGCGATATGAGCCGGCTATTGTAGATTGAAATAGAACCAATAGTACGCTGTATGTCTGTCTGTCTGCCTGAAAAAATACATAAGATTAATTATATTGTGGATATAGATTGTTTCATGTTATTATTATTATTATTAGTAGTAGTAGTAGCAGTACTAGTAGTAGTAGTAGTAGAAGTAGTAGTAGAAGTAGTAGTAGCAGTAGTAGTAGTAGTAGTAGTAGTAGTAGTAGTAGTAGTAGTAGTAGTAGTAGTAGAAATAGTAGTAGTATTAGTAGTAGTAGTAGTAGTAGTAGTAGTAGTAGTAGTAGTAGTAGTAGTAGTAGTAGTAGTAGTAGTAGTAGTAGTAGTAGTAGAAATAGTAGTAGTATTAGTAGTAGTAGTAGTAGAAGTAGTAGTAGAAGTAGTAGTAGCAGTAGTAGTAGTAGTAGTAGTAGTAGTAGTAGTAGTAGTAGTAGTAGTAGTAGAAGTAGTATTAGAAGTAGTATTAGTAGCAGCAGCAGCAGTAGTAGTATTAGCAGTAGCAGTAGCAGCAGTATCAGTGGCAGTAGTAGTAGTAGTTGCAGTAGTAGTATTAGTATTAGTAGTATTAGTAGTAGTAGTAGTAGTAATAGTAGTAGTAGTAGTAGTAGTAGTAGTAGTAGCAGTAATAGTAGTAGTAATAGTAGTAGTAGTAGGAGGAGGAGGAGGAGAAGAAGAAGAATAACTACTACTGTTGCTTTTGCTGATTCTTCTAATGATGTTGTTATTGCTACTGTTACTGGGATGTCCTTTGATTTAAAAAATAAAACCATGTCCTTTTTTTGCCATATTAAGGTCAACGCGCTAGCACAGGTGACTTGAGAATAAAGGGAGGTAATACTCAAAGTGCTCATACTAACACTAAGTCGTAATAACGAGATAAAACGTCGTAATTACGAGATAAAAAGTCGTAATTACGAGATACTAAGGCGTAATTATTAGATACTAAGTCGTAATTACAAGATAAATTGTGTAATACTCAGTAATTTTTATTTATTTTTATGTTTACACCCGGCCCAGGACGCTTCCATAGTTAACAAAACCAACGTACGTGTAAAATAATAATTAACAAACTACATACCAACGAGTCTTTGGATTATCGGATAAAAGAAACATTTCACCCATAGGTACTTCCAACTAGACCTTTTTTGATTGCGGTTTTCTCAAAAATGACAAATCGCATCGGTTTCAAATTTTGCACAGCCCCATCATAAACAATTTCCAATATAGGTATGATAAAAATTGAACAGTTCAGTGATCATTTATATTTTCTCGTGCTCTCGGGTGTCAAAACTAATAAGAGAAAATCGTGGTGAATGTAGGAATTCGATGTAGTTGTTAATCAAAGTGTTAAACAACGACACTCCAACCAAAAAAAAACATTAAACATAAAGTCTTTCATGCAAAACACAAATCCCTCAATGAAGAATAAATGTTTCTTGAAAATCAGGTGATTAACATTTAACCTATTTGAAACAAAGAGGCACGTGGTAAAATTCTAATCTGTTTCTGGTATTTGATTAATGTAAAATAATCCGTAAACAATAGAGGAGTTTGAAATGTTAGATGGGAAACCCGTAAAGGGCTTTTGTGCAGTATACAGGACGCGTGCGCGCCATTGGAATGTAAGAGACCGCATTCCACGTACTTCGGTATTGAGTAATTATCATAAGAATAATTTTCTCTTTACATAGATTGAAATTTATGAAATAATTATTGTCTACGATTTTAATCAAAATAAAAGACATATACACACAATATTTGCTCTTAAATTCTAACAGTGAAACTGACTTTATTTTGTTTTCGCATTTTTGCGAATATTTGTTTTGATATAATGTTTTATTTTTGTGAAGTTTCGTATGAAAAAGACATTTTAGATACAGGAAATTAAGTACATCGAAGTCTTATATATTATTTTTGGTCTTGAAAGCTTGGAGAAATTCGGGCTAAACATACAAAAGTTATAGCTGATTTAGCTAAGGTCTAGTAATAAGTGCCTATGGGTGTATATGTAAACAGTTTTATTAAAAACGATTTATAACTGTTCTCTAATTCAGCAAAAAGGTTTCAATTTTGCCTGATTATTTTTTCCACGTTCCATTCCCTCTTTTTTGCATTTTTCTGTTCAAGGAAATACGATAAATATTGTGTAACCATGGGCATTCATGTTAATATATATATAATATGTGTGTAAACATTGACGTGATGAAAAGACAAATAGGTACATATACACGTAAGAACATAAGTTACTACGGACATGAGAATCACTCGATAATCAGATAAAAATAAAACACTATACATTAACATTTCCATCACGAATTATTTCTAAAAGTTCTCTAATTAAGTAAAAAGGGTTAAAACTTTGCCTAATTATTTTGTCTAAGTTGAGTGCTCGCCTTTTTGTATGTTTCGGTTTTAGAGGAAATTGTGACAGAAAGCATTGAATAATGTATGTCTTGAAGAAAATTTAATTCTGAAAGTAGCCACTAAGTGACAATCAATTCAATGCATATACGATTCAGTTGTCACATCAAAGCGATAGTTTCTATTGAATACGATGGAGCATTAATGTTTAAAACAAATTAACCTCGCGAGAACCTCATCGAGGTTGGTCAACGTCCGTTGAACTCTTAAATGATTGAGTCACCGTAAGCAATCACTTTCCAGCTTCTTATCGTTCCATAGGTATAGTCTATGAAGAAAAAATGATCTTCTGAATCCATATTCTTTTAAAGTGAATTCATTTTTCTATGACATGTGCTGTTTATGCCGGTATTTTTAGTTAAGCACACTTGAGTAATGAAGTTCAAAAATAGGTATACAATATTTAATCGTCTTTGCATTACAAGTCCATCAAAATACAGTTCTGGTTCATACAGTTTTACATACCTGTCAAGTGATGCATATATGCGCTCCATACACACTACACAGTACATCGAGTTATTTAGTATTCGTTGCTAAGAACGTTATTTTCAACTGAACTTTAAGTTCGGTCTTAATTGAAATAGTTTTAATTGTTCATTAATTGTATTTTTTTTTAATAATATTTAATTGTCAGTAAGATACCGCAACATATCTCAAATACGTATGTTTCCAACATTTACACATCGCTATGGATTTTAATTGTTTTACGACATACATTAAACTTAACGTTAAGCTTTTAGGTTGTATGCATGTAAAGTAATGTCTTTGAAAGTGTGTATATATGATCTTACAACAGGCATGGTGGCATAACTATAAACTACTCCTGGGCCATTACTATTTTATTCGATTTAAAATAGAAGATGAATAAACATTGTTGTATAATTTACATTTTTATTTTTTAATCACAAAATAGTTTTCTATTGTACAGCGAACAACCCCAATATATGTGTGTATCCTTACACGACAGTTGTTTTTGGCTACTAACAAACGTTTGTTTATACATTTGATATTTTAGTGTTTCCATCGATATTTTTATGTTGTTTTCTTTTTATCTAATGTCATGTTTTATCACTTTTATCTGCTTATTTCGAAAATAGTTGATGTCACAAATCCTACATACATACTTTAAGTCGATTTTTTTTCATGGAGATGTTATCTATTTAGGTTAATCGAAATCAATTAATTATGTTAATATTCCGTCTATTTATGATGCTATTAACTTTTGTACCGGATATATGCCTATAAATAGCGAGTGCCTAAGAGGCATTAGAGCATTAAAATGTTGTTGTCTGTGCCTAATTGTGCACATAACATCGTCACCTTCACTAATTGACTGCCACGAAGCACATAAAACACTTTTGTTGTTACAGAAGAAACACTAATAAACTCTCTCTGGTACAATCTATAAAGCGTGGCGACAGATTGGACCGTTACGAAACGTTTATATCCTAAGAACAGATGTCGCTTTTGCTATCCTAATAAGAGTTCGATTGATGTAGTTTAATAGTAAGGGGCTGTTGAAAATATATCAACTGGTTGTGTTGTGAAAAATTATTCCAGCATATATACTAATGTATGTACATTTAATACGCAAGGCCAAGCAGGGTATAGTGCTAATACATGTAATCAGTTTCTTTGCATGCTATTGAGGAGTTTGTCTGAATATGAATTCTACGACAAAAGTAATAATCAGAATGTGTTGTGTTTCTTGGTAGTAAAAGAGACATGTTAGTTAGCTTGGTATGCCGGTTACATTAAAATCAGCTTAGAACCAGTTAGAATAGTGAACACCTATAATCCATCAATATGTCATATTGAACACTTATTACACTACACTTACACGTCATATTAAAATTTTACGCACATAACTGTGATGTTGTTGCATATTGACTTTTATACACCCATGCGCTAGCTTATTATTTATCTGCGCTCGATATCTTAAAACATCTTCGCCTAACCCTCATTAAAATGGTTGTGACATGGTTTCGTTCCGGTATATCAAATAATCAAAATATATAATTCATAAGCAAACGGTTATTGATGTTATCTCCGTCCGTGGGCGGTGACACTAATAGTCGACAGTCAGCAAGAACATGTCACATAAAAATATCGCAGGTGTCAATGGCGAGTAGAATAAACTACTTGGGATGGAAACGGGTTCAGCTCAAAACATATGTGCCAACCCAAAGGGCGCCGATTTCAAGGCGCTACCGCCAATTGTAATCATCTCTGTGTTTTGTGATTGTTTCGTTGTTGTTGTTGTTGTTTTCATTATTTTTTAATAAATTGATCGGTTGCAAATATAGTAGCTTTTAATGAGTGTTTTTCTAATGCAGCCATATTCATATTTTATTAACTAATAAGCATGTAAGATCTTATACGTGAAGTTTCTTTTCCATATGCAGATTACAAACATACTTGTATTATTCAACAATTCATAACTTCAACAAAGATTAAATTTTTATAATATTTTATAATAAACACAATTTAATCATTCTGACATTTTTTTTCTACAATTGTGTAATCGTGTTCGCCATGCTTGAGTGGAATCAATGTGTATAATTCTCAGTGCTCAAAAACACAACAATGCTAAGGTTAAGAAATTGTAACATCGTTGCATTCTCCGCTTTGTCATTCACGGCTAACATATAAATCGGTTTTCTGCTCACCAAACCTTTAGGGCTTCGCATGCCAAAGATTGTTTATTACTTGTCATAATATGACAAAACATTCATGATAACCTTCGCACTCAATTAGGGTAAAGAAGACAGATACATATTCCCGTACTCTTCACTGGAGCAGTTCTGAAAATAACACATCTTTTTTGTTTTGCAAACTTTCCAAAAGTTGCTAATCGGACAAGACAAAATATTACACGCAGTGTTAATTATTAAAATTAAAACAGCTTAGATCATTTTCGTATTGCCGAAAATGATACTAACGAAACTTATACGCGTATCAAAATAAATTTTCCGATAAACATTGTCGAGAGGTTCCATCGTCAAATGTTATGCCGGTATATAATGTAAACATTAACATTAATTTTCCATTTATATTTTGGAATAGTATTATAAAACCAGAAAAAAACTCGGAGAGCGTAGACCTTCTTTGCTTGTTGTTTTGTGTTGTTGTTGTTTTTATATTTTGTATGCATGTAATATACGTTGTTTTCACTACATGTATATCATAGTATATTTATTAATGTATTATTTTGACAATATATATATATGTATACAGTCATAATAAGGTTAACTTTATATTTGCTAAGTATGTATATATCTCGTTATATCATTATTATTTGAAATATATTATCCCTTTAAAGCCTGGTAAATATCGATTGAAATTTATGGCCAGAGTTTGACAAACACTACACTGCCTGTCGTTAAATCGATTTGTAGTTTAACACACACATGCATATTATGAATAAAAGAACGGAATAACAGGTATATAGATTTTTATTTATTAGAATTGCTTAAACCGCGCAAATTTCCAAATTGTATGACAATAACATAACGGTTGTCAATTAATATTGCACAATATTTACAAACAGCAGACACGGTTGGTGTTTAAGACGTTCAATACAGTTGTATGAGATGTACGTGTTTCTATCAAACCGTAATACAATCAGTGTGACAAACTCAAAACGACAATTCTTTAAAATATTTCCACGCTATGATTTAACAAAACGTTCTAGTTGTATACGTACTAAAATAATAATATTACTTTAAATATACAATTCATATAAGCATTAATATCTTGAAAATAATTAGCCACTATAGTTACAAATACTATTACTAAAATATAAAGCCTAGAAAATGCATACAATTAACTTTGATATAGTTTTGAAAACATTCTGAATACGTGTATACACAATATGAAAAAAACTTAAACAAACGACCTTATATTTAAACTGTTTGTGTTCTGCTTTCATCGAAAACTTTACAGTGTACTCACACGCTGCACAATATTGATATCAATGCAGGGGAAACCACTGTGAAAAGTTTGACAGTTTCCATATAACTCTAACAAATTGTATTTTATATAGCTAGGCTATATCTTTTTGAGAATTTTGACTTTATGTTCTTAATCATGATACGTTTAACTATAAATGATAACTATTGTTATTACTTTATTCAACACGCATTTTGTTATGATTTTTAAGAGTAATTGATCTTTGAAGCTGCACTTTAATCTCTATAGCACATCGGAAGCACTGGATGCATATTCTGGCAACTGCGTAATAACATACCACGTGACCGACGTACATTCAATTAATGAACAGTCCTGTTACCACAAAAGCATCGTGCCACAAAGCAATATTAATGATCGCTGCGTGGCAACACGTAAAGTCTAATTAAAACTGTCGACACCTTGCTATTTTAATAAAGCTAGGAAACTAATTTCGCTTCATTTTATGCCCTAATGTGTTTACGCTCTTTTTATGGTATCAGGTAGCCATAAAATATACTCAGTTTAATGGCAAGTATAGAGTTCGAAACAATAGATTTGTAATATGGATAGCGTGTTTTGGCTACCCACTGTATCATTTAATAATGCGTGCACATTTAAGCGGCGGATCTAAAGATACCATTGAGAAATATAACAATTTCCTGTGGTAATAAATGCATCTGCCTAAGCGTTGAACGCAAAAAGGTGTACACTAGTGGGGTGATTTTATATGAACTTACGAACGGTACCGTTTTAGCCACAGGTTCATTGAATTTTAAGTTCGACAATAGACTTTGACATAAAGTTGGGAGAATATGGAGTATGTTGATATTTCTAACATTCGGCTTTTAATCGATTTTGCGTTAAACTTATTTTAGACTACGTATTCTACCTTCAGTTATTTGTGCCCAATTTACATACCATTACGTCGAGGACTTATTATGACCACACTTATCATTTGAAAGGAAAATATACATTACTTAACAAAATGCTTATTATTTTTTCATACGCAATATGGAGTTTATGGTATGAACATTAAATAACTAAAACGTTTGATTAATTTAACGGATTTCGTTATCGTTGATGTGAAACATTTTTATAATATTACTTTTCCATGAATTGACGTAAGCAAGAAGTACAGCGATATTTTCTTTTATACTTACGTCTAGGGCAGTATTTGTTGTGAGGTCATTATTTCTTGTTTCGTCAAGTGAATGACTGTACTTGTTTCAATTTTCTTTATATGTCTTCTGTAGTAGTTATAATTGATATAAAGTGTAAGTGAACTACTTGTATCTGATAAAACAACATAATTAAATCATATATGGATAACACAATAGTGAATAGGCAATTGGCCACCTGTCTTTAAAAGGTCCTTTCGCTGTTATTTAGAGTTTTTTCTGCTGATGCAAGTGGAGTTTCACATTACTTAACTTTACAATGTTGTATAAAGATATCCCGATCTGTTTTGTGAGGTGCGGTATCGAGTTAAAGGTTTTCGCCGAAGTACGCTACTATTATACGTTATTTGATATGACATGAATATTTAAACAATATCCGTATCGCTAATTGCTGAAATAGCATACTTAAATGATGATACAAAGTCAATCGACAGACGCGATGTTTTTATGGGATGCCTAATTGCTAAATACGTTCAACAACAATTAGTAGAATGGTATCTTGTAACATAGCGAGCATTAAATGGACGACCTAGTATTAACCATATTCCGGTCGAGCAATTACTAAACACATAATAACGACCATCAATGTTTTTTCGCCGGAAGTTCTGTTACACCGAGCAGTGAAAATGGAGTTTATTTTCAGCATATCGCAGACTTCTTTGAAACGTGCTATCGATTTCAGTTGTTGAGGTCATAAAATTTACCGTTCTTACGCAAATAAATTGCCACATAAAATCTAATCAAACTTGCAATTAGAATATTGATTTTAAAGTAGTTTGGTTAAATTTAAGATGACAGTCTGCACAGGTCATATTTTGCTGATATTATTTTATTTGAAAATGCTTAAGTTTTTTCATATCAATAAACCGAGTACGAGATTGTCACATAATTATGTAGCTTTTATTCTTTCATCGATTTCAACCAAATTTACTTAAAATATATTTCCAGGTACTGAGTACCAGTTGTTGGCACATAAATGAATACAATGGTAGAACTTTTAACATTTTTGGAAATATAATCCTATTATGTTTGGCCATTTATTATTCGACACTTCTGCATTAAACATCGTATTAGCATTCAAGCCGAGCAAAACACTTATAACAGTGCTTAATAAATGTGTTACATAATTGTACCATATTTTAGTAAGGTTTATGTGAAAGAAGAGATTTTGAATGTATAACAGAATCGAGTACTTTAACAGTATTACCAAACAGAATCATTATGCTCTATGTGTTATAAAATATTACACAACGTAATTACACAGATTTGATGACCTATTTGATTATCAATATTAAACAAGGAGACCAAGTTTTTGAAAATCCTTTTAAAACATAATTATTTACTTTCATGATCAGTAAGATCACACCCTTTTACTGAAAGCACTGGTGAGTTTCAAATATACTTATTGTTCACTGAACCCAACAGACAAATGAGAGTGTATTTATCAATTGCATTTATTTCGAATTGGTGTGTTCAATTTGCTGCTGGATAATATGCTGCAACTTTTTTTATGTAGGGACCAACGATGGTTTCATCTATAAGTTGCACAGATGACGATTGTTTTTCTGTGAAAATACTCGTAGAACTATTGACAACAGTATTGCATTCGATTAAAACGATTGCTTGACCTTTTTTACAGAAACATGGTTACCTTAAAATAGTCTCCAATGTATATATGGTATTATTCGAATTATTTTTAAGTAAACGATAAGAGATTTACTCATGGAACTAAAAGCTAAAAATGAAGATTTTTTAAGTATAAGGATAATATTCTACTTACAAAAATGTTTCTGGAATACGTCCCCTGGTCTTGTATTTCGTTGTATATTTTGTGCTTTGAATCATTCATGCTGGTTTTTGACGCATCGACCGGCGTTCGACAATGAATACGGCATCGTCGTCTTAAACAGTATTTCAAAGAAACCAAACCTGCTTTCATGCATCTGGGAGCTATTAACCTGCAGTCTGTATAAAGTTAGGATACTGATTAGGCAAATGTTGTTTCCGTTGTACTTTTTATTTACTCTGTGAAAAAAGCAATGCTTTGTATAATTGCTTTTATGCTTCACAAAATGAAATATACGTATTGTATTGTGTACGTGTTATTGTTTAAAAAACACATACAATTTATAGCATACACTATTGAAAATGCACTGAAATGATTTTTGTGTACTGTGTATTTCAGCCATGACAGCTTGGTAACTCAGAAATTTCCTACCGTTTTTGTTTTTCTAGTCAGCCTTTCAGAAATGCAGAATATGTTTAATTGATATTAAAATGAATATGCCAAGGCAAGATGCACAAAACATATCTATCTAATGAAGGACGATAGAAAGTGCGCAATGTGTCATATGTAAAATAACAACACAGGTAAATTGTAAGCATTTTTTTTGTGAAAGTGTTAAATCATAGTTTTTTGGTTTTGGCATTTGTAAACAGACACATGCTTTGTAATTCAAAGTAATTAAAACACACTCCTCGTTTGCAAACAGAGAACACCACCAACACTGGCACCGTTTTTGTATTTTCGTAAGCGTGTTCCCAAACATGCATACCACTTTTCAATGTTTATGGATTTTCTTTCTTATTTGTTGCGTGAGAGTAGTCAATGCTACCAACTATTTTATCCACATATACGATAGCCCATTTCGTTATATTATATGAATGTCTCTATAAATCCATAGCAATAGCCTTTGATTACCATCCCGATTCCAATGTTACAATCATACACTGCAACAAGCCGTCCTTAAATTAGTTGATCAAACGCTGTTTAATCAATCCTTTATACTTTTTACTGGGAAATAATGCGACACATGCCATGGATATTTAAGGACCGTGATAGCATGCCTTTTGTAGTTACACTTTCTCTTTGAAAGCTTATTTTAATGACTGTTTGTTTTACAAAGTTGTCGCGTGATTGTGTCAGCCATGTGTGAATAACATATGCAGTTTTTTATTGAAAATGAAATGTATAAAAATGTATATCACCTGTGCCGTAGTTTTCATCATTTACCACATCAGCATCTTTATAGAAGTTGCCATCATTATCAAATACATTTCATTGGTTACCACCGCAATCATTGTTTTCAGCAAATAAACCATTTCCTTCAAAATTAACAAGCAAACAATGCACCACCATAGTCTTCATCATTTACACAAGCCTCATAATCAGACTTGCAATTAGCAATTCAATTATTCACCAATGCAAACACTTCCTGCCAATGTCATGCGTATGTATCAAATCCGGTTGGCAATATGTGATTTTGAAAATTATTTGTTGGTCAATCGAAAAATCTGTACTGAATGCTCGTAACTGCACGAGAGCAGAGAGCGCTAGCAGTGGTATAATTTATTTGTTTTCTAACTCGACCATCTCCCGGGACAAACTTAATAATTTTCCAGAAATCTCACTATATGTGATATTCAGGACATTGCAACCACTGTCGTGTGGTAGAGGAAATCTCGTTTATACACTGGGATTAATCACGCTATTTAGATGCTACAAACGTGATGTTTGTACATATGCTAATTACTTGTAATTTTTTTATTGAATTTACCGTCAAGAAAATGTCTTGGTGGTTGCATACATGTAACAGTAATACCAGTAGAAACAACAGTAACAGTATTAGCAGTAACAGCAGACGTACCATAATTAACAGCAGTAACATCTATAGTTGAATTAGTACCTATACCAGTGAGTGTAGTAGTAGTATCATTTATTAAATATTATAAATATGTTGGCGGCTTACCGGTGTCCTTTGAGTCAGTTGTAGATAACACAATTAAATAGTCATAATTGTACTCAAAATTGCTTCGCATTTCAGCTTATTATGAAGTGTTCCCATATCATTTGAGAGTGATTATTTTTATCTTGTCATTTTTGTCGTAACTCATACGTTGGTGATCATTGATTTTTCTACAGTAGCTAATGTTAAACAGCGGTCTCGGAGACTTCAGAAGTTCCAGGATTGGAAACTCAATAAATTAAGTAATCCAGCCATTTGGAGTTCAAGTTCCTTGTACAATTGAGTTTCCAGAAAGGATAGGAGAATCTCTTGCACTCATAAATGCAATTTACGAGGAATAATGACGACTGCTTTGCCGTGATGTCCCGATTGAAGCGCTGAAGATCAATTGCGTTTCACCTCAAGCGAGAATGGCCTTTAAAATGACACTTGAGCAGTCATTTTGTAGTTTCCCTGGCGTTGAACGATGTGAAAGGTTGCGCGTTTCCGTTGCCTCTTTTCAAAGTCATGTCGTTAGGCATGAATACAAAATCGGGCATCGGTTCAAGGGTTTGTCTGCTTCGAAGCTGAATGCTTCGAGTGCCTGAATCAGTGGTTGACGTCGATAATATGTTTGATGTTACACGTCCTGAGACTCTTTTCCAAAGAAGGTGTTAATAATTTAAATAATAGTTGTTCCAGATTTTATTATACCATTTGATTTCAAAGGCTGAGTTGAAAATTGAAACTGTGTATATAATATTGACATATACAAACTGTACCAGAATATTACCAGAATATTAACAAAGACATAATAAAATATATCAAGGATTTATATTTGCATACATGTTTGTTTTTGGTGTAAATTTTATTAAACCCATATTTTATGTGATTGATATAAAAATGCATGCCACTTTTAAATTGACAGTACTGAAATTTTCAAAGCAGAATTAGCAAATTTTTTAGAAGAACACAATAATTTATCCATTTATACACCGACGGGTCGAAGGACGGAGGCCGTGTTGGTTGTGCTACTTTTTCAAACAATGTTTCAAGTAAAATGAGACTTCCAGACAAAGCATCTATATTTTCTGCTGAAGCCACAGCCATTGACTTAGCTCTTTCTTACATTTCAAATCACGCTAGTGATAAGTTCGTTATATTCTTCGATTTCACTTTCTGTGCTATTATCGATCAAAAACCGCATATTAGATCATATTCTGATTAAAAAACTATTGTTAAAATTACATGATATTTTACAAACCAAAACAGTCACCTTTTGTTGGATACCAAGCCATATTGGGATACGTGGAAATGAGAAAGCAAAACAATCTCTTAGTCTCCAGATTGTCAATGTTCAATTACCCAATAGTGATTTTAAACCAGCAATTAATAAACTAATAAAATCAGAAAGGCAAGCAATTTGGAACGAGGCAATCTTTAACAAATTACACGAGATTAAACCTAGTCTTGATTCAGCAACACCCTTTATTCTTTCTGACCGACATGATCAAATTGTTTTAACTCGCTGCAGAATAGGGCATACCAGATTAACACATTCGTACCTTTTAAAAAGGGAAGAAGCACCTCATTGTATACCTTGCGACGAACATTTTACTGTGAAACATATGCTTATTAATTGCACAGACCTCGGTGATATTCGCGAAATATATTTCCAAGTAAATTCATTAAAAGAACTTTTCCAAACAGTGCCATCTTATACTTTAATCCAGTACTTGAAAGACATAAACACATATAACAAAATTTAGTTCACAGTTCCTAATAAATATTGAAATCAACATACGTAAACGGCACGATATGACCATAATGTGTTGAGTTGCCGTAAAACCTAAATACACAAACAAACATTAAATTTCAAATTTATAATGGCATGATACTTGTTCTGTAAATATACGTTTTACGTAACACAGAATGTAAATCTAGATATTTAGTTATTTTCATTTAAAAACGATACCAAATACATTTCACATTGCGCTATGAGCATGCTACTTGAATAAGATATGGTGGGGTAGAGGGGTTTGTAAAAATATACAAATGTCGCACAGCTACTAAACGCATATATCAATTCACTTGTATTAAATCATAGAAATACATTTTATTAAGGTCAACTGTGTTTAATTTTGGGATGATGGATTAACTTATAATTCATTTACTTAAGAATAACGATGGTATAACAATTATATTATATAAAAAACAACAGCACAAAACGAAAGAAACCTAAATCGATGAGGGCCTTATTTAACGTTGTATCACATTTTGCGTAGGCGCTTCCAGGGAGCAATATCGAACGTCGGACAGAATTGTTACAAAAGTTGGAACATTGCCTTTTCCATTTACAAGATTTGCCATACAGAGATAAATTGGATCCACGCGGGACAATATTGGCACTATGCCGTTAATTTTACCTCATCGGCAATTTACTTTTACGCTCCGAAAATCCTTTTATCAACGATGTTTGCAGCGTTCAATTGTACTACTATATTACCGCTAACACCGCATGCTCAAGCTCTGTACGACAATCAATAATGTTTCAAGCCGACTGAGCTTGTTCATCATTTATAAGATCGGATATCATCTTTGAGAAATCGGCTGTTAAAGTAATGCATATACGGTATTGTGCCTGCAAACATATGTCTATATGGCGTGTTGGATTACTGACTGAGTAAGCTAATATATGTTTTCCGCTGCGTTGCAAACATCAAAAGCTTCAAATGTTTAGCCATTAGACATTTCCCGAGTTATGAAACCTGTTAGCATGCATAAAATATAACACAGGACACACTGACATATATATTACGGACACATATTGTACTGACACATATTGCAATTGCTATATCAATGATATCTTTTTTTCCGAAGTTTCGTTTGTTTCTATCACGATCTTGGTAGCTAGTTCACGTGTCATATGATTAAAATGAACCACATTCAATGAACATGCACGCCATTCTAGTTGTGCAGATTGTGCATCAGTGAAAAAAACAGATACCAGCAGCCTAGTTCAATGATTGACTATCGCACAATTTGAATCAATACCGCTTGTGGCCAAGCTGTATGAACAAAGAGCATGCATTTGAATCGGCTAGTCGTCTTTCATCTTCCTGCGTTTCTGCAATAGACATTTTCACGTGGCGTGTTTGATAAACAGTTAGTTTGCTTATATTTTCAGATATTCGCACTGAGGCTATACGCGCGAATATCAACATGGTTTGAGCTTCCATACAGGTGTTTCCGAGGTGACTGACTTCACGCGGAAGAATGGCGTCGTCTTTTGCGGGTTTGGACGTCACCGACATCAGCTCGGATTTCGTGAATGTATCGGATATCGACTTGTGTAATGAGACTGGGATATGCGTATTCAACGACACTAACCAAAATTCGTCATCGAACGAAACTGCAGCTGCTTATGTTTTACCACATTCGTTATGGCTGACGATATTTTTAGGTACGGTAGCGATGATTGTGATAATTGTGACAGTTCTTGGAAATATTTTAGTACTTTTGTCATTTTTCTTAGAACGGACTATACGGCAACCGACAAATTATTTTATTGCATCCTTAGCCGCGTCAGATCTTCTAATAGGGACATTTTCGATGCCCTGTTTCACGATTTATCTCCTGCTAGGATATTGGCCACTGGGAGAATTAATATGTGACTTGTGGTTATCCCTGGACTGGACTGTGTGTTTAGCTTCACAGTACACGGTATTGTTTATTACCGTTGACAGATTCTGTAGTGTGAACATACCTGCCAAGTACAGAAATTGGCGAACGGATCGTAAAGTAAGAGTAATGATTGCCTTGTCTTGGATTATACCTTCCGTAATTTTCTTCACTTCTATTGTTGGCTGGCAATACTTCGCTGGCCAGAGGACTGTTGCACCCTATCAATGTGAGGTTCAATTCATGAGCGATCCAATATTTACATTTGTACTTACAATATGTTATTACTGGACAACATTAATAGTTATGATAACGTTATATGTTGGCATATACCGAGTTGCCTTGGCTTTACAACGGAAATCAAATGAAAAACACAAGAAAATGAATAATGCTATGAATTTAGCAAAGGACAAAAAATCTGGCAGTAGTGGCAAGTCAAAGCAGAGCAAGAAGAGAATGGAAAATAACAATGCTAGATACCTTAGAGAAGCAAATGACAACAATACATTGACAACCAGCTTTTCAAAACATTCTGATAATGAATACTCAAAACCGTCTGAAGACGAGCGAAGTTCAAGTCTTGCGTTTGCGTCCGATGAGGACGAAGGCAGTAGCGCAGATATAAGAAGACCCGGATGCTACGTGAACAGTGCCGTTCAAACAGAGCCAACGCTTAAAGGCATGCTGGGCTCATCTGCTAATCACATGTCTAGACTTGCCTTTTCGTTGTCTGGAACAAGCGTTAGTGCGTCGCAAGCGTCACATAGCTCGACGGAAAAAGAATCAACGGATGATAAGATTTTAAAAAAACAAACCGAAACGGAAAAACAAAATGCATTGTCGAACCTGACGAAATCCGTATCAAATACTTTCAGACCTATTACGGAAAGTAATCAGAAAGATAATTCGGATAATATAAATGACGTCAGTAAAACAAATCATGCTGACCAAACAAGCGGATCTGTTAATGATATATTTGAACACGATGTCATGGATGGAATAAGATATATCGATGAAGATAGTTTAAAATCTCTGACCTCATCGGAGAACGTCAAACTGTTAGCGGAAATCAAGGAGCTTACTATAGGACCACCTCGTAGTGACACAGAATCTCCTGTGTGGCGCCGTAGGGTTGTCGACGATGATAAATCCCTTTTAGTCCCTCAGTCTTGTGATTCTGCAAGTTCTGAAGCAATTTCCTCTGGACAAGATACCTGTAGTGGTAATAAGGCTAAATCTGACTTAAACAATATTACGGAGATTACTGACAACCATACCAAAACAGGTAAAAAGAACCAAAATAATAAAAAGCACTTACGTGTTCCCCACAATGCGGACCACAAGAAAACAAAGAACAAAAGGAATTACGGCAGTCCTTTGCAGTCGCTTGTTCGATCCCTTCGACCTGCGGTTGATAAGACGAAAAAGCAAACCAAATCAAAGTCTGAAAATCGCGCACGCAAAGCCCTGAGGACGATCTCTATTATTTTGGGTGCTTATGTGCTATGCTGGACGCCATATCACGTTATGGTGTTGATCAAGTCATGGGCCACTATTAACGATCATCTTTATTATTTCACTTATTGGCTGTGTTATCTTAATAGCCCCATCAATCCTTTGTGCTATGCCTTTGCCAATGCCCAGTTTAAACGGACATTTATTAGAATTCTCAAATTGGATTTTCACAGAACCTGATTGTGTTGTTTTATGTAATGTAGTTAATAATGCTTTGTATTGTGTACATATGTGTAAATATTGATCTTTTGTAGTATGTAAGGCGTTAATATGTTGTAATAAACGGATAGTAACATGTAAGTAGGAAGTACAGTAATTAAACAGTAATATATCGGCACAAAAGTGATAACGATAATAATAATAATTATAATAATAATAATAATAATAATAATAATAATAAAATTACTGCTAATAATAGTTAGTGAAAAATAATACCTGTTTTTGACATTTGCTTCGTAAGATATTTAAGTCCTTTTTTTCAAAACGTGAGAATTAGTCCCTTTTAAAAGGGAGTGTGTATGGAAAGAGTACCGTTTTTTGAATAAGTTATTGCCAGTACTCAATGCTTCGCCAGCAGAAACACGCCTGCCTTAAAAATTTATAACGGTTATTCGATTATCTTGGCCGTGCCCAATTTCTACACTGTATATACCTTCCCTGGCTACCATTATCAAAGTTTATGCTCAGGCTTGTACACTTTTCACGAACAAAACCCTAATGGATTGCTGTAGATCTATTGCAAATAGAAATATTGGTTAAACATCAATTATATTACTTTAAGTAACAAGACAATTTGGGTATCTATACAGGTTTTAATTTTATTACAATATTTAATTTCTCTTGTACATACTATACATGTTACAAACTTTATTTCCAGAATATTTTAGAATAAGGCATCAGTTGTTATGGCTGTTGTATGTAATGTTTAATGTTTATGACACGTGTCATCAGTCGGCCTTGTTTTCCTGTAATATTTAGTGAATACATGTGGATATAAAATATACATATAACATTAATAAAATGAGTAGTAATAGGCATATTACCAACTAGAAACATAACCAAATGTTTATTTTAGTGACCAAGTGTATGCGTTATTCATTTTGACATTGGGAAACATAAATATTGTGAAAATTTGTTTTCAATATGAGCATTATTGTTTGAAGTCTGTATGACCTCGTCAGCCTGTACACCTATAATTACTGGCATATGAAAATTTAAAAGCTACGTGAAGCGTTATTGAGGCGTTATTGGCAATCGTTCTGATAACATATAAATAACCAAGTTGAGTGGATATGTGGATAAGTACATACTTACTTGCACATACACGCGTATATTGATGATTACTGCTTTTGAATATTTTATTTGCGCATTAGAGTAATGAGCATTGAGAAATAAGCGAAACAGATGCCTTGCGCATTAGGATAATGAGCATTGAGAAATAAGCGAAACAGATGCCGTTCCGATGTAGCAGTGCACCAAATGATGGCATGTATTTGCGTCAAATCAGAATTATTACTTATCCTAAGTGTTACTGTCAAATTATTTGAAGGAGATATTTAATGCATTCAACTATATTTTCGTTCAAACAATATTTGCTTGATACTAATTTCAGATAAAACATGATTACGTTCACTACGGTATAATAAATGCAAATGCCTTAACTTACAACATTAAATAGTTGCAATGTGCTTACTTGCTATGAACATTAACATTGACATAGGGCATTGCAGTAGACAAAATGTGTTATTGTAACATGGTGCAATATTTTGTGGCACCTTCTGTACAAAATCAATAATGTGCTTATGATATTAATGATCTATGTAAAGTTAATATTGTATGTGTGTGTGATATTTTTTTTAATGTGACTAGTATCTTAATACATATGCATTGTATATCTATGTAAAACAGTTAACTTAACTCCGAAACCATTTTAGTCCGCGAATATGTGTCTGCTTATTATAAGTATGTGTATATAGTGACAGTATATTGCATATATATATATAGAAGTATGCTATACAATTGCTGGCCGTCTGAATGTAAGTAAATATATGATATTAACTTCATTACATGATATGTATTAAAATAGTGTATGTAGATTATGTTTTCATTTAACACAGC
Organism: Congeria kusceri; assembly: GCA_027627225.1. Classification (NCBI taxonomy): domain Eukaryota; kingdom Metazoa; phylum Mollusca; class Bivalvia; order Myida; family Dreissenidae; genus Congeria; species Congeria kusceri. The sequence goes on from CM051030.1 coordinate 51,909,095, forward strand.
TTTAAAGTTATACTCAGCCAAATACATCTAAATTTCAATAGCACATTGATGCATACACTAAAGTTGTATGATTTACATGTTGGGTCAAACAACAAGAAACAGTTATATTTATGTTTCTTTTGAATTCGTTTGTAGTTATAAACATTACAGAAATAAGCATACGTTAACATTGGTTTTGAGTGCAAACATTTACTTAGTTGTTCAAGTTTACATTGTATACTTGTAGAAAACAACTGAAATATAAATAAAAAGAGAAAAATGTTTTTCGTTATGTTATCCATTTTGTTAATAAACATCCGCAATGCATAGGAACGGAAAGTATGCATTTCCATTGATATTTTATGGCACCATACACAAACCCTAATTGTTTCCTTAATGGGCTGTTTTTAACCATGGAAGTAGAACGTTTGAAGGATAAATACTTTTATCACAGATGCATCCGTCCGAATTCAGACCTCGACCTTTGATTTGGAGGATGCCAGAAAACATGATATGGTAGTTCAAGGGATGAGTTGATACGCATAATTTAGCTTAATGTCAGTTTGACTAGTGCGTTTTAATATACATCCGGATGTTCAACGTGCACGGCCTGTTAACCATCAAGTACATACGACTTCTTGGATTGTTATTGCAAACGATCTTTCAATCGTTTGTTGTTTTTTTTGTAAATAAATAAATTCAATAAATATAATTACATTTTTGTTTCGTTATAAAAACAAGCCGATATATGTAATCGTTTATTGTTACAAACACACCAATATCTTTAACATCGTTTGCATTTCATTAACAAAACACATATTGATTGATAGGAACTTAATTTCATTAACATTTATTCCATATACGACCACATCTAAAACAAGGTATCTTCACTATATAATCAAACATTATATCATTGGTTAGCCACTTGTTGTCTGGTAGATCGATACAATAGTATATTCGGGGTTGTAGTATAAAACATCATTATAATAGATATTATGTTATCTGCTATGCAATTTCAGGCTTTGTGTTTACATTTTTATTTAATATTAATGTATATACGTCATTGTGTACGTACAGATACTCAATATTCATATATCGGGTAATAATTGGTTTTATTAATAATAAGGGTAATATTTTAACATTTTAACCGATCTCAAGGTGTGACATAATGTGTCTTCGAGTGGTACATATTTAATAAGTTGTTAAATAGAAAAACAAACTAAGATAATTTCGTCGGCGATATTGGTCCCGATTTCTCAAAATAAATATACATTGTGTTATTACAAGCTAAGTTTTAAATCATTTAAGTCGTATTGAAATAAAGCGTACATAAACAAAATTGTAAACACATATTACATGCTGAATGTACAGTGACTGTAAAAAAAAATTCACAATTAATAATAGTGTGTGTTTTACATCAATTTGAAAAAAAAATAATTGATGAAAAAAAAAATTAAGCCTGTTATATCAACGTTTTACAGTTTAATAGATTTAATCTTGAAATTATACATAAATATTATTTTGAATTTAATCCTATGTTTCTGACAATACAGTTGAAATGGCTTCCCAATGTTTTTATTAATATTTCTTTTTTTTAAGAGCAGTCAGATATAATCTACATGTACGTCTTTAATAATCCGTTTTTACACCAGGGTGTTTACGCAAACATGCATCGGATTACATTGCGTTTAATGGCATAATTGGAGTGTGCAATAAGTGAAAAATTACATTTTTTTCATTTCTATATAATAGAAAAATTCAACTGATGTACTACAGACCTATACATATGAGCTGTGAGCAATATATATACCATTTGCCATCAATCAATGCATTTTAATATCTGTATTTGAACATGTATTTCACAAAGCGCATTAGTTCAAACATACCAATTGTCAATTTGACGTGCGTCGTATGTTATTTTCAGTGCCTAATCATCATAAGATAAACTAAATGAATACGTTTGGTATAGTTTTGAGCATAAGGTTCGTATTCGTACATTAATACAAATCCATTGTGCCGATTAATGCTTGCCGCATATTATAGCGAGGCTGAAGTTTTGCAATGTTTACATTTTTAATAACAAAACAATAGGATAACTTTTAAGGAACTCACCTTTATAAACAATACATATATTTGCTTGAGATAATATGTATTACATATACCAATTCAATTAACTGCAGTGGTCATAACCAAAGCACGACACTTTGGTATTAAGGAAGGAAGTCTCAAACATTCCATTGGTAAAATGGTGTGTGTTCTAAGATGTGTTATGGTATGTGCATTTCATTTAAAGTTCGTGCTAAATGAAACCATTAACGGGTTGACATGTAAATCAAATAAGATACACGTAATAGATTTTTTCTATTATAATCTTGATCTTATAAAATGTAAAAAAATACACCAGCCATTCGATTAAAATATAATACTTCTCATATGATAAACAATATGTGACAATAAGTTACAATTACACCGGTAAACAGAATGTTATTGAATTGATTGCACTATAGGTAAGTACAGATTAGTTGTACCTCTGCTACATACATGTTATAAATATAACACAACTGCAACATACATAAAATATATTAAAACTGGTACCAATAGGATCGATCGACCAGAGCAAAGCATTGGTATTATTAAACTGGTTCAAAGGGTGCCAAAGCCTACACTTTGCCAAACCATATACATTCAAAGACATATGTAAATATTAATAACCTCGAAGATGTGTATGATTCAAAAGTACATAATAGAAGACTAATAAAATATTATAAATTAATCATCCAATAATTAGACTTTTACCAGAATAATAGCTAAATCTTGGCGAGAATATAAAAAACGAGTGTACAGCTCTTTGTGTTAAAATCACTGAACACATAATGTCCTATATTCAACATCATCATAATGTAATTCCGGACGATGATATAATACTATATATGATTGTTAAGTAATGTATGTTATTTACAGTCGATGAATATTCCACTTTGAACGTGTGTGTCAAATTTTCAAATAAACAAATCAGCACAGATCCCTTTGGTCTTTCGGGACTTGAATGATTCATTAAATCTTGAAAATCATCTTCTTGGGCCTAGTCATCGTTAATTTGTAATTGTCGCTGGTTGTCACGACATTGCAATCGTATTCCAGCAAATGTGTGTAATTTTATATTTCAAAATTTACAATTGATTTAAAATTTAATTTACAATTTCACAATTTGTTTTTGACTGGATTTTCCAAATTATAACACATTCAAAATGATTCGGCCAGAGAAGGATCAGTTCTTAAAAACAAAGATCGCATATTTAAATTAATATTAATTTAATATTTAAATTAATTAAGAGTTAATTGGTATCTGGCAGATTTTGATCACGATATTTTCCCATTAGCGAAGTACATGGATTTTGAAAGTGGAACTGCTACTACTATTACATGTTGGGAAGCATTGAATGTAAAACGATTGTATTCTTCGGTTACTTTAAATGTAAAATTAGATTCGGTGGCATATGCTGAAATTGTATTGCACAAATATTTCATACTTCAAAGATACTCAGTATGTGATACGGTATGATTATGTATGTAATTCCAAGATGCTTAGAAACGTTGACTTTCTTTGTGAATGAATAATGGTATTTTTAAATATGAATAACCAATGCCTTAAGGATGTTAGAAATTAATGACATATATGCATACATGACAAGCGGAAATTATTACATTGACTTGTAACCACTACATGTACATAGTGTTGAAATACTAGCCAGTTATAACATAAAAGACGAGCTTAAAGACATGGATCAATTACTTATGACAATGATCTAATATTCGTATATTTGATATTTACTATTACACAATCTATAGTGTTAAGCATGCTGATCAATCAAAGAACTTTCATAATAGCCCTGATATATATTCAGTACTGAAAATGATTTTGAAAGGGACGTCGCCAAGTATTTTTAAGTTTATTTTTATATTATATATTACGTGTTTGAAATATTGCAAAAATCAAGATACCACAATCTAACAACAATTATTCAATAAGGATTACAATTTAGTTTTGAAGAAGTATTTGCATGTTCCATTGCTTCTTAGACTGTTAGTAAAGATTAATACTGTTTTGATAATTTCTCGTCTTTTAAAAACGATAATGTTATTTGAATAATTGCTGCTAGTCTGATTTTTGTCATTAGATTTGATCAGAATATTTGTATGGCATTTCATTTCTAGCTTTCATGAAATCAGTATTACATGTACACGGGTTTTGAAACCAGTTTAACGATATAATATTGATACAATATATATATATATACAAACACATATCTACACACACATAAGAACATGTATAACATTTGATATACATTTCAACATGGTTATATGATTTTGCTTTTCCTTGAGGTGTTACACAAATAGAAGTGATTTCATTAACATGTGTTTATATTTAAATAACAAACATATAATGTATATGTAGTTCTTTTCAAGAGTACATGTAATTCATGATACTATATCCAAACAATTGAATGTAATGTATCATTCCACATAACATATCATTCCTCTTTAGACGCGTATGAAGTTCTCGCGTTTTAAATGTAAACACACCATGAGACATTCAGTAATTAAAATTTTAAAATGTCAAAAAACGCCCAGGTTTGTGTCGGAAGCATTGTTACGAGACACTTCATTACACATATATGCTATTCCGGTCCGTTAATTATTCCTGGCTCAATCAAAATTCCATGCGAATATACGTGAAATCCATACTGTAAGCATATCAAATAAATCGGGAGCTTACACAACATTTGTTTTGCAAAGAAAGGTTGTAATAAACGTTCCTCTTGTTATTTATATTTTCTTTCTTTGTATGCATTATCGTTTACATGGTCGGTTTGTATTTGTATTAAGTTATCTGCACATAAAGCTTTATCATTGATTTCATGTGTTTAAATGTGTAAATGCCAAGGTAAAAATAAAACAATGACACCTTGAAAGGTATGGCTTCCGCTATGTGTTATTCTTGATGTTATTTTTCGTACTTTGCAATGTTGTTGGATCTATTGTGAAACTATGAGGCGGTGTATGGTGCATAGACATTGGACCTTAAATTAATTATTTAATACCAAAGTACAATGGATTACACAATTTGTTAATATATCTTACATTATTATTATTAGACATATCAATATTTACTCTATACACTTTAAGACAGCTGAGTAAATCGGAATTATGTTTCTCGTGATTTTGAACACATACAAACTAACACACAAACGTTATCCTGTGAGTTATGTTGGTCAGATCGTATTCGCGTGCATTAAACCATCATAAATGTGTTATATACGCGACTCATAAAATTAAAATGTTCTCTCTTATCTTATTAAAACTCGTGTACATGCACATCTTAAAACTAATGACAACATTTTTATACTATTTTTTGTTTTTTCAGGCTAACATAAAAAAATCTTAAATGGTTAAAAACAGTTAGTTTCCAAATCTGCATTTTTATCATTTGTCATTTTAGCTCACCTGAGCACAACGTGCTTAGGGTGAGCTTTTGTGATTGCTTTTTGTCCGTCCTCCGTAGTGCGTCGTGTGTCAAAATTTTCATTCAATCATAATATGACATCGTCTAGTGGTCCTCTACACCGTTTGTTCAAATTATTCCCCATGGGGTCAAAACTGGCCACACCCTGGGGCATATGATTTATATAGACTTAAATAGCAAAATGACTTTAAAATCGTCTCCTCTGAAACCGCATGGCCCAGAGGTTTCGTATTTAGTATGAAATATTGTATTGCGTTTTTTTACAAAATTTGTTTACATCATGCCCATTGGTCTAAAACTGGCCACGCCCAAGGGGTCACATGGGTTATATAGACTTTTTTTTTTTAAATAGCAAAATGATTTTACAAATCTCCTCTGAAACCGCAAGGCCCAGCGGTTTCATATTTAATATGTGACATTGTATAGTGATCATCTACAAAGATTGTTCTAATCTTCTTATTCTTCTCGTTCGCTTCTACACGGTGAGACCAGTTGCAGGAATGAACTTTGTTGTCCGCCTGAGGTCCTCCACATCACCATATAGCTTCTGATGAAGTGTCGCCTCAGTGGACCAAGCTGCAATTCTTTCCTTGTTATGCCTTTAGATTGCTTGTTATGCCTTTAGATTGCTTTATGCTTGGCTCTCCTTACTTGCTTAGTGTAGCCTATAGTGTTTTTGCCTCTTCTCTTGGACTTGTGTACAACGAGGGAAGGACCTCCAGTAGCTGAGGGTGGACTCTGTCGAGGCTCAGAACCCGGCGCTGTTTCTCCCTGGAGGGACTTCAAAGATCCAACGCCACATCGATCAGAAATAGTTGATCCTGTAGTCATTGCGTTTTTGCATGGTGCTGTGGTTTGATTAGAGTGTGCCAATGGCCAAACTCCTCTGACTTCAACTCACTACGTTTTATGTCTGGGTTACCTCACACTTAGTTCCTGGTCAAAGACCTACCCTGAGAACACAGGGGCTATAGGGAACACAATGGCAGGTGGTCTGTTCGTGGGCACCAGGGCATATCAACGCGTCGGTGGGCCTGGGCAGACTACCTCCGAGTTTCTTGCAGTTTAGCCTGAGACCGCGTTGTACTCAGTTAACGTGTGTCGCCACGGGGAGGCACTGCCTAGGGCTTGTCTACAGAGAGGCTATATACTGGCAGAGAAGATTTACACATTCGGCTTCCTTGTGTCACTGGGCTAGTCATCGGCAGCGGAAGGTGACAAGCACACAACACACAGCACACCACACTTGACGCATTTACAGACCAACTGACTCACAGAATGTTCTTATGTTTCCCCTTGGGTCAAAACTGGCCACGCCCCGGGGTTCACACAATGTATATAGACATTAATAGCAGAATGACTTTTAAAATCTTCTCCTCTGAAACCGCAAGGCCGAGAGGTTTCTTATTTGGTTCAGATTATGCCCCTGAAGCTACCACTGGCCACGCCCCGGGGTCACATGGTTTATATAGCCTTAAATAGCAAATTTACATAAACAATCTATTCCTCTGAAACCGCCAGGCCCAGAGGTTTCGTATTTGGTTGGTAACATTTTATAGTGATCCTCTAGAAAGATTGTTCCACTGATGCCCCCGGGGTCAAGACTGGCCACGCCCCTTAGGTCACATAGTTAGACTTAAATCTAGAGGTTTCATGTGTGTTATGTAACATTGTATAGTGGTCCTTTACAAAGATTGTTCAAATTATGCCCCTGGGGACAAAACTGGCCACACCCCGGGGTTACATTTTTTATATAGACTTAAGCAGCAAACTGATTTTAACCGCAAAGCCCAGATGTTTCGTAGTTGGTATGTAACATTGGATAGTGGTCATCTACAAAGAGTGTTCAAATTATGCCCCTGGGGTAAAAATTGGCCATGACCCGGGGCTCACATGGTTTATATAGACCTGTATGGCAAGTCGGCCTTAAAAATCTTCTCCTTTGAAACCGTAAGGCCCAAGTTTTCATATTCTGCATGAAACATTGTGTAGTAGTCCTCTACAAAAATTGTTGAAATTATGACCCTGGGGTCAAAACTGCCCACGCCCCGGGGGTCACATGGTTTATATAGACTTTAATAGCAAAACGACTTTTAAAATATTCTCCTCTGAAACCACAATACCCAGTGGTTAAATATTTGGCATGTAACATTGTATAGTAGCCCTCTACAAAGATTGTTCAAAATTATGCCCCTGGGGCTAAAAGTTGCAACGCCCCAGAGGTCACATGATATGTGTAGTCTTAAATAGCAAAATGACGTTTAAAATCTTCTGCTCTCAAACCGCATGGCCCCAAGGTTTCATTTTTGTATGTTACATTGTAAAGTGATCCTCTTCAAAGATTGTTCAAATTATGCCCTTATAGTCAAACCTGGCCACGCCCTGCGGATCACATTGTTTTTTAGACTTAATATGGCAAGTGGACTTTAAAAATCATCTCCTTCAAAACCGCAAAGCCCAGAGGTTTCATTTTGTGTATATAACATTGCATAGTAAGTGGTCCACTACAAAGATTGTTCAAAGTGTGCCCCTGGGGTAAAAGGTGGCCACACTCCAGGGGTCACATGTTTAATATAGACTTAAATAGCCAAATGATTTTAAGAATATTCTTCTCTGAAACTGTAAGGCTCAGAAGTTTCGTAGTTGGTATGTAACATTGTATATTGATCCTCTACAAGGAGTATTCAAATGACGCCCCTACGGTCAAACCTGGGGGTCCCATGATTTATATATACTTATATATATATCAAGTAGACTGTAAACATCGTATCCTCTGAAACTGCAATGCCCAAAGGTTTGGTATTTGATTCAAATTATGCCCCTTAGGTAACAAGTGGCCACAGCCCGGAGGTCACATGGTTTAGACTTAAATGACAAAATGACTTTAAAAAGTTTCTTCTCTGAAACCTTTAGGCCCAGAGGTTTTGTAATTCTTAAGTAATATCTTATATTAGTTCAGTACAAAGAATGTTCAAGTTATGCCACTGGGGTCAAATCTGGCGACACACAGGGGTCACATGGTGTTTAAAGACTTATTTGGCAAATGAACATTTAAAAATATTCTCCTCTAAAACCGCAAGGCGCAGATTTTCATATGTTGTATAAATCATTGTGTAGTGGTCCTTTACAAAGTTTGTTAAAAGTATGCCCCTAAGGTAAAAAGAAGCAACCTCCCGGGATCGCATGGTTGCTATAGACTGATATGGACCGTGGGCTTAACAAATCTTCTCCTCGAAACTGCAAGGTCCTGAGGTTTCATAGTTGGCATGAAACATACTGGGGTAGAAAGTGACCACGTCCTGTGGGACACATGGTTTATATAGACTATACAAATCTTCTCCAGTAACTGCAAGGCCCAGATCTATAATACTTAGGTAAGTGGTTTATTGCCGATTGGCCCCCTTGTTAGAAGCCATTATGATGCCTTTAACTCAGGTGAGCGACCTAGTGACATAGTGGCCCTCTTGTTTGGTTAAAAAGGGATACAATTTGATTTTTCAACAATTGCAAACATTCCATGCAATTATATGCTTCAGAGCCTGTATTAACATAATGTATCATAATTGGACAAAAATTATCGAAGAAAAGACATAACTTGTTTCTGCATTTTCTAGAATTGTCACTAAAAAGGGTCAAATAAGAATATCGAGAAAAAAGATCTGAGAACCATTGGCAAAAACACTGAACTTCCACCACCCAACTCATACTTTAGTTAACCCGTTGCACTTACCGATGTTTCATATCAAATCGATCCTAATCCCCTCTGCCGATATATATGTATTTTTCAGATACCTTAATTTTCAAACCTGTCACAACAGTATGGTCTTCATCTGTGCCAGTACTCACGTGAGCGCTTTGGGCCATGATGGCCCTCTTGTTAATTATTTGTTTAATACTAAAACCTTTCTTCATTACCAAAGTTCATATACGAATTCTACAAGTTTGATCGATATGACTGCTATAAATGAAAGATTCAAAATTAAAATAAAAACAGCAACACAACATTAAAATAACACTGATTGTTGGCATGGTAATAATAAACACACACTGTATGTACTTTCTCCGACACATACACGTAATGTGTAGTATGAGCTCAAAATCGATCAAGCGATAAATAATTAGAATTATATTGCACAAACATCACCGTCATCATGTTGTATTGCTAGGATAATTCGAAATATATAAACAAAATGTCTAGTCTAGTGAATACGGAATTTCCAATAAACCGTTGACATTTGTAAACCGTATATTATCAGGCTATCAGAATAAGTTAATGAAATTTAATTCAGTAAAAACACAAATATCTTCTCAAGGTTCTAAAATCTTAATAAATAAAACTGAGATGGCAAGAAGGTTTTTGACATGGACAAAATATAATCATTGACGAAATCAGGTCTTAGATAAACTTAGATAAAGTCATTGTGGAATATAAAGTTGAGATTTCAATACTTCCATCCTAATATACGAGTTAGTTAGTGTAGAACATTGCCACAGTTTTGATCCAATGCCGTTTTATATATTAATTTATAGTTGGACATTATGCATGTTTCTACTTGTATTTTGTTCTCTAACAAAGGAAAAATAATCGTTCATTTGGTTTTAAAATGATGAATAAGTCAACCAAGGTTGCGGCTATAATTACTCTTCTGGACTTAAATATAAGAAAGTATGTGTTACTGATGGTTTATAAAGAGAACCATTATTTACGAAGTATGCACATAGGCCAATTATAGAAGAGGGCATAAAAATAGAGCAAAATTGATCGTTTCAAATAATTAATTCCTATCTCAGCAATATATAATTAAAGTTTCTTATTTATCCACGTATTATAGGCATTTGCAAATTGCATGTCGCAAAAAGAAGTCATTAGCAGAATTTCACGAATTTAGAAACGATTTTTGTTAAATACAACTATTTCTAGTCTAAATGTAATTAAAACCGTTTCCTGGAGTATATTTTAACGGACAGATATTCATAGTTGTTAAAATATATACTGTACAACGTCTGACAAAACCAAATACACAAATAAAATATAGGGGTCACCATTGTTATTGTGTTACTTTGCTAATCTGAAGTGACCACCCATAAAGGTAAAATATCAAACATAGAAAAACAAAAGGAATTAAAAAAAGATAAAGCAGGAAAACATAAATCCAATTATAGCCATGGTTTATTTGAAGAAACATAAAATTATATAATACTCATGTTTAGCTATAAAAAGTATATAAAAATGAAACATTTAGTTTTTTATGATACCGCCTCTAAAAAGTACGTCAGAAGTACAAAATTACGTCATATTTTTACTAGCATAGAGTTTGCAACATTTCCTGAGTATGTAAATAATTATTCATGTAACAAATATACAACTTCAAAAGTATACCTCACCATGTTACTTTCTACTAAAAATTACATATCTGACACTTATTTCCTCCCTTGATTATATAAAATACAAATTCCAAGCATTCTGTCAAATTTTAAGAAACGATACTTATAACTAGTTTCAATTTAATGTTAAATGTTACTTTTAAAAAATCGTACATTAAAAAGATTATTGTAAACATGACGTGTTTTCATAATGGAAGAACAAAAAGAAGTACTCGTTTGGTTGGTTGTCCGCATTCCAGACAGGTGGTGTTACCTTCGGATACTCCGGCTTCAACGCCCCTAACAGCACAAGACCGCACCAAAATTAAAAATGTTTCAGTAAAGAAATAGCTGAAATTTGCATCTATGATTCAAAATTCATCACAACTTTCGATACGTCTTAGAGTAAATTAGTACATATCTACAAAACTGTTTTCATATTCCTTGTAGCCAAGCAAAACATTCTAAACAAAATAGGCACATTGTCTTCAGTTTTCATGCGGAAAATACAGAATTAATTAAACCACATATAAGATTGTCTATAAATGAGAATGCGTTGTCTATTTGACATGTTTGTGAGTCTGTAATTAAATGCATGTACTTCAAAAGTTGCATTTATGCTTTTGACAATCCTTTGAGTGTACATATTGTTTCAACAATCTATGAAGTCCTGTTCCCAGTCAATAGTCCAACACCAGACTTGCTGGCACAACTGCTACAGGATCTGGGCTTTTACTTTCTGTGTTGTATTTTAATTATTCATATTGGATCTGGTTGAGCTTTACCGGCCTGGAACAGATATAAAAATTGTAAGACAGTATAGTGAAGTATGTATGAACTGCTAAACAATAACTATTAAATGTCATATGATTGCTTCTTATCTAGCAATGTTAAAATGTGACACTTTATCTCTAATATATGTTGAAATAAATTAAATTGTGTGTACCCTCTCTTTGATCTGATCAGACTGATCGAGACAATACATTTTCATGGTGCAGACAAAATCAAATTGAAATATAATCAATCAAAATTAATGAATAAAACAACAACAAGAAAAAAATCTAATTTCCAAACAATACACAAATACATTCATTTGTGTGTATATGATCAGACTGATTGAGACAATGAATTGTTAAAGTCAAATTAAAATATAATCAATAAAAATAATAAAACGACAACAACAAACACAACAAAACTAATTTTCAAACAATACAAAAATGTATGCTGGAAAATGTGAATGAATATAATATTAAATATGTCACCATGTTTTTGAAATACATACCTAATGTTTCTTTTATTTATGTGGAACATCTTTTGACTACTATTCACTTTGTTAGATATGCTTGTTCAAGTAGATTGTGTAAACCGAATGAATTACCACCACCACAAATATATATATATATAATCGGTCGAAGCCATGTCGAGTTCTTTATTAATGTTGCGATTCGGTGTTCGTGTCATTAACTAATTTAGCGTTGTATTTTTTGTTTATGTATCACTTTGAGCCGAATCCGGAAATAACGTATCCGAATTAGCGTCCGCGTGAACATCGCAGTCAATCTCTATTTCACTGTTAGCTAACCTTCCAAACACGTTTTTTTATCACAGTGACCGAACATAATCATCCAAATGTACTCCTCTTCCCCTATGACATTATTTTACAACTTGTATTTAATTATCACACACGAAGACATTTTCGATTGTGTCCGAATACTACATGTTTTCACTGCGTAAATTAACTACTAGTGAAAGTGAAACTAACAACAAAAAACATGCGCCAAATGGTGGACAGTAGCTACTCCCGGATACGTCTTTAATGGATACATGTAATTGAATGATTAAATAAACTGTTACATCATTACGCTGGGAGAGAAATAATTTATATTTTAGGCCAATCTAATGCTCTGCAAATTCCCACGACCTTCTCGAATATAAAATATTACTTATTTTTATTCATTTACTTGTTCGTGAAAGTTACATAATAATACAAATGTAAGCGAACGGCAAGAATTATATTATCGCGATAATTTGTCATGATTTAAATACGATACTTGACAGGCCAACGCAGAGTATATACAAAATGTAAAGCTGAGTTTTCCGTTAGTTTTTCTTTTTTTCTGCAGAGCAAATCAATATATTCTGCAACAACTGTCTTTATAGTTTCTAAAACGTATATATTTCATATTTCAAATTGAACAGTAAAGTCATGTAAATTTTGTCTGCGACATCTCCCAAAGAGACAAATGGCCAGCAGATTTCAGTTGTATACAATACACCAATTTAAACAAGCGAAATTCACACGCGCATCGAGCCAAAACGTGGCAAAACTACTTCTACATTTTAATCTATTGTGGATTCTACGCAGAAAACCAGTTAACACATGCAGCAGTGTTTGCATGCTGTTGTAATGAGAAAGCGTACATTGATTATTATGTATTTTCGAGTTTAGTGTTTTATATATAGGACATACTTTGCTGCTGTTACTGTAATCAGACGAAAATTACACCATTGTTGACCATGTTCAACAAACATGATGTTTGACTGCCGACCATGGACCATCATGGTCAACCATAAAAAAACATGGTCTTGACCAGGGTCGGCTTTTTCATGACCATGGTCGACCATGGTCAGCATGGTATTTGACTTCCGACTATGGTTGACCATTGTCGAACTTCACATACCACGGTCAACAATTAAATACCATGGTCGGCTTTATCAATATCATGGCCAGCATGATCTTTGACTGTTAACTATGGAATACCATGGTCAACCATAAAAAAACATTATCATGATCATTACTTTTATTGACACTGATTCAAATGCATTTACTAGATAGATATAACAGACAACAAAACATCTTGATTGTTTCATGTTTTGATCTAAATAATAAGATTTGTTGTAAGGAATAGTGTTGATATGTGTTGATGGGAGTTCACCCTCAGTAAGCAAGTACATGTTTCTGATTGGTCAGTTTCCAATGTTAACATGAAGGGAAAATGAATGATAAGTACATTAAATTCTGTTTTGAACAGTACTGTTCAAAACACTATCTTTATGAAATGTTTGAAATGTGAATAAAGTCTGGCATATATTATTTCAAGAAATGCTTTTTAATGAATCGTCACCGTCACCATCATTCTAACATAGAAAACAAAATGCACTGTATTTGACCATGGACTACCAACAATAGTAGATTATAGTTTTGAGATCATGGTGTACCATTTTCGATCATGGGCGGTTATTGGCACCATGGTCGACCATTGTCTTCTTCTACCATGATTGTGAACCGTGGTGCCAATTACTGCCAATGGTCGACCATGGTACTTAGTTTAAACCCATTTATTTTAGCTCGATTGCATCGAAAGCCTAAGGCTTATTGAGACAATCTTGAGTCCGTTTCCTGGGCAGAACCATTACTTGGTGTCTTTGGGGGAGATCTTGACTACGCTACCAGAGTGGGGATCGAGCCCAGGACCTCCCTATCGCTAGGCGGACACCGTATCCACTACGCCATAGCGACCATGGTACTTCATGATTGACAATGGTCTCAGACCCATGAACTACCATTGTTAACAATGGAAGTCGATGGTAGCCCATGGTTGCCCATGGTAAAAAACCGTGCATTTCGTCTGGGTAGTAAGCAGCCTGTCAGTAAAATAATAGCTCTAAATGTAATGAATCGATCTTCTATTCTTACGGAAAGAGAATATGAACGTCGAATGTATTTCAAAAGCAAAATACAATTACCAAATACACATATACTAAATTGGAAAATATAGTTAAAACCACAATGTATAACTATATATAATATTATACACATACGTATGTATACACATTGTCGATATTCTTATATACAATGTTTTTTTAAGTAGATCGCCTTTAACGTACGATTATACTTTGAGTACAATTAATGCGATTTGTTGATGCTCACTATACCAATTTTACATGTAATATTAATTGTATGCATTGCTTTGACTTAACATCCATAATCAAAATATGTTCACACCATTTGCTTATTAATAAACTTGAATTACGGATTTGTATTATAAGTTTTTACGGCAGTTTTGCTATTTAAAAAACATCCAAATTGCATGCGAAAATAGGATAGTAGTACATTCCACGTTTTGTTGGTGATATTGTTTGAATTATTCATCTTAAAGATGCCTATAATAATTGAACTCCAGATTCACCGCAATCGTGTTCGTGGCAATGTGTTTGTCTTCCTGCACACTAATAGGGCATGATCACTGAAGTAATTGGCTTCGATATCTATCGATATTTTCTCAATTTGTCAAACGAGCGCAAACAAAATACTTACACTATAAATGCATTAGTCTATAAACACATTATTGATAGAGAAATCTAGTAGTATAAACCTGGGTTAATTGCTCAGTTATTGACAAAAGCTCCACCACCTATAGTTCCTGTGGGTTATAACATTAATGGAATATGCAAGGATAATACATGTATAATGCAAAACAAGGTGGGATCACTACGTTAACTTTGTAAACACTCATACCTCGAGGATCTCAAACTCACGTTCTTATATATTTTGTATTCTTATCAAAGTAGATCGAATATAATGCGACAAATTGACAACGTAAATCAGTAGGTGAAAATTATGTATTCAAATAAACGGAGGATATTTGTTGAATGGTCGAATTTTATTTCACGAGTGGTTAAAAAAAGTTATATGACCTTGAGTGAAATCATTCGCCGAAATAAATCAATATTCTTATTGACAATACATAAATTACAAGATGCGTGAGATACTCTTTAACGTCACAAGTTCGTGTAAACTTAAAACGGTTCGCTAGCCACATTTTGCTTTTCGACCAACACGCGACTGTAAAATAGCAAAATATAGTTCCGAAAATAGTAAATACAAATATTTTAAAATCTAAGATCTTCATGAATCCCACGTGACACGGTGTCAAGATAAGAATGCAATGCAGTTTCTTTACCTCCTATTTCTTTGCTTTTATCAATTTATCCGCTCTTTTACAGCGAAACAAAACGAAAGTAGTTCATCTACCAAAATTACGCGAACTAGCAGAGATAATTTTTAACCGATGTGTGCACAATCTAAATAGATCAGTTTGATAAGGCGTCTTGTTTTGCCACCACACGCTATTTTCATAAATCAGTCGTCCAAAAAGTAATTAACGACTTACACGTAACGTGTATTAGTCAGTTTTGTGATGAAAGATAATTAATAAGAATTCAGTATCATGCATCCGTGTTTATAGCTCTGTATGCCTAAAGTTTCTTAAATTGTGACACGATATTTTTATAGTGTTAATATATGTACGTTTTTAATTATCGTACAACTAATGGCGAGGAGGCAAAAACCTAATTTGAGGTCAAACGATGTAACAAAAACGAAAATAAATATATTGCATTTGGATGATGATTATTGAAACCACAAATTAAAAAACGTGACTATAGCACTTAAGCAAAGTTTTTATAATTTGATGAATAATAAATGGGATAACACAATTATTCATAATTCGTCATTACGTTTTTGTCATTATTTCAACACACACTAACAAAAGGGTTTAGTATAGATTTTCTTTCATAAGATCATAGATTAACGAGCTGTCCTTTCGGGTGCTCTAAACTTGTTTTAATCAATACACATTACGAATAAAGAGCGACCGATGCCATCTGGGAGTCGAACAATCTAGTGGAGGTAGTAATATAACGTATTACTAAAACATCTGTGCCGCTACGTGATCTGAAAACGTCATCTGGATCCAATTTCATCTGACATTTGACATGGCGTCTACATAAACACGTTTGCAAAAGGATGCATTAGTACAAAAAGCTCCTGGCATTGTCATTTTGTCATTCGCAAGGTTTTACTATTCAAACATACGTAATTGTACATTTATCTGTCATCACATGTCAAATAAAAATGTTTCGGAATCTCATACAACCATTCTGCTAATATGCGTTAATGGAAGGGTTCAATATTGCTAAAACATTTCAAGCAGTAATGCTAACCATCTTACACAGTGCAATATATGGAGCAAGTAACGTGTTTTAAACATAATATATATTTTTTGCGTTCTGTGGAGTCAACGCCTAAATAGTTTTTCTTTTTTGTTTCAAATCAGGTTTTCCAATATCTGTCATATATCTGAACAACAACGTTTAATTACGGCATAGACAATGTGAAACTCTAGCTCCATCAGCAGGAGGAGGGGGGGGGGGGGAATCTCGTTACCAGCAAACGGTCCTTTGTAAAAGGCAAGTGACCAATGACCAATACAAAACAGCACAATACGAAGCCCATGGAACAAACAAAAACACAAATATAAAACTGGGGTCACCGCCTTGAAATGGTCAATGCAAAGCAGTTGGGGTTTAAACCAATTTTTTACTGGTTTACTGGCATCCGAACCACTCACTTCACCCAGAATTATTCACAACAGATGTAAATGTAAATACTAATTAGCACACATTTGAATCTAAAGGTTTCCTGAATGACGTCCCTAGTGTGCTATGGACACATGTGCTGCTGACAATGTGTTCTCCATATTAGTGATATTACCCATGCTAAAGACTGACTAATGGTTGTGCTGCAATGAAAGCTAGGTTTATTCGAGGTTTATGTCCTTTTTATTTTGTACAGGTATCATTAGTTAATGTTTTTGTCTGCCTCTAAAGTTCGAACGATTATTTTAGCCAAATAACATGTCTAAAGCAACTGTGTTATTAGTAGTAATATTGAATATTATAACATTTTTAATCAACTAAAATACTCTCGAAGATTGTGACTTATTCACTGGTCCATTTGCAACCTTCCCATAAAAAGTTCATGCAAATACGTTGATAAAATTTGGCATCCAGCTGTTTTTTAATAAAAAGACAAACCAAGGCCGTCAAAAACATAACCACATTGCCTGAGGAAATAAAGTCAAAGAACCTGAATCCATGCAAACGAACATTGTGACATCACGTTGTGTTCTAACGATTAAGCAAACTAGAAATGTTGTTGTTGTTGTTTTGTTTCAATATTCTAACAAGTCATCCAGCGAAATTTCGTATATCTCATTGTGTAGACAAATAAAACAAAGAAACCTGAAGGTGTGGTTTCCTTGATACTATATAATGTGTAAATTACAGACGAACTTGCATAATTTAGAGAAGGTCAACGACATTTGATCTCAACAATATACATTATGATGAGCCCACAAATCTTCAATTCATTTTTCCTCACGTTCTTGCTTTCATAATCAGCTTACTCAATTAAACGAAAATATACATTTACTGAACACCTCGCTGCTTGCTTTGCTCATAGGCCTATTTTAAACATTTCTAAAAAAAACTTACAAATCCGTTGCTTACATTACTAGAATCATCATCGAACAAATGACCTCCTTGGCTCAGACAATTTATGTCTGTTATTTTTTATAAACAGTGGCCATTATAAATGTGTTATTATTGTCGCTTCATGTTCTATGTTTAGAGAATAATGCTTTCTTTCATTCGTCTTGGAATATACAAAACATGTCATTTTTCAAACATGGATACGAGGCAATCAACGTTCCTTTAACACGTTTTTGATGTACATAATATTTTAGATTTTTGTTTAAATTAAATACATCAACCACTCCACTAAAATCCAACCATATGAGACCAAGAATAATCCTGGTCTTTTGATTGACAAGCAAAAACAAATGACATAATGTTTAAAGATTGTAATCAAATGTGCAAACATTATCCATTATAATTTATAAAATTGTTAAACCGCGTATACTAACTTTTGAAAGTCTATATATATTTGCAAATATTTGATGATGAATCAATAGACAATGTTAAAAAAAAAAAACTTGATCAGAACTGATTGAAACTTAGGATTTATTTAATTATAAGACCATGTAAACAAAACTGGACCGGCTTCCCACTGCTTCATTTCTGCAGCACCCTTTTTATCCTAAATATTTTCCCTTGATATGGTGTTTCATAAAATGTATTCATATTTAATATATACTTTAAAAATTCATGTTAATAATGAAATTTAACATTTATAAAAAAAGTTTGGGTTATTTAGGTTATATGAACCTGTTAAAAAATTGGCGAATCTATAATTTTCAAAATATGTGTTACAGATTCCAAAACGAAACGGACATAACATTGTTGATTTGAACGCATGTTTGTATAATGTTTGTTGTTAGGTAGTCCAAATACATTAGTGTTTGCATTCTTGTTGGTATGTTTTTTTCAAAATGTCTGTGAACAAATCCCTTTAAAAAGCAACACAAAAATAATTTAATAATTTAAGACTGTTCGATTGTCTTCGCGTCTTTAAAACACGGCCGTGCTCTCGCCCACCTAATTGTTATCACTTTCCCTCCATATAAGGCCACCCATGTAAGTTTCACAACCATATATGATTTTAAAACAAAATGTAAACACGCGTCTTTGATGTTAATAGGTCAGATCTTTATAAAATTTGTCGTAAATGTCGTTTGTCACTTACGCTAAAGCTTAAACGTCTTTGCTATGAAAGACAATATAAGAAAGATAAAAAGATAAAAAGAATCACATGCACAATGACGTACACAATGATCTGCATATGGCATGTTCTATGATTGTACTGGAAATATATATATAGTAAAAGCTAACATTACACTCAAATGATGAATTGTCTTACAACATGTTCTGATTTGCAAGATGTCTGAACAGTTTATAGCAGATGAAATAAGTCACTTTCGGAATTGAAATTAAATTGCAATTCAAACGAATTTCGTAAACGTTCTTAGATAATACACTAAATAATTATTATGGGCATAAATATATAATGAACATAGCATGCTCATTTAAAGTGAATGTGTACAATTGTGTCCTGACAGTTGCTACTTTGTGTTTGATTAAATGTATTCCTGATATTCAAATATGTTCCTCTTTATTTGAGATCGTATTCCAGTCATGTAAGCATTACGTATCCTTACTAACATGTAATAAACATACACGATGCTTGAAGTTGAACGCGCCCAATGTTTGTCAGTTCTGAACTATCCATTATCGTCCGACGTTAATGTCAAGTTTATTTTATTTCTGCTCTGCTGTGACAATCGGTGAGACATATAAGGAGAAAGGCGTCGCTTTTTCTGTCAGATATATTTACATGAGTTCTCTGGATGTCATAGTGGAATACAGAAATTTAATAACTGAAACTCGGCATCTTATACAACATTACAGGACACAACGTTTGGCAGACTATTAAATCAGGGATCATGTGTATTTTAACTGTCATGGGGAATGTCAGATGCATTTTCCTCGTATATAAAGCCTTTGGTTTGAGACACAAGTGTCATAACAAACAATATAAAAACGCGTAAAATGAAACTTGTATTCAATAACATGCTCACTTTTAAGAGTATTTCAAAACAATACGATTGAAGTGAACACATTTATAAGCCTGTACTGTTAGATGGACATGACTTCACTTCGCATTCCGAAATAACTCATGAATGCATCTATTGTATTTATTAACTTCACCGAAGAGGTTATCGTTTGGCAGAGTGGTGGTTTGTGTGTCTGTTAGTTAGCAACTGTACCCCAGCGATTAGGAATTGATTTGCATGGTAAGGTAGGAAAGGCATACAATTTATGCGGGGCGATTGCACTTTACCGGTACGCAGAAATGTTCGGGAAACAATGTGGCGACTTGCGTTGTTGGCCGCGCTGCGCGCGCTGAACAGGCGCCTTCGGCGCCTTCAATAAAAGGTACGCATTAGCGCGCCGATTTCCTTAAAAAGGCTGTTGCCTGAAATAAATGTGGCCATTTTCGAAATCCTCGTCCAAAATTAGGTTAAAAACCTTGGGTTTTAAACCAAGGTTTATAACTAGAAATCAAATCAAAACACAACCAAACCCCTTCTTCCATCTTATCAAAACATTCCAAAATCGTGACGTTTTGGTCTTGCCATATATCCTATACTGCCATGTGATCACTTTTTGCATTCTGATTGGTCTAGAGTTAATGATATGCAGAACGCGTCATTGTTTAAACAAAAAAGAACAGCTGATGTCTGTCAAGTGTCATGCCTTTCGTTTACGACGATTTGGACGAGTTGTGTAGGGATGAGAATTTGTTATAAGAGTGGTTGAGAAGAGATGTACTGTTGGACTGTTAGGGAACTTCAGTGGAGCTTGTGTTTAAAAGGATCTGTGAGGTAAGTGAATGACAGTTCTTATTCTAAAGACGGGTTGTTGTGAAGGTGTAGTAGTAGGACGTGCAACAAGAAGAATAGCATTAGAGAAGGTTCTTGGTTTTCTGGAACTGATTTGCTGTTGGAGCAGGCGGTTAAGTTGGCCTACTACTGGGTTAACAACCTACTAGGAGATTTTATTGAAAGAGAACTTAAGATTGGGAGTGAAGCAAGATACAATTTATTAGAGGCAGGCAAGTTGACGGTGTTTTGGTGTTTCGCGGGATAGAATGGAATTCTAAAAGGTGTTGTTGTTTTTTCAAAAGTTACTGCTGGAAGGCCTACTCGTCGTTAAAGGAGGGTACATTCGCCCAACTGTCTACCACATCATTGACTTCAAAAACCAGGAAACAGAGGCTTGTATAACCTCATTGAGTCTACGTGAAATGCTCGGAAAATGTCACTGTTAAAGACAGAACACAGAAGCAGTTGTACGATACCTATTTGGTTAAGTATTGTATCAGAAAAAAGTACATTAAAGATTATGATGACAAGTGCGGCTAATTCTTGAACCTGATTTAACGTGTCTGCAGGTGTCAGCAGCACAAACCTTTAGCAGACTTGAATGCTAGTGCTAATTTATTCGATGATTAAGGTAGGATATTTAGTTACATGTATTTCTTTTATTTTTTTTTTATGTGGGCTGCCGCGCCCAAACCCCCGCTTTATTTAATTATTTTATTATATGTTTGCCATCAAAATGTGATCAAAATGTGACTACCGCTACGTTGTTTACAAACACAAATGGCGGCGTTAGTTTTGCGTTGCATGTGCTCACATATAAAAACAAAGATGGCGGCGCACCGGTTAAGTGAATCTACCTATTTATGGATTAAACGATGAAATAAATGATCCGGACCACCGTCTTAGTCTATGACTTTTTAAATTCTCTCTTTATTATTGTACGATATGGCAAATTTCAATGTATTTATTATTTATTTATTATTAATTTCAGATATGTTGTATACCAAAAAATGGGGAAAGAGGTGCCTTGGCGGAGGTCTTCTAAATCTGACTCTTCTGTTTGTGCACGTCTTTGATATATTAAAATTTGAAGAAAACAAAAGTCAACAACTAATATTGTCCCACGACAAACACTAACAGTGGATCACAAATAACTGAAAGGTTAGTACAATACAAGTTTCCCTATATATATATACAATACTATTTGGACGATTTGGTGTACATGTATTTTTCATATGGTCAATGAACAATAAATCAAGAAACAAATCAAAGGACTTGTATTGTTCTACTGGTAAAATGGTTTGCCAACAGGACAGGAATTTAGAATTGTACAGTTAATTGGTCAGCCTAACTAACCTAGAGCTTAACCAATTGAATATAATTTAGTTTCAGTACATTTTGCAGAGCCTGATACAATGAAAATAAATATATGACAACTAAAGGGAAAAGATAACGGTCACCACACCATCAAATATAAAATCTGCCTAGCAACAAAAAGAAAAAGATGGAAATATTACGGAATAGATGCTACACATTTTCAACTAAAGATGCGTTTATTTAAAAATATGTCATAAAAAGTGGCATAACATTGAAGAAAATAATCACACCGATAGTGCAAATATTTTGCAAAAGATATACAAGGATCATATCCATTTTGGCACACCTCTTATTCAAATGTACATTGTACTTACACTGAAAATAAACTACAGTTAGTCATTAAGCAAGCGTTAAAATTGAATGAGTGCTAAAACAAAGATGCGCAATAGCATTTACGTTTCGTGTTAGGGCTTGAGTATCCACCTAAAACTTTCTGTGTTGTCTCTATCTAATCATTATATTGACTGGTGTCTGAATTGCTATATTCTCATATGCAGTGCATGATGTATAATAGCAATACAAGTTCAATGCAAATTTGTCTCACTTATCCATGACTCTACGACATTAATGTTTTTCACCATAATTGATTCTACCACGAACTTGTTTTGCATTCAATTCCGAGTCAGCATATTGCTTATTGTAAATCTCCTTTTGCGACTGGGATAAGGGTGATTTTGTATTTATACGTCCATAAATAGTCACCGCAACTTAATAATTTAAAACGTTTTTTGATTGATGTTATGTTGAATGAATGGTTCAAACCAAAGCAATGCATAAATGTCAACACGCGTTGATTGATTCCATATTTCTCTTAGGTTGTTCTTATTGCATCAATCTTAATCCTGGACTTATTTCCACAATATATAATCTTAGCTTCTCAATGATCTAGGTATGTTTGTTTAAGGTATTCAACCCATAATTAGCTCGTTAATTTCCGTGTAATTTCGACGAAAGCCGTAGCCGTCCGTACTTTACCGTTCGCTTTCGGAATACATACAAAACTTCTTTAAAAATAATATATTTCATTAGCTACACCGTAGTATTTGTTTCAGATTTTGATATCGTCTCTTTTAAAAGCAAATTAGATATACAATAACTATTAAAATGTAACGAGTATAATTAAAACAAAAGTAGATTCGGAGTTTGTTCCCTGTGGAAATCATGATCATTTTAACGCTTATTGAATTTTATGTGCATATGACAGCGTTTATTTACCTTGATACAATTCATTCTGACTGACGAAAATGTAATAAAAGAGGTAGATTTTCAAGAGAAAAAGACACGGTAACAATGCAAATTTTGTCGGCAATGATCAGCTGCCATGATATGTGACAGTTTGGTTGGAAAATTACAGAGAAGCATATTAGTTTGACTGTTTATGTCTACGTGAAATATTGTAACATTGACTAATGAGATGTCAATAATGTTTTCTATTGGACAACTGTCAAAGAAACCAATTCAAACGGCAAGCCTAATACCAAGTTGTGTACGGGTTAGTATCAGTTCAATATCTAATTGTAAACCCATTTGTTTGTATGGTAATAGTTACTAAGATAATGACAACTCGTGTATGGTCGTGTAAATATAATTAATAAAAATGTTTGATTTTTATTTATACACGGAACATAAAGTTTGGAAATATAATAAGACGAAGTACTAGTATTAGTTTCCAAGCTTATTTAACAAAGTTCTATGTTTTGAAATAATCATATAATTATTTTACAATTTCCATATTGAAAATGCCTTCAATTTTGCTTTGTCATTATGTTAAGTGTTATAACATAACCTTATAAGTCGGTTACTAAAACATCTGTAAAAATTCAACATTTGCCATTAAATTTTGCTCAACTGACATCGGTGCCATATCAGACAATTATTTAAGCAATGATTGTTGTGTAAATCAATATCAGTCTGTAAGTAGAATCTACTGTACAACTGTGTTCTGAAAACTTATTTTCAGTGATGCTGCTGTTCAGAAAAGCAAACACACATCCAGTACGATGGGCGACATGTTAGATGGCGACAAGGCTGGTAGTGTTCAACCAGAGGCATCGCTAGTTAGCAGTCGCATTCCCATATTCATCAACAGCTGGGCGCAACCAGCTGATGTTCAAAAATGAGAAGGCCAGACACATCGATTCTCTGGGTCTTCTTGCCTATACTGACGTGATAAAAATACTACAGCAGAGGACATCGCTGGCTCCGGTTTATGCAATGATTGTTGTGTAAATTAATATCAGTCTGTAAGTAGAATCTACTGTACAACTGTGTACTGAACGCTTATTTTCAGTGATGCTGCTGTTCAGAAAAGCAAACACACATCCAGTACAATGGGCGACATGTTAGATGGCGACCAGGCTGTTAGTGTTCAACCAGAGGCATCGTTAGTAGCAGTCGCATTCTCATATTCATCTAAATAGGTTGTCAATAATTATTTAAAAATATTATTTTTTTTAAGTATCTCTGAAAACAAATCCAGCTTAATTTTTTTATGGGGGTAGTGTTAAAAACTGTTTTAATTTTTCAAATTTGCATGGTAAAGTTTATTTATTTTGCCTTCATTGTGTGGCTTATAATCCAAGAATATAATATATTATGGTTTAGATTCAGAACATGCATAAAATAAGCAAGTTTATCACATTTTGTTTATGGCTTTCAAAAAATAGAACAGGAAAATTCTCATTGATCATTAATATAATTAGCAATTTTATATGAGTACATATTACTTCCATATAAATTCATTCAAGAATAATTGTTGATTATTTTCATAATATGTGTTCAATATACCATTCATAAATGTTTATTTATATGACGTTTATGAAATATTAATAAAGTATTTCCCTTGTAAAAATGCCTATAGCTTTTCAGTTTTTGATGTTTAGCAAAAGAGAGGGTATGGTAATTAAAAAATTATATCTGACAAACCAAACGGTAAAATCTCCCAAAATTTTGCTGAAGAGTCAAGATATGAATGCCCTTCAAGAAAATAATATGATTTGTGGTGTTCTAGACATTGAGTATTATGGGTTGAATACCTTAAGTTAATAACACATTTAGTATTTATTTATTTATTTTTAGAAAAACTATAAATTGTAGATGCATGATCGACCGACTTTCAATTGCATACATGTGTAGGCAGTAAATTTTGGGAAATATGTTATTTTGCTGGAGATATTTCTTCAAAATCAATATGTCTTGCATTTTAAAATATAGTGTTGTATATTTGTTAGCAAAATACATGAAACCAATACTATCTACTAATCAATTTTCCAAGATCAATCAAAATAAACATGGTTTATTAACGCATTGATTTAGCTTATTATCCTGTCATATAGTAGCCCTTTAAAAGCGAAGGCGAGTGTCGTTTTATCGTTTCATTATATACCATGCCAACAGTATTTTGTTAAGCGACGAAGAATATAGCACATACATACGATACAAATAATTTGAAAAACCATACTGAGGGAAGTTTGTGTTTTAACATGTTGGCGTTAGGTACAAATCTGTTTAATGATGCTAGTATTAGTCGGTTAGTTAGTTTGTTTCAGGTTACCCGACCTACCCCAAAAAATGTCCCAACCCTAGAACATTATATTGAGTGTGTCAGATATTTTTTTGTTTTATTTACTTTTTACTTTTTTTCAATAATTATTTTATTCATACATTAGTGTTTTGTTTTGATAGCATACACTTTAAAATAATGTTTAATGATATTTCCGATATTTTTTGAATATTCATTCAGTTTAAGATTCTTCAAGTTGATTATTTACCGAATTAAACAATGCTAATAATAATAATAATAATAAAAATAAATCCTTACCTACCTTCCCTAATTTTTTGGGCATGCAACCGAAACAAACATACTTTTTACGCCTTATATTTAGTCAGTCACTTGTCTGAATTAAAGAGCCATGGGTTATTAAATGGTATTTCCCATCTGCTTTTCAGCTGGAGCTTCATAATCGTTTATATTGTTGTGTGTTTAAATGCATATATTTCATGAACCAAGGCCAGTACTAACTGAGATATCTAGAGCGTTTGTTTCCTCCAAATGTCATACTGCTTATTAGCCTGATATTTTAATATTCCGTTATGATAATATTAATTTGTTCTTTATTCTCCATTGGTGTCATATTGTTTGGGTTACATACTGAATGCATCATAGCCACATCAGATCAAATATTCTTTGCACGAATATGTACACGTTTGAATAAAGAACGAACGGGAAAAAATAGTTCCACATTGGAACCATACTCGCACCTTAAATATGCGGATATAAGGCAAAACATATTACAGGGCAACTAAATATTTGATAACCTAATAGGTTTAGAATTATATAATATTGAAATATCCATTCATCGCTAGTCAGACGTATTGTGTTGTGTAACAAGTAAAGAACATTGAGAAACCAATACAAATGCAACATCGTGTTTGAGCAACGCTTGCAAACTTTATCCACATCTTAAACACTGGTTTTCGTTTGAAAAGTCACGTACCGACGGAACCGTTACTGGTTTAATCCTCACGCATGATTACCACATTACTAGTATTTTAAAAATCTAAGATTTAAATAATAAAAGGTTAAAATGATCAATATAATAGATACATTGTTTTAGAGGTACGATGAAATACAATACAAATAGAGTGTCAGTTACATATCTCGTCTAGCAAATTGTGACAAACAAATCATTTTCTGCATTATGTAGCACAATAAAACCACAATTGTACTACACATTTTATACTTAAGTTCACAAAAACGTTTACGTTTTGTTAATATGCTTTTAATTTGCGTTTTTTAGCATCATAATGTTCACTGTATTATATCGATAAGTATGACGTCATTCGCTCAATGTTTATCAATAAAGCTGACGTCATTTTGAATTGTTATGATTTATTGACGTCACTGAAACGCACATGTGAATGCACTTCTCAGAAAATGGGCGGAGTATAGATAAACATAGTTCTCATTCATAACCTTTAAAAGTACGAATTTTATATTAGATCGTGTTAGAATCGAAATAATTAACGGGTAACAGTTGGTTATTGCGGTAATAACCAACGGTTTGTCGTTCCGATGCTTGTTATCAAACCAGTCGGGCTACCGCCCTCGTGGTTTAATTCCTACGCATCGGAACTCCAAACCGTTGGTTATTACCGCAATAATCAACGGTTACCCGTTAATTATTTCTTAATGTTATCTACTGCAAAGACTACTCCCTTTTGAACTTGTCATAGGCAAATAATCACAGGTATTTTTGTCTATTGCGATATAAATAATTAATTAAATCTTGAAACCCGACTGCTCGGGCATGTTCATCGTTACTGTTACGTGTTGCTGATTGTCCCGACATTGCTAGCGTATTCATTTGTGGCACAAAACATGTTAGAAATGTTATATTATGCAATGAACATATTTTAAAGTTTTAATGAAATTTATACATGTCACAATATCGTTTCTTTTCTGGATTTTCCAAATTATAACAAAATCAAAAACGATTCTGAACTAAGTGAGGAGTTAGTGTAAATACATGGAATACATAACTTAAATAATGTCGCATGTTTAGATTTAAAAATACAAAATTGGTACTCTACCAGTTTGGATCACGATATATTCCCTAATAGCAAAGTACATGGATTTTGCAGCTGAAACTGTTACTGCCATTACATGTCTGAAAGAATTAAACTTCAAAATTATTATGTTGTTATGATACTTTATCTGGGCAAAATTTGGTGAAGAAAATAAATGTTGGTTACTTTAAATGTTTTGGTTTACATGCAACAAATGATAAAATGTACACTGCAAACGAGTTCAACTTTAACGATATTTAAAGGTACAAATAAAAGTATGTGTTGTTAATGTGCTTCGTGCGTACCTTATTTTATTCCCTAGGAAATAAACCGATATATGTAAAATATCCATTGTTGATCTCAAATCAAATAGCATTTTGTTTCGTTTACTTTGTTTTCTTTCATACATAACGAACTAGACAGATGATGTATTCTAGAAATGCTAACACGATTGGTTTAATGGATGACAGAACCGATATATAAGCATACATGCCAAGCGAAAATTGGTTTGAAAGTTGACCTGGCATTGTAAATATTAACAGATTACTGCTGACAAAGCGTTTACTGTCCTACTTTACGCGTAGTATTGAATGCATATGGAGGATTAAAAACCAGAAGGTACCAACTGGCATTCAAATGAACAGCAGTTGGTACTTTCGTTATTCAACCTTTAATTACAAGTATACACAATTTTTCAAATAGTTATTTGATACCAATCACAAGAGATGATTTGGTGATTTCATCACGTCTGAGACCTATCATAAAAAAGTAATAGTTTAGTGCTTTTATCACTTCTCGTCTTTTAAAAACGATTATGTTTTGAATCATTTCTGCTAGCCTGGTTTGAAACATTAGGTCTGATCTGAATATTGGTACGTTAGTTCAGTTCTTACAATCCTAAAAGCGTTATAACATTTATAAAACAGTTAACGTTGTTGAAGTCAAACACACCAAATGCTATTTTTTACTCAAAAACCATTTTCAGTAACATCTGAAATAATTTAAATATCTTATAGGGCTTTATATGAAATTCATTACAGTATTTCCCTGGTAATCATGATAAAGTTTCCCTACGCGATGTGTCTTTGCCACAACGTATCGTACCTTTTAAGGCGAGGTGACAGCTAGCATGTTTAATAACATTTGTCATAAGCCGCCCAAGATTTAAATGGGTTTTTTCCAGTTATATGTAAAGGATTTGATATGTTGCTGGGTGTTCATATATACATATACAATCAGCATTCACGAAGTATTTACTTACACAAAATAACAATACAAAAATGTATCAAGTGTAAGAAGTTTACTGAATTGATAATTCAGATATAAGGAATAAGTAATTAAATGTTTGTATTCATTCTCGAATGATAAGCATTTGCAAGTTGCAAGTCACGAAATCATTATAACTTTGTATGGTCTTTGACTAATGAAAACATAGAAACTGTTGACAAGTTTACATACCTGGGTATTAAATTTAGCTGTAATGGTACATTCAATGATGCTGTTAAAACACTGAACGAACAAGCCTTAAAGGCATATAATCACCTTATATCGATATTTAGTAGAGTAAAGCTTAATGTTAAAACAAAACTGTTATTATTTGACTCTTTAGTTGTACCTATAATTACGTATGGTTGCGAAGTTTGGGGAATTTAAAAGAACACGGAGGTTGACAAAATACATCACAAATTTTGTAAATATATATTAGGTGTGCGTCAACAGACTTCAAATGCAGCTGTCTTAGGCGAACTAGGTCGTTTTCCATTATCTGTTATCTGTAAAGAGAGAGCTCTTAAATTCTGGAACGAACTTATGAATTCTCCAAACTCGTTGATAAGATCGATATATGATAAAATGTTAGAAATAACACGTTTGTTAATACTAATGCAAAATTATGCTGGGCAAAAGCTACAAGAGATCTCATTGACAATCTAGGCTTTAGGTATATATTGCATGAAACTGATAACTTAACATATTATTATCCTATGCGCAAACAAAGACTTCGAGATCAATATGTTCAGACATGGTTCGATACTGTTAACTCGCAAAGTAAACTAAATTATTATGTAAAATTAAAAAAAAAGATTATAAATTTGAAATATATTGAAAGTATTGATAACGATTGTCATCGAAAAGCTCTGACAAGATTTAGACTAAGTGCACATTCATTAGAAATAGAAACCGGAAGATATAGTAACAATGCTAGAGAAAACAGAAAATGTAAATTGTGTAACATTAACATGGTTGAATCAGAATATCACTTTCTATGTATTTGTCCGCTATATCGAGATCTAAGAAATAAACATAATTTTAATCAATCATTTTATACTGTCAACAAAATACATCTATGATGTCAAGCACTAACACTAAACTATTAAGAAATATCTCTAAATTTATCTATAATGCTATGTTGAAACGAATTGATAATCATGCAAGCTAGTTAATTGTTGCTTCTTGATAACAATGTTGATATCAACCGTTTATATGTGTTTGTATTTAAAATGTCGTGTTTAAGCTATAAAATCAACACGATCATATTTGTTCAGTATCTCATATGTGTGGCCATCTTTGTGGATATATGTATTGTATTTGGCCAAAGTCATGTTTTTGCTGCTTCTGTCAATAAACTGAATCTGATATTTGAAGGATTTACCAAGTTGCTCAAGCAATTAAGTGGGAGGGAAATGTTTATTATTTAAGACGAATTTACTCCAGGTCACATGACTTTCGAAATTAAAATACGTCTATACGTGTTTGATCGTAAGTTAGTTAGTGATTCAAATGTAGGCAAATATCGAGTATTAAAACATCATGATCTTGTAGTTGAGATTTCTATTGGTTTCTTGCTAGACAAACTACACGTATATTCGCAATTTCAAACAAAACACTTATTGCAAAATAACGGAATATACAATGCAATATGTTTAGACAACACGAACTTTAATCTGATTGCCATCGCTTTATCAAAAGATCGAACCGATGATTTTAAAATGTAGATCTTTCATTGTTTATTGCTGAACAATTACAAAAGTTTTGCAAACAATTGTATTTAAGTTTTATATAAAATATATCCGTCTAATTTGGTATTGAACGGGAAGGTCGTGTATTGTAGATTGCCATATTATACCATACAAAAAAGATGGTCATTCGAAACGATCATGTGAGCATAAATACAGTGGAATAATACATTACTGCAATAGTGACGAAAATTGTTGTTCAAACAAAAGAAAGGATGTTAATAAAGTTGGAATTGTAACCATGTTTTATGTGTTCAACAATTGCAAATGGATCAGATATGTTGGAACTGAGGTTCTGCATCTTAACACATGATCAAGTCTTGCAATTTGCCTATATTCCTTAACGTGACAAAACAACTTCCACTTAAAAATCTTGTGGATTCTCCGCTCACAACCATTTAACAAATGCTACAGTTGTTTGTATGTAGATATAATTGGAAAGCGTACGTAGATCAATAACTGCTTAAAGATTATTATGTTAGTATCCAGTTTGTTGCCAAAATCATCCATGAAATTAGTCAAGGTGTTTTTTCAACGCAGCACAAAGAAAATGACGCAGCACAAAGAAAATGAACATTAAAGTGGCACATCCCTCAAAATAATTACACAATTACCAAATATAAATATACTAATTATCAAATATAGTTAAAACTTCCATGATATAGTTTAGACAAAATTATTCAAATATAAATGAATGCATACATTTTGAATTGTTATATTCAAAATGAAACCAGGCTGCCTATTTAACATACATTCTGCACACACTTAAGTGAGCTATTTTCACTAAATCAAAGAATTTTATTATTTTGTCTGTAAACTCTCAAAATGAGTAAATTAGTGTAAATGTATTTTGTAACTACATAATGATCTTGAACGGGGGTGTTCCACAACAATCTGATCCTTAAAAAATTAGATACTAGCGACTTACGGTGTTGATTCTTTTATTGTTGCGGTCTTAAATATAGAACATAAAGATGCCTAATCAACATTGGAATCGCAATGTAATCACGATGCATCGAAGTCGTTTTCGTGTCGAAGTGTTTTTCTGCATCGATAAATCTAGAGCATTGTCTTTGAAGTCATATGTTTCGACATTCAGTAATAGTTTTTTTCATTCAGTCGACCCAGCGCAAGCCAAACAATGACACAATAAATGCATTAGTCTGACTATATATACAATAGCGTTACAGAAATCAAATATTATACAACGGTAACCGTGTTAATTGATCAGCAATTAGTCAGCAATTAATCTCTCAAACGCGTCAGAAAATAAATTGATTATACAAGAATAATACAAGGATAATGTACAAAAATGCTGGATCAATAGTTTTACTGTTCTGTAAATATGCTATCATTTCTGGTGGTTTGATCATTCTCAAACACACGTTCTTATATAAACTGTGACGTTTCGATATAGTACATTGTATTATGTACAGCTGTTTGGTTAAGTTATTCTGACGCGTCAGTTGGAAATTGTACATATAGATGCACGACCTTCGATACATAATTGTAATATTTTCTTAAACTTGAATTAAGGGGCACAACAGTCACAGCTCCCTTCAAAATGATTAATCATTACCGAATTAAGTTAACACGTATTGTCTAACAAAATATTTTAACATATTGTGCCTAACTACATAAAAACCACAATCCTAGCCAACTCTATGAGAACAGTGCTGGGTTTTCTGAATGTGTTTTATATCAAAACAAATTTCAAAGGAGCAAAATAGGTCACCTGGGATTTGAAACAACGTATTTAGCATGTTCATTTGTGTAATAACTGTCTACGGATGAGGATTTTACATATAATTTACAATATATATATCGTATTTGTCTATGACTGCTTGTCTATGCAATTGCTTACACGCTAACATAGAACATTGTGCATTTAAGATTTTGAACAAAATATCAGTAAATATTACCATTTAAAAATATTAAAGTACTGTTTTGGGATGCTGTTTTACTAACTGAAACTAACATATGTACAGCATGTATTTTATTTAGTTTGATCATAGTACGAAGGCTCGGCCATTTGCAAAGCAATGTGCACCCAAACCAGAGCAAACCGACGTGTATACATGTATGCACGTTTCACTATTACAAAATATAGATATTGATTATCTGTTAGCGTTTTGATGTACATGTACAAATGTGGGAATATATGTAAGTATGTGTTTAATGCTTTAGCACGTGAATGTGATATAATGAAGTGGTGATAGTAAACGTTGAATTATACACACACCTCTATAATTGATGGGTATGCGTCCATTATTATTGTAATAACCAGCAGTTCTTTAAAACATTTACTTACACACATAATAATAATATTTTTTATAATATCCTATAATAATTTGTCTGTTTTTATCTAGTTACATGGGCAGGGTCTGAGACTTACATCATAGACTGATTGATGTAGTCTGCTGTTATACACTATAGGTTTGTTCTTCAAGAGGCTTCTTTAATCAATGATTGTCGTCGGCTCGAAATTGCTAAATAATTACACATGAACCTTCGTAATAAACGTACACTGTCATCCGTGTTATTGGTATCCTTAGCAACATAGACGTGGACATGTTGAGACATGCTGGCAACGTAAACCAGAGAATGGAACTCATTTTTTTTTTCAAATATAAAAAATAATTAAACCCAAACTGCATCACTGGGGACTCATTGAGCAAAATACAATGCAGTATTTTACAAACGTATACAGGACAAATGCGCTCCGCATTAATGTAAATGTTAAACTAATACAATACATTGAGAGGTTTTCAATGTAAAAATGAATATTTGTTGCACACAATAAAAACATCATGACGAAGGCATAAAGTGATTGTGATCATCGGCGCAAGTATGTCATGAGTGCAAAATATGGTCATGAAGTATACTGGCACCAAGTATAGACACCAAACACTGTGTTCAAGCATGAAGCGCACCCGAAAGCTTGCACAGTTTCATGAGCCATCAATTTTGTTACTAGAACATAAAATTACCCATATTCCACCATCCATGATTTATCATACACAATTTTGTTATTCCATTTTTTTCAACCATAGTCTCGTTTTCCGTACAGTTGTTCAATACCGGAAATCGACTCAAAAATCATTAGCTCAGTTGATAATTATATACATTGCGGTTGCGCCACAGCCACAGACCTACAAACTTAGTTAAACTGGAGACTACCACACATTTGCTTTGTGTCCAAATTGCCGATGGTAAAGTGGCAAAGTAAAGTTCCGAAATAGTAAATAACAATACTTGTAAAATCGAAGTTCTTCATCAAGCAATCATGACATGGTGAAAAGATATGCACTGAATGCAATGTAGTTTGTTTACGTTTTTCCGCAAATTGGTTTTAAATTCTCAATTTCGTATGGAACCAATTCAAAAGAAAAAAAAATACTCAGAATGACTTGCGCAAATGTACATATGTCTGTTTTGGACAGGTGTGTACTTAATACTTATTTAATGCTTATTTAAGTGGTTGTATCTGATGTCTAATTTAACCATCACTAACTTGAATTGAACATAATAATTATTGCCATACGAGCTTTATCCATGTCCAATTAAGTAAGCAACAAACAAAACAATGACTTACACGTAATGTGCATTAGTCAGTCTATAGAAGAAAGATACTTTACAAGATTTAAATAGCATACATCCATGTCATCTGGCTCGTTAATTATTTCCTATTTACGTGTCATCTTTATTTGCTGCTTTGTAGAGGATGAGCAAACTTACAATTACACTCGATAATGATGATATTTTTGTAATGTCGGATGTGCGTAAAGAGTTTTATAATATGTCTGACACGATATTGTTATAATATAAAAGAAACGATGCATACAGTATTTATTGTTAATTTTGTTAGTGGATACAAAAATTTCTACGGAAGAGTCGGCAAGAACCAAGTGTGAATTGTTCACACAATGCAGCCCACACAAAATGTTGCATTATTGTATGATCATAAGTACCACAAAATTAAATAGCTTTGCAAAAGCACTAAGTATGAACTTCGATAGTAAGTGAATTGAGCTAATAATTCAGTATTTTGCATCGTAGATTTTACATTATTGCAACCTATGTAAATATACGTGTATGATAGAAATAAAGATTTTCTTACTTGAAATTCATGATTTGAATTAAGTAACTTTGAGACGTAGTTTTGGGTGCTCTAAACATGTTTTAATCGATACGCATTTCAAATACAGAGAGTCACAGGGGTCAACAGGGAATCGAATCATGCCGTGGAGGAAGCGATGCAACGTGTTACTGCAATATCAACTGAGTTAGAACTATCTGTGAATGCCGCTACATGATCCGGGAACATAATCTGGATCCAATCTCTCCCGATGTGTGAAATGGCGTCTACATAAACGCATTTGCAAAGATGCATTAGCACACAAAGCTCGAAGCATTTTCATATAAAATCATTCAGAAAGTTAAACAATTAAATCATACACGTAAATTGGTATGTACGAGTATTCACTTACAAAATAAAAATACTGTAGCACCTCATGAAAGCTAACACCCAACCCATTTTATTTACATATTCATTTATAGAAGATTTCAGGCAGTAATGGTAAACTTCTTAAACAGTCTAGGCAATGCAGTAGTATATGCGTCAGAGTATTAGTCAATATACACGTATGTTGTTGTTTTTCTTGTATGGAAACAAGGATTGCCAATTTTGTTGTTATATATATGATATAAATAGAATATGTTACAATACTAACTTGCCTTTATATAATATTGTTTTCTTTTTCTTCAAATAACATACAACGTTACCTTTCCCATGTATAATGCGCCATCATGTACGTGTAATATTTCTCCTTGTTACGTGCGTGTTTCAAATGTTTAAAAACTTTTAAGATCATGCTATATCATGAATGTTACCCAGACGAACTCATATTTAAATCCTGAGGCGTGTTCGGGACACATGTGCAGCTGTCGAATTCAGTGCCGTACAACCAGTGCCTCAGACTGATTGATGACTACTGCTAGGAAAGCTAGATTTATTTTGTGGTATATGGCCTGTTTATTTGGTTCAGGATTATTTAATCAATGTGTTTCGTCGCTTCCAAATTACTTAATAATTATACATGCTCTTCATTGAAAGTCCCCGTATTGACATCTTTATTAACGACATTACTGTTCCCGTTAAGAGTGATTGACTTAACTGAAGACGCAATATGGCAAATGATCCTTGTATATTATCGGTATAGGTTTCCGAATATCTAACTATTAATTTACAATGTCATTTGTATAAATTTATATGCATAAGAATATTTTTAATTACGTGAAATTCGTTTTGAATTGCATTGTTAAATCTTTATCACATATCTTAAAAATTTTGATATTACACAAATAAAATGTATTATGATTATGAATTGCATCGCTATGAAAGTAAAACACAAATGTAATTATTGCCAGCACTTATGGAACGTATGACGATAAGGAAATACTTAAAAAATTTATATTTTCGTTATCACTTGTTGTTGTTGTTGTTGACAGGTGTTGGTTTGATGTGATTAAATGGTGTGTTCAATATAAACTTATTTCATCGCACCCTGACTTTGGTAAATATTCTCTACAAGTGATTGTCAAATATATATTTAGTGCACAAAATACGACAATATCTTATCACAAGTACATGTGTCTGTATGATTTATGACACAGCCCGAACCTTGTAAACAATGAAATTCAGAGAAATTTCACTCGCAATTTAGGAAGACAAACAATGTAGATTGACGATATGGGAAAATACTTGTTTATATAGACATATAGACATTCTAAATCAGTGATTGTTTATACAGACAGTCCAATCCATCATCCGATATCGAGTACAAAAGGTAACAGAAGTTGAAGGCGATGATAAAGAGTAAATGAAATTCGACCAAATTTCTCAAAGGCTATAGTAAGTTATGCATTTAAACGAATCAGAATGTAGAACAGATTACAGCAATTTACGTCATTTTAACACATTGTATTATCTTAGTTTTAGAACGATTACTATAATCAAACGGTATAACTAAATTATGTGTGTTATAAGTCATATGCCAGATTTATAGATAGGCACCACTATCATTTATTACAACATATATATTAAACAAAAGTAATCATCTTGCAATTCTCCCTATAACCCAACACATAGAGGAGTTTGAACTTTCTTGTATCCAGATTGTTACCCGAATCAACACTAAGATCTAATCACGTGTTCATTTGCCCATTTCCAAACTTTCCCAAAAGTTGCATGCAAATCCATTCATAACATTTTGCATACAGTTGTTCACCTGTAGACAGACACACACCGGCCAAAGCCTACCATCACTGGTGTAGATATTAAATGTTTCCTTCATACAACATAATGTGTAAGTTGTTGGCGAATTTGCAGGATATGTTAAATAACGTATAATGCCAAGTAGGAAGTAATCTCGAACAATTCAATCCATTTTTCTTAACGTTCTTGTTGTCATAATAGCTTTTCGAATTAATAATTTCCTACTTCCTGGATACTTAATTATAGTCGAAATAACGATGGCGAGCACATAATATATACCAAACATAACTTATCCATTAATTATTGAATGTGTAATGTGTTGTCTTCAATTTTTCCATTGTGTGTTCGTTTGAATTTTCAATATTCACTTATATTCCTCTTCATTTCAGATAGTATAAACGTCAATTATGCCTAACGTATCCGTCATAGCAAGCAATTAACAAACCCAATTGTTAAAGTTGAACGCCCCATGTAAGACAGTCCTGAACTATATATTATCGCCCGACGTTAATATCAAGTTTAATTTCAATCTGCCTTATAATGCCGATCAAGGAGAAATATTCGGAGGAAAAACACATAAAAAATCCACAAAATGTATTGACTTATACATGCATAATTTAGTTACAGAGTATGTCAATGCTTAAATATTGTATTGAATACATTGTAGTGTATACATGTACACCAGATTATTTTCCCCAAAAGTGCATAACATGATCAATGATCTGCAATCATGTCCGTTATATGCATGTACACTTCTAAAGACACAATTTGCATACCAATACATACGGAATACTCATACATCGTGTCTATTATAATTATTAAGTTTGCAGTGATGTCATCTTACACTTTGGGGGCATTGGTCGGTCTGTTTTTTGTTAGCAACTTAACTTATAGAGTTAAGAGTGGATTTTCATAAAATTATCTGAAAGTTTGGACATTGGCTAATGAATAAAGGATTAGGGTTATTACGAGTAATAATAAGGACCAGCGTCTCGATCTTTTTAAAAGTGTCTTTATTATTGGGATATAGGGAAATTGTCCACATTATTCTGTTTAACAAGTAAAACGCACAATACGTGGTACAATTGAGTTGTCTCGGCGGAGACCTGCACTCTCAGCCTTGACGGAGGACTATGCATGTTCTGATATTAGTACAAACACCATAGTGTATGAAAAAGACAGAAACTAGTGTTTTGTCACGACAAACACTGTCAGTGGAACATTGGACATTCGGCGGTTAGATTAATAAACGTTTTCAATTTCTATGGAATATTTACGAGCATTATACAATTTACAGTTTTCAAAGTTTTAAAACAATTTATAAATTACACAATATGATCGATTTTCCAAATAATAACAAATACCAAAAATGATTATGACAGGGATTGAGCGGTGTAAATAGATGAAATACATAACTTTAAACAGAAAGGTCAATTGTTTGAATTAAAGAAGGCTAAAGTGGTATCCGACCAGTTTGGATCACGATATATTCTCAATAGCAAAGTACATGTTTTTTGCAGCTGAAACTGTTACACCATTACATTTTTTAAAGCAATTTTAATCAAAATTAGTATATTTTTTTATATTTTTCTTTAAAAAGTTTAGTGAAACAAATATAACAGTTGGTTACTTTAAATGTTTAAAGTATTACGGAAATATTGATACATACAAATGCTATTTTTTAGACAAAATCTATAAGTTGGAAACCATTTTCGTGAACAGTTCAATTTAAATTAATTACCACACATATACGTAACTATGTTGTTCGTTACAAGAGTATCCTGGTATTCATTCTTTGACTGATTGTGTTGTATCAATCCACGTATCGCATTTACTTCTTAGAGCAAATTGACAATTCACACGGTTTATAAGACGACATAAATGTGTTCATTAACATTCTGAAAGACATTAAAAATGTCATGGTTTTGCGTCAGAAGCGTTGTCATGAGACACTTCATTTAACGCATTCTATCTCGATCCGTTAATTACTCCGTGTTCAAACGAAATTTCTTTCACGCACATACACAATTTAAAAGTCTCTCGACCTTTCCCAAAATGCATAGGTTAATACATTATTCATTCCTAAATAAGGCATTTATAATTATTTATCCGCGAATGTTGGGTATTAGCAAGTTGCAGGTCACGATATGTAGCCATTACCCGAATTTCACGAACTCCGAAACGATTTTCATTAAACACATCTTGTTCGTGTCTAAATATAATTAAATGGAAATTTGAACGATTTCGGAATTACTGAAGCAAAAACCCTAAGAGAGAAATGTTTAATATTTCATACTTATCCAGGACTTCTTACTTCATGTATGTAAAGTAAGTTTTAACCTAAATATGTGTTTTCAACACGAATTTTAAAATGACAATAACAAACTGCAAATGCCCAAAATTATAAAAGAATAAAATAATGTTGGCTAAGAAAACAAAATGTGAAATTGCTTGCATTTGTTTGGTTGACCTACAATAATTTGTCATGTTTTTCGGAACAACAAAACATTTTCTAATTGTGATAATTTATATGAAGCATGCCCGTATTTAAGTCAAATTGAACGGTAAGGTGATGTAAATGAGGGTTGCGACATAAACCATACAAGTACCACAGGGTTATCAATAGAATGTCAGATCAATTGATTATGCTTTATACACAAAACAAATTAAAAAATACTATGACTGTGGATCAACGAACTGAGTTAACTTGTACACAATTGAATAGTAAATTATAGTCTTAATAATATTGTTAAGACAATAACATTTGCAATTATAGAAACGGATCATTTATTGCAAAGAACGAAGAAAGTCAGAAATGGTACTGCATTTCGTCATTTGTTTCCGTCATACAAATCGCATACAATGTAGCGTTTAAAACAGGCATATTCATATGCGCATCAAGCCGCACAGTGGCGACTCTACTTCCACAATTTATTCTCTTGTGGATTCACCGCAGGAAACCAATTCACAAATGCAGTTTACTTTCGCATGCAGTTATAATTGGAACCGCACGTTGATCATTATATATTTTCACGAATATATAAATACTGTTTTTATGTAAGTAAGTAGCCTTTTAGTAAAATCTCAAATGGAATAGATCGATGTTCTTTTCTGACGAAACACGAAAATGAATGTTTAAGGGTACATTCCTTCAATCTCAAAATAAAACGAACAAATACCCGAATGCCCATTAAATCACTATAGTTTGTCTCAATATAATAGTATACACATACGCATTTATACATACCGTGTGTATTGTATGTTTAAAAGTAGTTCGTCTTTTTTAAGTATGATACTATTTTGTGTACAATTATGGCAATGTATTGACACTTACAAAAGTTATTTTATTTACTGCATTCTTTTGGCTTCATATCCACTATAAAAATAGTTTAATTATATTTGCTAATTAATAATTTGTACTTAGTTTTTGATAAGTTTGTAATTGTTACATGAGTGTTAATGGCAGCGTTACAATAACAGAACTCTAAGCTGCATGCATAAATCGGATAGTAGTACTTTACGTTTTTTTGTTTTTGTTGTAGTCTGAATTATTAAACGTGTATGCAGATCAGAAATGAATTTCAGATTCACCGAAGTCGTGTTCGTGACAAAGTGTAGGTCCCCGTACATACAATAATAGCAGGATAATTGAAGTAATTGGCTTCGATATATATCGATATTTTCTCATTCTGTCATCCGAGCGCAAACACAATACTTACACAATATGTTCATTAGTTTTTCTATAGAAACGATTTTGTTATAGAAATCAAGTATTATAAATCCGTGTTAATTGCTTGGTAATTATTGAAAAGCGACACCTCCATTAGTTCGTGTGGGCTAGAACGGTAATGGATTATACAAGGATATATAAACTGTGACGTTTGCATAGTGCAATGTATTTTGTACACTTGTCTGGTTTATGAATTATTTAATATTGAAGAGTGAGTTGGAACTTGTTCATCTAGATGCAAGAGGATATTTGGTGGTTTCGGAAGAATATCGATTTTAATTCACTAGTGAATCATAGAAATTTATATTTTCACGAGTGGCGCAGTGAACATATATATTTTCTATGAATAAAAAGTCGATATTCTACCAAAACCAACCGTTTTTCTTGTTCTGTTATGCTTTTCCATCGTTTATTTTATTTTTATTTTCATTTTAAATGTTTGTTTTTTTAATATCGCGGGACTCACTTGACAATTTTGAGTCCGGCATCGTAGACGGTCCGTTTCATTTACTGTTTTTAATTGGGAACCAGTATGAAACAGTGAAAATTATCAGAGTGGTAATTTTCACTGTCTTAAACAGTGAATTTCCAATTTTATTTCAGTGATACTTCCCTATAAATTACTGGAAAGCATAAAATAAAAAAAACTTATATTTGTAGTGTTCCTTACGGACAAATGAGCTCTTTTGATGTAACTTGGTGTCATATTCTAAATCCAAGTGCAAGTCTAAGTCCAATGTATTGTTTTAGATCAGGAAACTGATAATGTAGAAATACTGTTTGCGACAAAAGAAACTAAAAGCATGTGACATATGAGTGCATTTTTGCTTTATTTGATTGAAATTCATTTTCCCACCTTTAAACTTCTTATTCAATATTATACGACATCATAATACAAATTAATGTGTAAGAAACCAGCACATAATTTACAAGATAATTATCTTATGCAAACGGAATTATATACATGCCAGTTAACAAGTCAATCTGCAACGACCAATGCAGAATGGTAGTTAGGAGCATCGATTGTTAGTGATTCGTAGCCTACTGAGTAATAAGTAGATCATACGATACGTATTCTCGATTTTCAAAAAAACTACAGTTTAAGATCAATAGATTGCAAGTATTTTGTTGTCAAAATGTTCAGCACAAAATCGGTTACAAGAAATAACACTTTCTCAACGAGTAAAAAATAACCAATGTAGCGCTTTCATTTAGTGGTCTTATTCCAGGACAACCAGGTGAATATTTCGGTAACATACAAGTAAAAAGCGAAAATAGGAGTGTCATAAGTTTGACGTAAACTTTTAATAAATTGACTTTTTTAGAAACTTTAACTGTTATAACTCACATGATATACACATTATTAAACACATGACATACATTATCTTAAATAATTAAACGATAAGATAATTGGCGTGATTGTTTTCTGTTTTGAAGAAGGACTCCTTTCAGGTTTCGATTTACTGCCTCGGAGCCTGCAAAAGAAAAGAAGTCGTTTTTCGCAATACCAGTTTTAGAAATTACCCTCTCAGTAGACCGTTGGCTTTTTTAAAAGTCTAAAAAGACTTGCATGTACAATATTTAAACGGTGATAGAAATAGTTATTCTGAATAAAAAATTATACACAGATACATGGACATTTAAAAAAGAACACGTTTCTTGAATATGATAAGGTGATTTGGCAGCAATTCTTAAATAGTTCACTTACACCCGTAATAATTTTCCTGGCATCATTGTGTCACATATGCAGCTGACTATTCCTACGACTTAGGGTTATATCGCAGACTAATTGATGTTGTCTGCTGCTATACAATCCAGGGTAGAGCTACAAAGGGGACGTGTTTATTGTGAACCGGCTTCTTTAATCAATGACTTTCTTCGGCCCGAAATTTCTAAATCATTACATATTTTCTTCCGTTACGGTAACAAACTTAAACTGTCATTTGTGTTATTGGTATCCTTAGCGATGTAGTCGCGAATATGTTGAGACATGCTGGCAACGTAAATCAGTAAGTTGAACTTTTGTGTACAAAAAGAACAGATGTTTAAATTTCAGCTGCATCAATCTGGACTATAATCTTCTAGAGCAACATTAAATCTGCAAAATAATTAGTATAAGCGTTGCTGACGCTTGTGTTCTTATCCTCTCTGTTATATGCATTATATATAATGGCACGATACAATATTCCCGCGTGTCTATAAATACAATAAAATACCTTTAAACTAACATAAAAATGTGTGCATTGCACGCATGACTGTACAATACATATGCGTCCCTTCACTGAAATATAAATATATATATAGCACACCAAATTGTGAGATTTGTATCACAAAACATAGGATTCCTTGCACCATCCAAGATCATCTCATAAGACTTATGTATCTCATAATCCACCGTCCATGTTTAACATATTGTACAAATATAATATTTCAAAATTATTACACCAGAGTCTCGGTTTACCTTTAATTAACCGTTTTTACTGGAAATCGGCATCGAAATCAGTAATAATTTGACCATTCTATAAATTGCGCTATCGTCACAGACACATACCTCAATCTATACTAAAGATGGTTCGCCAGCCACCTTTTGCTGTACGACCACACACGCAACGATAAAGTAGCAAAATATAGTTCCGAAAATAGTAAATACAACTCCATTAAAATCGAAGATCTTCATCAAACGACCGTGACATGGTGTAAAGATATAAATGCAATGCAGTTTGTTTACCTTCTTACGGGAGTATTCGCTTGTATCACAGTTAACTAAATCATTCTATAAAATAGGCAAAGATATCACCCTAAAGACGGTTCGCTAGCCGCCTTTTGCTGTTCGACCATACACACGTAGATAAATTAGTAAACTATAGTTAAAAAAAATAGTGAATACGACTCTGTTAAATCAAAGATCTTCATCAAGCGAACGTGACATGGTGTAAAGATATAAATTCAATGCAATGTTTATCTTCTTATAGGAGTATTTGCTTTTATCACAGTTAGCGCCATTTTACAGCGAACTAATTTGAAGGTCTTGCTTTCGTATGGAACATACATACGAAAGTAGTTCAATTACTACAAAGACTGCGCGAAATTACTTAGATCAGTGTTGAGCGTGTTTGTACACAATGCTAATTTCATTAGTTTGATAAGGTCTCCAGTTTAACAACACTTGATTTGATCATAACAGTAATTGTCATACGAGTCTTAATCGATGTTCACTTATATTTAGTTCCTATAGTCAAAGGAGTATTTGCCGAATTACACGTTATGTGCATTAATCAGTCTATAAATGAAAGATACTTACAAGAATTCAATAACATACATCCGTGCTCGTTGTCCTCTAATTATTTTCTCCTAAGTTGTCATCTAACTTTGCTTTTTTTTAGAGAATTAACAATAACAATTACAGTCGTTGATGATGGTATGATACTTTACAAGAATTCAATGTCATACATCCATGTTTTTTAGCTCTTTAATTATTTTCTTTTCACGTGTCATCTGTGCCGCTTTATAGAGGATGAACAATTACAACTATGGTAAATATTGGCGGTATTTGTTTCAATGTAGGATTTGTTTACCTTAAGTGTTTATATTATATCGGAAACTGTGTTTTAATAATATAAACCAATCAAAACGTACAATATTTGATGTTATGTTTTATATGTGGATGTAAGTTTTCTACTTAGTATTACTACTGAGGAGTAGGCGAAAACAAGGTTAGGATTGCTAACACTATGCAACGCAAATGAAAGTTGTTGATTTATTTTATGATAATTAGAACTACAAAATTAAATAGCATTACACTAGACCTAAATTATGGTTTTCCATAGTTGCTGAAAGATAAGTATTCACTATTTTGCATCGTGAATTTGAAATTATATCAGCACAAATTCACCTATACCTGTCGGATATATATATTAAATACAATTTTATATCGTGAACTTCA
Organism: Congeria kusceri; assembly: GCA_027627225.1. Classification (NCBI taxonomy): domain Eukaryota; kingdom Metazoa; phylum Mollusca; class Bivalvia; order Myida; family Dreissenidae; genus Congeria; species Congeria kusceri. The sequence goes on from CM051030.1 coordinate 51,954,058, forward strand.
TAATTCAATTTAAGTGTCTTTGAGTAGTCGTTTTATTGGTGTTCTAAACTTGTTTTATTCAATACACATTTCAAATAAAGACCGACCGAATTCACCTAGGAATTGAACCATGCGGCGGAGTACGTAATGCAATGTATAACTGCTTCATCAACGTAGTTATATCTATCTACAAATGTCGCTATGTGATGCAGGAACGTAATCTGGATCCAATTTAGCATGCCATACGACATACAGACATTTGCAAACATGCCTTATTGCAAAAAACCTATAATATAATTCACAAGGTTATACTATTCAAACATTTACATAAATACATGAACGTATTTAATTACATGTCTGATATAAATATTGTGGAATCTCATAAGCATATCAGCAACCACCCTGTTGAATATACTTTTATTAAATGGTTAATTATTGTTACAGCTTTTTAAGAAGTAATGGTTCGCTTCTGACATAATGAAATATATGGAGGAAGTAATTGTAGTCGTATGCGTCACGGTATAATACACAACCTTTTATTGTTACATGATAAATAAACATTGATCTCAAACACCCATTTAAATCCACGCGTTTCACATGACTTATCTAGTGTTTTCGGTCACATGTGCAGCTGACAAATTCTACGCCTTATTACCCATGCCACAGACTGATTGCTGCTTCTAGTGCTAGTAAAGCTAGATTTGTGCTTGGTGATTGGCCTGTTAATTTGGTAAAGGTTTCTTAAATCAACATGTTTCGTCGCTTCCAAACTGCTAAATAAGTATACATGTAACTATTCATTTAAAATCCTTTAATTGACATCTTTATTACCGACATTTCTCGGTAAGGCTGCTTGGCCTAACTGAACTTACAATATTGCAAATTATGCCACGCAGCTAATATATCTGTATTAGTATTCAATGTTCAAACGCTTAATTCACAATTTCATATTTATAATTGTAATTATAAATTAATGTCAAATGCAATGACGCTTGGCTTCAGATATCACTTATTAAGGATATTTTAATAACTTAATATTCATTTAAATTTCATCCTTAAATCGTTATCGCATTTTGACATGAAACGAATACAATGTATGATGTTTATTAACTGCATAGCTATACAAATGCGACAAAAACTATTGTTTTAGACACTGTTTGAAACTTTTGACGATAAGAAAATAATAAATGAATTTATTTGTTCTTTCTGACTTTTTTTTTTATTCGACATGTGTTGGTTTAAAATGTATCAGAATGTAGAACAAGTTTTAACATGTCTGCTCAAAACGCTATTATATCGTATTTTTCGAACGATAATTGTAAGCCTACATGTATATCTAAAGTATTTGTGTTCATATCGAAGATGCATAGGGAAGTACCAATATCAAGTATTATAACATATATAATACAATTGAATACTCTCGCTGAACTCAAATCTCCGCCAAGGCATATCATTCCACCACATGTTGCGCTACTAAGGAGTTTTACAACACAATGTTCTTTATTTGATCGCCCAATTCTAGAAATCGTTTGAACATTTCTGTATTCAGATTGTGATTCGAAACACCTCGAAAATCTAATCATTTGTCCACAGACCCATTTCCAACTTTCCCAGAAAATTTTATGCAAATACGTTGATAGCATTTTGCATCCAGTTGTTCTTTAACAGACAAAACAAGGCCGTCAAAAAATAACTTTGTTGCCGGAGAAAATAAAACAAACTGAATACATATGAAATAATATTGCGCAACGACGTTGTGCGCTTACGATGAATCAAATAAAATACACGTTTTTTTTTTTTTAAATGCCTCCTAGCCAGTCATCAAGCGGTATATCGTATATCTCATTGTGCAGATAAATAGCACAAACTAAAACAACCTGAAAGTCCGCAGTTCTTGATACTATCTAATGCGTAAATTGTTGACACATTTGAATAATTCGCTAATTTAAAAAAAGTAGTCAACAACACTTGATCTTGGCAATATACATAATGATGGCCGACAGAGGTCTACGGAAACGACGGATATCAAATAAGAAGCACAAATTTACATTTACAAATAGTTGAATTTGTTTACGAAACTAGGTTGCTCTTATCCATCCAGTTGTTTACATATTAGGTTGAATTTTGTCCATCAATTATTTTATATATCATCAAATACGTCGGCGTTTATGCAAATTAGGCTTAATTTTCCCGACAGTTCATACACCGATAAAATGCAGAAAAATACGATTTAATTCTTTAATATTAGCCATAATATGTCTAGAATTTTCAAAAAGTAAACTGTCTATATCTTTCAGCATGTTCGAATTTCCAAGATGTATTTTGCAAATTTTAACCCATCATACCGCCGACCTTGACCAACAGCCTTTTGGATTAATTTAGGTGTATTTCCACACTGTAGGATACAGCTAACACGCACAGTCTATTGACAAACGTTTTTGACATTCATGACGTCCTTTTTGTTTTTGTGTTATTTCGTATCATTTCGTTTATTATTAAAATCACGAAATAAATTATGGGATAAATAAAAGTCTCGCTAAATAAACGTAACTTTATTACACACTACCTAGTGTTTTCTATTGCAGATGAAATAAGTCATTTTTAGAACTGAACTATAAATCATAGTACAATGCATTATATTTGTATGCGTTCTTAGAGCATATACTGGCTAGCGAGTATTTATCGGACGACATATGCATTTATTGGGACAGTTTTACTTAATGAGCGAACTCAACGATGTAAATTCGCATGTAACATCCCGGGTTCATCTCCCATTTGCGTATTTGAACTAAATAAGTGCCACTTGCGCAGCAAAAGAGGCCCTAAATGGGGTACATAAAACAAGGTCCTTTTCACGTTGACAGTTGTATTTCCGGACTTTTTTATCAGTGCAATGTACAAAGAAATGCCTTATAGCTTTATTTAATGTATATTAGAATTCATTATTTATCAGATGATAGCTTAAATAATAATACCACTTTATCAAATGATTCAACAATAAATAGAGAATGTAAGTAAGGCGTTGAAACAAATACAGCAGCATGACGTATTTTAGACGTTACGTATCTATGTAGCTACTATGCACTTTCTTCAACATCCTAGCGGGTTAAATAATGTTCTGCCAGACTTTGTCTACTGTAATTAGCAGACAGCCAAAACTATCACAAACACTGTCGGGTACCCATTTTGGGAATTCGTCGCACATGCGCTCGTCAGTTCACTTCCCAAGACGACAGTTGGATTCATTTCAGACTATCAACGTAAACATAAGAGTTTTTTTACAAAAATAATATAAACTATTTTCGAAGAACAGCGAACCATACATTTACTTGAAAATACAAGCGTTTACTCGTATATGATGATAAAATGCGAAAAGCGGTTACGAAACACGAACATTTAATAACGTCCGGACAATACTACTGTTTGACAAATACTCGCTAACCAGTACTCGGAAAAATGATACTGGTCATTGAATATATACCGAACATAACATTTGAGTTTTGACAATTAAATGTGTAAAATGGCGACCGTAAAATTCAAATTTTGTGTATGTTTGAGTTTATTCCTAATAATCAAGTATATTGTATCTTTATTTCAGATCATATGTGTGTGAGTTAAGCATTACGTATGCGTCATAACATGTAATACACATACACAATGCTTGAAGTTGAACGCGTCCCAGGTTTGTCAGTTCTGAACTATCCATTATCGTCCGACGCTAATGTCAAGTTTAATTTCTTTCAGCTCTGCTATGACGGTGCGCAATATTAGGAGGACAGCTTTGTAGTTTTCGGTCAGATGTATTTACATGAGTGCTCTGGATGTTATCGTGGAAATAGAATAACTAAAACTCGGCCTCTTATTATACAACATTTCAGAACACAACGTTCGGTTAAATAGTGATCGTGATTATTGGCAACTATAGGAATTGCATAAATAAAGCAGTTTGTTTAAGACAAATTTGTAAATGTACATACATGCAAAAAAAACATAAAACAACAACACAATTTACTGAATTATAAATGCATTGATATAGAGTATTGCAAAACTTTAAAGACTATATGTAAAAATATATATACATTTGAAAATGAGTGTATTCATACACACCATAATTATCACAAACACAACATTGCATGAAATGATCAGTTATCCGAAATTCGTCACTTATGTGCTTATACACTTCCATTCACATGAATAATATACAAATGCAGTACGAACTACTCACACATAGAATCTATTCAGAGTGTTTACCTCTCCCAAAGAGATTGTCCAACTTGCGGCTTTGGTTTGGTTTGCTATGAATGAATTAAGAAATTTTGCTGGAAAGGTTGGAAATTGGCCAATGAATGAATTATGAAATAAATGATCCAGATCAGTGCCTCGATCTTTTTAAAGGTGCCTTAATTATTGAAACATTGGCCAAAATTCTGAATAACAACTTAGTTGCGTAATACGTTGTGAAATTAGGCAGTCTCGGGTGAGGTCTGCGCTCTCATAATACTTACTGGTTGTCCTAATATTTCGTTGATATCGAGTAATATTTTATATATTCACCATATTAGTTTTTACACTAAACACAAAGAAGATGAAGGAATATATATGAGGAAAAATAATTTATAAAGACATGGATACACGGGGAACGAAGTGTCTATGCGTTGGTCTGCGTTTATCAAATATTTCTGTTTGGAATATTGATTAGGCCGCTGCCTGTGCATGTTCTGATATTAGGACAAAACACTGCAACTAATGTTTCGCCACGAAAAACATTAGACACTCGATGTTAAGAACAATACGTGTCCCCTATGTATTCAATTTCTATGGAAGAATTGGTGTACGAACATCACAAGTTCAATAACAAACTAAACACATGAAATGAATTGTATTCTTATACCGGGGTACTAGCTTGTCAATCGGACATAAATTACGAATTGATCTTGTTCATTGCTCAACTAAGAAGACTAACTGACAAAGAGCGTATCTTATCAAATATAATTTATTTTCAGCACGTCACAGAGTCTGATTGAATGAACAGAATAAGTGGGGCATTGATGGGTTAGAATAATGGTCAACACGCCATGAAATCGAACAATTGCATAAAATAAATAAACTGAAGTATGAAGTTAAAACAGAACTGAATGCGTATTCCAACAACGTAAATACAAACCATTAATAATGAAATGCATGTGTTAAAGTGATAAAACAGATTCAAATTTATAAATTATTGTTGGAATGCGTGCGGTAGAATGCGTTTATATGAAAAGAAGTAATCAAAGAAAGTCGTCATATAAGATTGGAAAGCTGCAACAATCTGCAAATATTAAACAAAATGATATACACGACGGTATTTTATAAATTCGCGGAATTCTCTTCTCAAACGCTTGTTTTCTAATCAAATTAAATGAAAACGCATGCACACATTGTTTGACACATACCCTATGATATTTTAATATGGGTTTTTATTACCTTTTATTTATGGAAGATTTAGTGGTATCTATAGCAACCACTATTTAGCGACTTGAAGCACGCCCGTTTTTATACATTTGAAATGCACTCAAAGTGTTGTTGAATAGTCAAAACGTCATGCTTTCGCGTGATGTTAGCGTCAAGTTCCGACGTCATTTCCTGTAAGTTTGAAAACATTGTGTTAAACGTTTACTTCCCAGCAGCGTTTTATCGCCATGAATTCGCTGAATCGCTCGACCTCAACGAACGATTTTGAGTTATGTTCCGTAGTAAAATTTTGCGTTGGACTCAAACGATCTCCGGCGGAAAAAGAAATTAGTTCATCATTCAATAAGGATTAGATCAAGTTTACATTGACCAGTGGGTACATAGACATAGAAAGTGTGTGGCCACAAGTACTTCAAGTACTCTTGTTCAATGTTCCTTATAAAATGAACTGTTCTGAGTATCACTATAAGTTTTGGTCTGAAGGTCAGTCATAGGTAAACGTATCTCAAGATGTATTTTGTTTTTCGATAAATCACCAAAGGTATAATAAATAGAGTAAATCCGCGAATTTAAGAAACAGCCCTCGTACTACATTATCAACCACTTTGACAAAACTTATATTCGAATTCGCTTTTATATAAACTGAATTAAAGTTACAAAATAGGAAGTAAGTGCTAAAACAAAGATGACCATTGTCGATTAAGTTTCATTTTACAGCTAGAGTAACCCATAGATAGTATCGCTGTGTTTTCTCTGCCCAATAAATTCACTGTTGCCATCGATCCTATATTGTCCCTATGCAGCGATATGAGTTTCGCGTGATGTATGCTGGTAAAACGAGTTCATTGTAAATTTGTCTCACTTATCCATGTCTCTACAAAATGAATGTTTCCACATAATCGATTCTACCATTTACATTTACTTTCAAGTCAATAATTATGCTGCTTATTGAACAACTGACTTCCTTGTGATTGTAATATGACGATATAGTACATAATTAGTTTTGTTAAAATTGTTATTTTATTTATACGTCCAAAAATATTCAGCTCGACATAATAATTTTAAGTACTTTTGATAGATGTTACTTTGAATGAATGAATGAAACCAATGCAATCCATAACTGACAACACGCGATGATTGACTTCATATTTCTCTAAACGTAGTCTTCATTTCATCAATCTTAATCTAGCATTTGTTTCCACAATATATCATTTATATGAGATATAGTAATGAAGATGATTACGATGGAGTAACACAAATCATTACATTAAGTACAATCAACATCGTTTATATGTATTGCTATTAACACTATAGATTGTAGTTTTACATGTCGACCATATTTTTCAATTGTTAGGGCAGTTTATTGGAAAAAATGTAAATACACTTGAGAAATTCCGTTGAAACCAATATTTGTATACATTTTTGAAAATCCGACGTTGTATATTTGAATATGATCACTATTAGCAAAAAACAAGAAATCAACAGTGTTTACATTCTACACATAAACCAATTAATTTTCACTCGAACTTGCCAAGATCAAGCAGAATGAACATGGTTTTTGAAGGTACTGACAACAACTTATTATCTTGTTATATAAATAGTTCTTTTATAGTAGAGAAGCAGAGTGTTGTTTCATTATATAGCATACTGACTGTTCTTGCTAATGAAGGGCAAGATAGCACGTACACACGATTTAAAATTCTATCAAAAACAAAGTGGAGAAAGTTCGAATTTTTAACATGTATGCATGAGGCACTTTATTTTAGAATTGTGCGAATGTTATAGTCAGTTATATTTCGTTTAACTAAGACACTTGTCTATAGTGTTGAATCATGCGTTGTTAACTGGTAGTTTCTCAACCAATCATCACCTTGAGTTTCATAATCACTTAATTTGATATATGTTTAAACTTTGTGATTAAAAAATCTGTACTGTAACAAGCCAATACAAAATGAGATAGCTAGCTTATAAAGCACGTTCTCTTTTGTCTGAATTGCACACTGCTCGTTAGGCTGATATTTCAATATTCCGTGATGATGTTGTTGGTATCGTTATGTATTACCCTACCTCATTCGTTTCTGTTAGCCGTAATATCGGCGTTGTTTCACTGAAAAAAAAATTAAGAAGATAATGAAAAGTAGCATATCTTTTAATGCTTTATGGTTACGTGGTGAACATGTCATTGACGCACATCACATTTCATTCTAAAACGTACATTATTTCAACCAATATATTATTGCACAGAAAATGTCGTAAGATTAGTACATGTTATATATAACCATGATTCAGAAGAACACTTATATAGTTGCAACGCTCCAAAGAACATCAGATATCATACATGGTTACTGTGCTTTTGCTTATTGTGGGTATGTATTGGGTCAGTCCATGCTTAGGACATATAAACGCTACTCAACAAATCCAATAATTATGTATTTTATTATGTTGGTCTATTCGATACTGCATAATGTTCAAAGTGCTGACATATTTGCATAATACGCTAATTTTATGAAGGCAGTCAACACTTAATCTTAACAATATACGTAATGATACTTACGAAAACCATTCCATCTTCTAAAATCAAGGATGAAGCAATCCCGATAAAGTAAATAAATTATTACTTACGTTCTTAGTTTCATAATTAGCATTTGGTGAAATAATTATCAAAATATACATTACTTGTAAACATAGTTCATTACCTCAGTACGTTTACAGGTGTACATATATTTTAGCAAAATGCAATGCAATAATCCACGAAGGAATATGCTCGTATTTGATTCTTACGGTTTGCACATTGTTTTCTTTCAGACTGCTTACAACCTGTGTGTTAGTTTGTTATCGAAACTGCAACTAGCATTGGTCTGACTGAATATAAGCCCCTTGCAGAGATCTTAACTCGTAGGAAATATATTCTTCAATTCAATTCAATTCAAATCAATTGGTTTATTTGCTTCATGGCCACCGGCCCTTGCATATATATACACACATGTATAAACACATTTAAAAACACATATAATTGTAGACAAATATGGTGGTACAGCAACACATACTTGTAGTTAAGTTAACAAAACGTTTCGTCTTTAAAAGCATACTAGATATACACGGCAATATTTCTTATAACATTTTCGTCAAGTGAGCTCATTGCTTTATTAAATAGATTGATTGTAGGGGAAATGTAAAATGTAGTATCAATATACTTTACAAGAAGATCTTCATAGAAAGGACATATAAGCAAGAAATGGTATTCATTTTCAATACAGGAGTTACACAATGGACATAGTCTTCCATTCCGGTCTAAGTTTAAATATCGTCCTTCTATTATGATTTGATGCGATGATATTCTGAAACAAGCATATGCGTTTCTAAATTTACGAATTAAAAGTACATTAAGGTATTTTTCCCATTCAAAATCTACTTTAAACCCCGAATATATAACCAACTTAGGCGTATCATTGCAAGATTGAGACCATGTCTGTAAAAATATACCTTTTAATCTCTGAAAATAATAAAACAAAAATAAGTTTGCATTTACAACACCTTGTTGATTCCAAACATTTCCAATTCCTATAGAAAACAAATGTTCACTTAACGATGGTACCCAATTTTTATAACCTAAATCATCATATGTTTTAAGCATTTCATAACATTTTTTAACATTCCGATTATATGGCATTTTTAAATATACGTAACCAATATTTAATAACACGTCTGCATGTACAAATTTGTACAGGAAATCCCCCACAGTCACCTAGTACAGCTCTATTATATGTATGCAATTATGCTGACATAAATCTCTTACAAGCATATATATAAACACGTTCAACAATATAAAATGATTTTAATCTCCAAAGCGCTGATCCATAAAATAGAATAGGCATAACCTTAGCATAAACTAACTTAAAATAACAACTATGGTCCATTGGCATGTACTCATATAGGGAAGCCAACGATGAAGCAATTGCACGTTTGACAATATTGAAGAGAAATAAACACCTACATAGGTAAACCCATTAATACATTGTAACTTTTCATTGCAATAATACCATTTTTCCCCTGAGGATAATCTCCCCCCATTTTTTAAAACAACTATTTTTGTTGTATGTACATTAACATCTAGTTCATATTCAATACAATATTCAGGTAACTAATTTAGTTGTTGTTACAAACCAAACATTGTGTCAGCTGCTAATGCTATATCATCAGCAAATAACAACATAAAAATCTCAACATCATCTGCTGTCAATTGTATGCCCCTTATATTTTTACCTTTTAAATATTCGTATAACTCGTTTATAAATAGACAAAAAAGTAGGGCTTAAATTACAACCTTGTCTTAGACCAATAGGACAGTTAATTACATCACTTAACATGTAATGTGACCTCTCTTGAGATTTTACTTTCACATAAAGACCCTTTATGGCGTTTAACAATTGTCCACTTATATTATTGTTTATTAATTTGCTGTATAATCTCCCCCTGTCGACGTAATCAAATGCCTTTTTTAAATCTACAAAAGCAACATACACTGTTTTGCCCTTTCTACCTAAATATGTATTAATTATTGAGTATACAACAAATGCACTATCTATTGTCGAATAACCTTGTCTAAATCATGCATGTTAATCGTCCATACGTCTCAGCGTAAAATGTAAGATTTTATTCAAAATATAAATGTATATTTTATTGCAAATATCTATAAGTGTAATACCCCTGTAAATGTCAGGGTTATATGTAGGCCAATTTTAATGTAACGGTAGCATAAAAGAACAAGCCCATTTTTCAGGGAAGTAGCCTGTGCTAAAAATCCTGTTCAAAATTACTTTTACTAAAGGAAGAATTAGGTCAATACTGTTTATAACATGTTTCGCTAATAGCATACCAGAACTAGCCTTCGTTGGATTTAAACATTTCACCGCTTCTAAAATGTCATTATCTGAAATAAGAGCATTAAAGAGTTCATCCTGGCATTCATCAATGAAAGCAGTTTATTTGTCATCATGAGCATTAAAATAATGTGTGGCATCTTGCGCTACTTTAGTATTATGTACACTGAAAAGTGAATAAAAATGATCATACCATTGTTCACATGATATATTTGTTTTATCTGTCTCGTTGCTTCGAAGCCTTTTAATTTTGCCCCAAAACACCGTCTGATTACCAACTAAGTTATATAGATCTTTGATTACGTTTATTTTACCTTCATAGCGCTTCGTATTACAGATATATGGATACGCCTTTTTGATTGACAGGTAATCATTTAAATTATTGATACTGTTATTTAATTCAGTTTTATATTCTTACATTTTCGGTCAAACCATGTAGATTTTTTTAGCATGATGCACATCGCCTTCGTTTACTAATTAAATTATTACTACAATTGATTAAAACAACTTCGAATTTTACAATGTCATCTATTGACTCATTTGTATTTTCAAATGTAAACGATAAGGCATCATTTTCTATAAGAGCCTGCATGTTTTGCTTATATATAACAAGTTTATCAGTACTTAAGTCAGTTCTAACTATATCATCCACGTGTACTTGTTTTTGATTTGAAGTATCACGTTCATAGCTTTTTGTTTTTAATTTTGACAAAATAGGTAAATGGTCCGATGAACTTTCATCATCAACAAACATATCTTGCACAATGTCGAATATTTCAGAACTACCAACACAGTAATCTATGACACTACAACCGTTGAAGCTTACATATGTGTAATTTCCTTTATCGCTATCCGCCCCACAGCGATTATTTAATACATACAATTCATACACTTTACATAAATTCAAAAAAATTCGTCAATAACTATTTACATGGGAATCGCATGACATACGCTTACTCATACGAGAATCTTCCAAAAATAGTTCTTCTAGATCATTAAAAATTGCCAAATTTGTATTAGATCTGGTATCAATAAAATCAAATAATCAAATAAAGTCAACATTGGATTCCAATAAGATGACCCATTTACATGAGTAAAGTGCCCACTTGCCCAAACAAACAACAAGGTAAAACACAAAAACACATAACAAACACAAACACAAATGAATTAAACTGGGGGTCTACGCCTTGGAACGGTCAATGAAAAGCATTGGGGGTTTAAACCGGTTTGTGGTTATCCGAACTTCATGTTTGGCCCAGTTGTATTCATAATACATTATTGTGTAAACAAAGAAGAACCACCTCATAGCATCGCAAATCAATTAAACAGCAATAAAAGACTATACTTATTCAATGGCTAGATGCGAACCAGAGCAGAAGAATTGAAACTTTCTGAGGCAAGATGAAATGAAAGAAAAACAAGTATCAAGTACATCTCTTTAAAAAAAAAAGATTTAAAGGCATAGGATCATGTAGTTCAGTTTTCAGATCATCGTCGTGTACTTTCAGGAAGAGGCCGTAATGTTAGGTGTGAAAGCCATATTATATGGATTTGTTGTATATGTTAATATTAAACTGAATAAAGCATATACTACTATTCTACATTTTAAAAATATTATTCCCTTCCACATAAATTAAAAATAATGTCTTAATGCATTAACTTAATGAACGTTAAATATATTTAAAACAAGTGTTTCATGAGAAATGCACACCGGATAGTAAAATATTTAATAAAATGACACCATAGATCTAACGCTACTTCAATATTTTACGAAATGAAGCTTCGGACAGTAAAACTATTATATTATTATGACGTAAGCAAGTTTACGCGAAATGTACTAATGAAGTCATAATTTAAAACTGTGAATAAGTTAAAGCTACTTATCCACCATTTTTAAACGACCAAATTTTCTGCAGTGAAAGAAATCAAGTATCAGCAAACAATAAGCAGATGTGTTTGAGTATAAGCGCATAAGAATGATTGTACCTAATTATAAAATATTAGTTCTGCATTAATTTTAACATATTTACATTTTCGAAAATGTTTTAAAACATAACTGTTAAAGGATGGGAGAGATATTCCATTAGTTAACAACATAATCATAATTAGGGTTAGGGTTATACGAGATTATTATCAAGAAATTCAAAAAGACGCCTTAATAATATAATTAATTCTGAGGTATAGCGAGGTTATAGACAGTCCGATACTACATAACATTAAACTTGTTTCAATGTCAAAATTTCATATAAGCACTTATTCACAGATCATGTTGGTCTTTCGGGATTTGAATGATTCATTAAGTCTTGAAAACGGCATGTTCATCGTTAATTAGTACTTGTTGAAGGTTGTCAAGACATTGCTAGCGTATTCCTTTGTGGCACAAACGTCTATAATTTTCCATTAAACAGATTGTTTTTCGAAAGTTTAAAGCAATGCATTAATTTCACATTTTCGTTTTTCTGGTTTTTTAAACAGTCAAACATGATTATCACAGGGAATGAGCGGTTCATGTAAATAAATGGAATGCGTCACTTAAAACAAAAGATCGCATGTTTAAATACATCAAGACCATATTGGTATCTGACCGGTTCGTATCACGATATCTTCACATTAGGTGGATTTTGCAGCTTGAACTGTCACTATTTCATGTTTGGACGCAATTCAAAATTAGTGTAATGTTTTGATATTTTGTCTGGGAAAACAGTGAAGAACAAACTATAAGAGATGGTTATTTAAACAGTTGAAATTCAAATGCAACTAATGATAAAATGTACACTCCAAACGTTAACGATAACTAAGAGTACAAATATAATTATATATATTCGGTCTTACTAATGTGCATAGAAACTTTAACTTTTTTGTGGATAAATCATTTTATTCTCAAACGATTAAACTGAAATAATATCCACTGTAGTTCTCAATCCTATTATCATTTTAATTCGTTTACTTTGTTTTCCTCTGTATATAACGAATGACACACAGATAATGTATTCTTGAAATGTCATCACGCTTGAAATTGTATATAGGCCTAAACGACAGGCGGAGTTTGATTACAAATTGCCCTTTGCATTGTAAATATACAATTTACAGATTCGTGATGAAATAAAAACGCATTTAACGAATCAAAACGTGTGTTTTATTAACGCGCAGTGTTAAATACATACAAGTTTACTAAACGTAGGGAGTCGCGGTGGCGTAGTGGATATGGTGTCCGCCTAGCAATTGGGAGGTCCTGGGTTGAATCCCCATTCTGGGAGCGTTCTCAAAATCTCCCCCAAAAACACAAAGTACTGGTTCTACCCAGGAAACGGACTCGAGAGTGTCTCAATAAGCCTTAGGCTTTCGATGCAATCGGGCTAAAATCAATAGGGGTAAATTAAACTAAACGTAATAGTCAATAGACCCCCTGCATAAATACTTGTGTCAAATATTCTGCGTGCATATGATACATTTACTATAATACAATCAATACATGTTATAGCATGTTAGAAGATGTTAGAAGATGGATAAATAAAGAGGCAGTATTTTATAAGTGCGGAGTATTTTACAAATGTGGCGCTCATGTTGGAATTTCATATGTTGGACAGAACGCTTGCTGGTGTTGATTCTATTAACGATGATTAGTATATGTTTGTTGAGTTATTCTAAGTCTGAACGTTTGGTTTGTAGAAGGTAGTATTGCATATATATTTTCTAAAATGGTGTAAAGAGATTTCCGATGCTATTTCTGATTTTGTGACTGAAATAGACGGCTGTTATGCTATACCTTTTTATTGTTAAGCCTCGTATTGCACTAGATAGTTGAGTTTATCATACAAAGTCTTATGTTACAGATTCATGTCTATGCAATCCTAGGGTGCACGTAATTTACATGTAAATCTGTTCTACACAAACAATGGTTTACAAACGTATTAGTTTTATATTGAGTAAGATAAATTCATTTTAGTTTAATATTTCTATATTTGTAGAAATAAAAACAATAATGTTTGCAGTATGTCAGTTGATAATGAAATTATGTAGTAAGCACGTGGTCCCGCGTGATACCTTAGGAATATAAATTCTTAGCCTGTTTCGTTTAAAGCGGGAAAATACTCGTGCGTTGCAAGGTTGTGTAGGATACATAAACGGCGGACGTCGTGGTTTGTCATTCGATGTGTAATATTTATATTTTATAGTATTGTAATTCTATATAATTTCTGTTTCAGTCCAATTTTGGAGCGATCCGTGAAGAAATACGCGCACTTCTCCTGATTGGTCGCAATGGATAAATCTGACAAATTGTGCGGCTGCGTTGAATAAACCTAATGCATCACTATATGCACGTTTATGCCATTTTAATATATTGCTTTGTCAATTGTTTTTCATGAATAGTATGGCAATGATAGGAGGATGTTTTAGTCTGCCACAAAGGTTGATGCATGAGTACATGTTTATCCGATAATAACCACATTTGCTATAGAATTGTTTTAGCATCTTTCTCGTACGCGAGATTTGTGCTTTAGACGACAACAGTTTTTCCAACATGCTTTGTACGAAGATGGTTAGCGTTGAGTCAGGTCTGACACTTGACATGCGTAGCCAGGTCTCCATCGGAAAAGCAGTTGGCTAATTGTTCAGACTGTAAGTTGAAATGTGTAGGCTATCTGGCTATTCGGAAAGCCAGTTGGCTGGTTTGTCAGTTGACATGCGTAGGCCAGTTGGCCGTTGAAAAGCCAGATAGCTACTTTTTCAGTTGACATCTGTAGGCCGGTTGGCGGTTTGAAAAGCCAGTTGGTTACTTTGTCAGTTGACATGAGTAGGCCAGTTGGTTATTTGAAAAGCCAGTTGACTAGTTTGATGTGTAGGCCAGTTGGCCAGAATAGAAACCATTTGGCTAAACTGTCAGTGGACAGTTTGTTATTTTTCAGTTGACGACTTTTACAGGCGTTAAGGTGAGTGTGGACGCTTTCAAGGAAAGGTTGTATGTTTTAATTTATATCGTTAATTTATTCTCTCTTCGTTTTTTCAAAAATGCTGTCAAATACAATTACTCATTGCTATTTGTTTTTGTATTCATATGAATGAAGAATGATGATGATGATGATGATGATGATGATGATGATGATGATGATGATGATGATGATGATAATTATTATGTGATGTTGATGTTGATGATGATGTTTATGATAATGTTGATGATGATGTTGATTATGTCTTTGCAAGTCCTTTTGATAGTTCTATTTCTCAGTATTTGAAAAATAGAGAATAATAATTTACTCACGGAATGAGTGAGTAAATTAAATTATTCTCATTTCGAAAAATACGGAATGGTAAGGTATTTAGTTGTTGTTTAAGATTGTTGACAGTAAAGTTTGGCGGGTTATTAACGGAATTCTCGTGCGATGGTATATACTGGTATATGATCCGTGAATAGGGCATTTATTGTCATTCGAAGTCTGTGCTTGTCAGAAAGAAAGAAGAGGTAGTATTAATAACTATTTAAGATGATTCATGTCACACAGCTCACTGTGTTATAGATTTTAATGATTATATATACTGACTTTATTTTCAGTTTCCTTTCGAGGGTTTACACAATGACCAGATGTTTGACAAGTCGCCACATAACGCACCTGGTTTACTGAACACTATACTGTCGACAGTAGACGTCTAACTTACGTTGTTGTCGATATTACAGTTGTTGCATGAACGCGTTGATAAAAGAACATCGCATTATATGTAACAAAAACAAAACGCTGCCAAATACAATTTCCCATTGCGAAAAAGCTGTCAATTATAACTACCCATTGCTATTTACTAACCAATTTTTTCGAAGAAAAATTTCGGTTGTTAGATTGGCGTATGTTGTTGGGCGGGCGGGCGGTCTTCGGGCGGGTGTAATACTTTTCATTTCCGCTATCTTACTCGTGAATGCATTGAGATATTTTAATAAAACTGCATGCCTGTATACCTTATAGCGAGTCCTAGCTTATGATTGCATATGGGGTGGGTGGGATCAAGTTCAGGGTCGCTGTTAATAAAAACGGTTTCTGCTTAATAACTTGAGAACGCATTGAGATATTTTAATGAATCTTAATACACATATACGTTATAGCAAGACCTCGCCTGGCATCGCATATGGAGTGGGTGGGTTTAAGGTCCAGGTCGCTGTTACTAAACATGGAAAAACGGTTTCAGCTCAATAACTTCAGAACGAATTGAGATATTTTAATGAAACTTAAAACATAAATACCTTATATCAATACCGCGCTTGGGGTTGCATATCGGGTGGGTGGGTTCAAGGTCAAAGTCACCATTACTGTTATTTTTGTGCTGACTTAAATGCATTTCATTAGAAAAATTTGGTTTTCGTGGAATTTCTACGTTTCTTATTTTTGTTTTTGTATTGATATTAGTGAAGATTGATGATGATGATAATGATGATGATGATGATGATGAAGATGAAGATGATGATAATGGTAATGATGATGATGATGATGGTGATGATGATGATAATGATGATGATGATGATGATGATAATTATGTGATGATGATGTTGGTGATGATGTTGATTATTTCTTTGAAAAGTCATTATTTCTCAGTACTGAAGAATAGAGAATAATAAATTTACTCACGAAACGACTAATACTGATCATAAAGTACTTGCATGAATATAATATGGGTTCGCTTTACCTCGCTTACATTTACTGGCCAACTGGCTTCAACCGGTAATCTGCTGTCAATGTAATATTGTTTAGAATATTTTTCAAGGGAATACGATCGTGTATGATGAACTTTATTCATCAAATATAACTTAATGGTCCCAGAAGAACAATGGAGCATTAAACTATTACGTTTCCAGATCATTACAAAAAGCACATTATTTATTTATAATGTATTACGATATGTTATTAATTTTGTATTATTAATTACTTGCAATATTGATTTATTTAGGTTAATCAATGATCTGTTACCATGCTCTTGTTTTGAGATTTGAATTCCGCTGAAATAAATGCATCTTTATGATCAGAAATTACGTTATATTAACAAACTTCCGGTAGTTTTACAATATGCTGATATAATTTACAACGTTATTACATAAGGTATCCTTATTTACAGGTTTACATGTAGAGGATGAGGAACAACTTTTAAGAATGCACAACGGAATCATTTCATCCATATAACTTTACCAAAAGCACCGATTTGTTTATGTAAGTATACACACTCGGTAATCATTGACGAATGTGTGTTGTATTCTCGGCTATTCAAGTCCAGTTGATCTCTATCTTTGTTCAACTTGTGCAAGTGTACAGCATTATTCCAAATGCAACATTAATAACAACATTGAAATAATTCCTATATTTGCTATGCTGCTTTCTAACGGCACCTGAAAACGTTTACACGGACAACTTAATGTACTGGCAAATTTAACACCCTAAAATCCAATTGTTCAAAATTTACTCGACCTTTTAAAAATGTACTTTATGCCGTATTTACTGTTGATGTATTTACTGTTGTGCATTAGCGGAAGTATTCGAAATATACAAGGGGCTGTCTTTCTATATATATAACCAACGTTTTTGGTGTAATATACACACTATTTGGAATAAATCATTGACATGTGTAATACATTTATTCTCAGATCATCAACATGAGAAAAAAGCAAACAATAATTAAACAGTTAAAGTCCAATCAACTTGTAATGGTAGTAAATCTCGAAGCACGGACAGCAGGAAGGCTTTATGACATGGAGTCGTTTACACGCAGTACAATCAATGGACAACATCAGGGATCGTATTCCAGAAACAGCTTGAGTAAAATATTATCCTTAGCCTTATACTGATCATTTTTCGTAAGCATTTTATTTCATGGGTACAAAACACTGCTAGTGTTGACTAATTATCAACTAACTATTAGCTACTATTTATTTAACTTTTATTGGATTCACAAATGTATATTTCTGTAGTTTTAAATATATAACCTGACGAAATTCGGAACTTAAGTGAACAAATTTCAAGTTGAACTTAAGAGGTTTCTGGAAAATGACCACAGGTCTTACATAAATACGTCGGGGAATATCAAGTAAGATTTCAATAGTTTCGATATGAGAAAAACTGTTGCTGGTGGTTTATATAACACCAGCATTCCCCAACTATGCACAGACGTAAAATAAAGAAGAGGACAGAGAGATATATCACAGTGAATTGTTAAATCAATATGTTTGTATGTGTAATTATATTTCCTTGTGTATCGATGACTGAAAGATACAAGCAAATTGCAAGTCACGAAATGTAATCCTTTGCCCAATTCATGAACTCCGAAACAGAAACAGTATTTTTTTTATTAAATGCAACTCTATTGTGTCCAAATGTAATTCATTCAATATAATATGCAGTTTACAAGTGTGAATATGATTAGAACGGAAGATATACTCTTATATAGTTCTTCTCCTTGATTTGTTATTAGTTGCGTAGTGTTAACGCAGACATACTATTTTTATGACATTTACATGTAGACATATATTGATTTCAATAAGAGAAACTATCTACATGTAAACATAACTTGTCTGCGGGACATTACACTAATGTGGAAACAACTTTACATATAACCTATATCCATATTATTTTACATTGAACGCGAAGGTCATGTAAATGCACATGTAGTTAATAACACCTTAATAAAACAAGACAGATGAAAACTCGAAGATTACTGAAATATCAGATCAAAGTGAGTGTTAAACTTGGTAAAACGCCTCTCATCTCGTAAACTTCAAGTTAAAAAAATAAATATTTTACGCTTTCCAGTAATTTATATGGAAATATCAGTGAAATAAAATTGGTAGTTCACTGTTTAAAACAGTCAATATTACCACTTGGATAATTTTCAATGGTTCATACTGGTTCCCGATTTAAAACAGTGAACATCAACGATGCCGGACTCAAAATTGTCAAATGAGTCCCGCGATATTTTCCAGTAAAACCCACTTAGATAGCAATAAAAATGAAAAACAACGATGGAAAAGGCATACAATAAAAAATAAAAATGTGTTGGTTTCGGTAGAATATCGACTTTTTATTCACTCGTGTTCATAGAAAATATATGCGCCACTCGTGAAAATATAAATATCTATGATCACTCGTGAATTAAAATCGAAATTCTACCGAAACCAACAAATATCCTCTATATATTGCTCTGAATCAAATAATTATTTGTAATGGTACTCATTGAAATAATACATTACATGACATTGCCAGTCAGTAGAGGTTTAGACAGGGAATCATTTGTATGCAATTTTAAAATGTTTATATGAAGTAATATTGCAAATTAAGTGTGTTTGTACTTTGCCAAAATTACATTTGCATATTTTGCAACACAAGTTTAACAAGCGAATTTCACATTCGCATCAAAGTGACAAAACTACCTCCACATCTAAATCTCTTTGTAATATGGTTACAAAACCAGTACACAAATGCAGCATTCGTTTGCATGTTGTTGTAATAGGTGCTTAGATCGTTATTTTAATGGTTAACATAATGTATGTACAATATAAATATAACTTGGTTTTATGTTTTTATATAGTTATAGTTATAAGTATATACTGCGAAAATCTAAAACATATATATTATGCTAGATATTTCAAAACAATCAATAATATTCAACATGAAACAAACATTAAGATTTTGTTTACATACATGTTCCATTTTTTGCATAAATGTTATGCAATCTCATTTCAACCATTACCAGAACACGCTTCTGGATACACCGCTGGCTCGATCAGCGCTTGCGCATTAGGTGTCACGTTTACAATACCTCTTATGGAGCCAAATTGATGGTCTTATATATGTTCATTAGTTTCACACAAGAAGATCTTCAGCGTTTT
This sequence comes from Congeria kusceri, assembly GCA_027627225.1. NCBI lineage: Eukaryota > Metazoa > Mollusca > Bivalvia > Myida > Dreissenidae > Congeria > Congeria kusceri. The sequence continues at coordinate 51,974,224 of CM051030.1, forward strand.
CAAACTGTCATGTCCAATTCGTAACGAATCAAAAGGATTCGAAGAAAGTTTCTAGGGAGTCAACAAGTTACATTTCTGTGGAAGGTCAAGCGGTGGTTTGGGACAAGAAGATTTTAGAAATTCTCAACATTAATTTACATGTAAACGGCAACGCAACTATAACAAATTAATACGGTTCATTTGATACTCGATTACTTGTACCTTAAGGTTGTTGCTATGTACTGGCTCTGCTGTTGCTTGCATTGTTGTTGTTGCTTTTTTTCGTATTGTTATCTGAGTGCCTAAGGAGAATTGAAATCAGAATGGAATAAGGCTCTATACATTAAATCGTTATATTTCGTGACACTGTGTTTGTCACCAAAATATAAAAGCATAATTATGGGTCTCTATTTAGCTTTATTTATTTCTATCTGCCAATCGACCGCAAATGAAACACTTTACTATATATACAATTAATGCGAATAATTGCCACTCTATCAAATATATAATTATGTAACTTGATATTCATTTTATTTATTGTATTATGGTTTGAAAAGGAAATGTCTCTTGGCTGTTTTTGTGACACCAGAAACAATGTTCGCAACCACAGAAAAGTGTTGATTGAAGTCGGCATATTGACATAGTATATTGACATCCCAATCGAATCTCTGAGACAGTGGTGTGTGCGCTAATTATGTTTTTATTAAATAGATAGTTCAATAAAAGAGTAAAATAGGTCACCTGGGATTTTAACCTTGCAATGTCGCCAAAAATACAACATATTGATCCATTTTCATTGTTGTAATAATTGTCTACTGATGTATCTATATGCACAATACAATGTATCAATATGCTCTCGTTGTTTGATATATGTTCATGTGTAAGATGCGGATTTGAATTGATGTTTTATATATGACATACATATATCCGCTTACATACGCACATGCTTTCACCAAAATATAGTACCTTTATGCTACATTTTAAGTAAACTCAGTAACTTAGTTACAATATATCTTGAAAGTAGACAAATAAACATTAACATGGCAAACGAAATAATAAAATATCGAATAAATCAACAATTACGAGTGTCGACCTTTGCATCGTTTATTAGTGTTGGGTAACTTAAAACAAATATCGAGTCAACGTATATACTTGTATTGTGGTTTCCCACTGTACAGTCGAAAACTTGTTTCTGATTACAATGTAGCCGCCTATGCGTTTCTCAACAAACGTTCTTATTAACCTTTCTTTCCGTTTATATCGAAGTGTATGGTAATTAACGTTAGCGGGTGGTTTTAATTTATATCAATATATCTGTTGTAAGAGTGTAAATACACTCTTTAAACGATGATACGCGGGAAAATGTGACCTCAACAATTTACGCACAAACATGTCCCACGTTATCATAATTTCTGTCAAATAGTATAATATGAACTACCAATCAGTTAGACCGAAACATTCTTTAAGGCAAAAGCATGTGGCCTGTATAATTATTTTCTCCGGCATCGGCTGGTCACACATGTAGCTGACCAATGTCATCGACTTATTGTCTGATCTTATACAATCTAGGGTTGTTCCACAGAGATGTTTCTTTGGGCTTCTTCAATGTTTTGTCGCCTCGAAAATGATAAATAATTATGCGCCAAGTACGTCCGTAATATCCGTACACTGACATCAGTTTTATTTATCGTGTTAGCAAAAGTTGAAAAGAGTTCATGTATGTATAGCCTGCGTAACGTAGATGTGGTCATAACTGTGACATATCGACAATGGAAATTCGTTCAAATATAAAGGGTTAATTACCTGCACTGAATTAGCAGTTACTTTGCTTTACTTGCTCTACTATTACACAATAAAATTAAGTTAAGAATGCATAATACATAGATGATATGTGTTGATTTCTGTGTAAGATCGTATTTTATTTCACAAGTGTTCATAGAAAATGATATTTTCACGAGTGGCGAACCACGAGTGAAAATATCAATCTTTTATGATCACGAGTGAAATAAAATACAATCTTACACCGAAATCAACAAATTTTCTTTTTATTTTATGCTTTTGAACAATAAATAAATAAAATTGCGCGAGATAAGTTTAAACGACACAAGTTCGTGTATTCTGACGTCATAAGAGTGACGTCATAGATTAGTCTAAAACTCTCACTCGATAGTATGTTGGGAAAAACGTGCCATATTGTGTGAGTCCTTATCGCTAAATTATAATTTTGTTGAATTTTATAATGTGTTCTATGTAAACACATGCATGTACATACTGTAAATTTATATCAATTTGCCAAGGGTTGTAATCCACTACTTGTAGATCGATGCTATTTGTAGTCCGTTTTATGTTATATATTTCACTGCAGTGGAAATATAAAATCTTATATTTTTACTGCTCGAACAGTGAAAATATAAAATTTTATTCCAACAATAAAAATCGATATTTTACTGAAACGCATAAAATAAAGACCCAGCCAGCAAGCTTACATTGGTCCGATATCTATCCGATATGTTCTGAATATCGGATAGATATCGCTCGCGATATTTATAAGATCAACGTTTTGTCCATCGGCATTTGATCGGGCCGTCACCGAAGCATTGCATATCTGATATATATCGGATAGACATCGGGCCAATATTGTCCCAGAAAGCGAGCCTACATCGGTCCGACATCTATCCGATATATTTTAAATATCTTGGATAGATATCGCTCGCGAGATCTATCCCATTAACGTTTTGCCCATCGGCATTTGATAGGGCCGTCATCGAAGCATTGCATATCGGATATATATCGGATAATCATCGGGCCAATATCGTCCCAGAAAGCAAGCCTACATCGGTCTGATATCTATCCGGTATGTTTTAAATATCTCGGATAGATATCGCTCGCAATATCTATCCGATCAACGTTTTGCCCATTGGCATTTGATTGCATAGATATCGGAGCATTGTTTATCGGAGGTATATCGGATACACATCGGGCCAATATCGTTCCAGCTAGCAAGCCTACATTGGTCCGATATCTATTCGACGATGTTGTCAATATCTTTGGAATTGATAACCACACTTGTTTATTGTAATGCTAAATTTCAAAATGATGTGCAATTTTGAACAACACTCAAGAAAGTGTACATATCTTCATTTTTAATAACTGCATCTAATTCTATCTTCTCTAAACATTTCAAACGTTTGAGAACCAAATTATAATAAAACAATCCCAAAAGGCTGTGATAAATATAACAGAAGCAATAGAAAATCATCAAGGAAATGTATACACTATTTATTTAAACAAAGGTTTATATGATCTTTCAACGTCCTCATTTTTTATTAATATTTAAATCAGTTACGAGTTTATAGCTTAAAATATTAAAGGGCATGTCACATTTAAATCTTATAGGTTTGTATAAAAAGTTACTTACAACATGTCAGTGATGTGACAGTAACCAAGAAAAAGCTAAGAAATGCAATCATTTATTGTAAGTTGAATTGCCAATGAAAACAGTTACAAATGCTTTCTATCAACATGTAAGTTATTTATGAATAGGAGCATCATCCAACATCATACATGCTATAAAACCAGTGCAAGAAAATTGAAAAAGTTAATAATTCAGCAATACTTAACCGACAATTAATTGTATTAGACATTTAGTATCAAATTGAAATTTTCACATTTCAATGACCTTAATTTTGATAAAACTAAATATTTAAAAATCATATAAACAAATGGAAATCTGATTCGAATCCAAAGTGGAAATAAAAACAAAATCGAAGACAATTCCAGTAAAAAGTGTAAACACACTGACATACAAAAAAACAACAACACATATTTGACAATATTATGCTACCAAAAGCATCCTTGATGATATGGTTTCTTTGTTATCCTCACACAATTGTTACATTTAATTTTGCAAATAAAAGAAAACTATGGTTTAGTCAAGATTATATATATTAATTACATGTAATTTGTTAGCATCATATACAGGTTCCATCACATCTTTAAAAAGACTCAGAAATCTAAGACCTTTGCATGTTTTCATAAAAACATGAAAAATGTAAAACAATTTATTAACACTAAACAGTGTGTGTCATTAATTTTTTTTTTTAATAAACCACATAGTACACTTGTTATTAAAAATTGTGGTTATAGTAATTAAAAATAACTTCATAAATTGAAACTTCCAGTCCCTATCACACATTTAAGAGTGTTTACTTTAGAAGTCTGCATAATATTAATGATTAGTAGAATGTTTTTTATCCACTGTTCTTAATCTCAGTCAAATTCCTTAGCCAGTGTTTGATGCAGCATTCCACCCGAAAATGATAATGGTGTTGTTCAAAGCAGACCATGTATGTCACTGGCAGCTGGAATGTATGTAAATTAAACTTTAGATCACATAAAGTAGTTCAATTAATAATTGTAGTCATATAAAGAAATGCAATAAATATTTTACTATACACTCCAATTTTACATAACTGTAACAATATTACACAGCAAATGTTGAGTCATAATACTAATTATTAAATTAGAGTTGGAGAAATTGTACTTGATCTCTGCAATGGTGTTATGCAGAAACTGCTTAAACGATGTGTTACTAACTTGCTCACATCAACAGAAGTGAACTGCATGTTCTGACTAAGAAATATTACTACATCAAATGTATATTTGATAACCTTCATCTTTCCAAATGACAAAGTCAAATTAAACGATTCTGTCCATATTGATATGCAGCCGGTTTGTCAGTGATGAACGTTATCAAGTCCAAGACCTTATTGTCATCCAAAGAGGCCCAAGAGCCACCATTGTGAAGCAGGTAATTTGTCTGAAAACAAAATTGTTTTCAGGATAATTTGTTTTAATAGAAGGTTCATTAGTTTAGTGTATTCATTTATTTAAAGGGACCAGTTCACAGATTGGCCAACTAACAATTTTCCAACTTTTTGTCACAGATTCCCACAATGAAAGAATAGCGTATATAAAGGAGCGAAATAACACAAAGGACATACTGTAAATACCGTTTTGTTAATGAGTAATCATCAGTGGAAATTTAGAAAATCATAACTCGTTGTAACGCTAAACGATGGAATAATTTGGAGTGTTTCTGTTGTTTTCGTTAAAATTGCTGACAACACATGGATCGCTTACATAAATTATACAATCATATAATAAAATATATAATGCATCCCCATATATAAAAGTTGGAAACACCGAGTGGTTTAGGCGGTAGCCTTTTGATCTAGAGGTCGGAGGTTCGAACCCCGGTGGGAGCAACTTTTTTTTTCTCGTCATTATACTTGAGCTTTTTAGTTTCGATGCTTAAATCTGTTAAGACAATCAATGGCATACTACAAAAAATACAAAAATATGTGAACAAGTCCTTTTAAAAATAATGTATACAATACTGTTAATATTAAAATAAATTTAAACTGTAAGCCTTTAAAATACAAATATTTGAAGTATATTGAACCTGTAACATGTAAAATATAACTTATCTCGCTGTAAATACTTACATTCGTAGATATGACAAAACAGTAACGTAATGTACTAATAAAAATAAACAACACTTGCGAAAATACGTTATATTTCAATAAACTGGATTTTTCTACCCCAATAAAACTTTGAATAGCTGATATAAAGAAACGCGATGTCTACAAATAGTCATAAGTACTTACTTCTTGTTGTTTTTTTTCTGCGTTGAAGAGGAAATTGAACATTTTAATGTTACTTTTCCTTTCTGGAGATCAACGGTTCAAGTTTAAACGAACAAGAATTTTGCGCCAACCGAAAACGATTTTGTTCGAAGCTATTTCAAATAAGATTTTCGAAGTCATAAAACGCACTTTCATTTCAGTAAAATAATCTTTAGTATTGCCGGATTGATACACGTTTTATGAAAATAAAGAAATTACTGCATGCTTGTCATGAACGATATCGGCCTTACGTCGATCCGACATCGTTACTTAAAATGACGACAACGTAACACATATTGAACAAATGCCACTCATATATGGATTAGTTTAACATATATCACACACACTAAATGTATACATCTACTTTTTATTTTTCACCAAAACTATATCGGATAGATAACGGATAGATATCGAACTATTATAGCGATAGCCGACAACTGGCCGATATCTATCCGATATGTACAGTAGGCACATGCTTGCTAGCGATAACGGATAGATATCGGGCCGTTTTGTCAATGCGATATCGATATACCGATATTTATCCGATATATGCTTGCTGGCTGGGGAGGCGTCTTATTTTAATAAAGAAATATTTAAATAGTATTTTGTGATATATTGGTAAAAACTAAACAACACAAATGCTTTCATATATGAAAAGCCTAAGTGAGTATCCATCGTATGATGTAGGAACCATAAACACAGATACAACTGATGCGGTCAAACCATTTTGCTATAAGGCCTTGCCAGAACATGTGTTCAAATAATGGTTGGAAGTCTGCCAGACAGACCAAACACTGTGTATACCCTGGAAACGGACCCGAAAGCTTACGGGATTTTATGGCCCATGAAAGGCTACTACTAGATACCAGCATCCTTAAGTTATAAATATATATAGAGAATACTAGGTTAGTGTCGAACAATCGTAAGTTTATTTAGAGAGGCTAAGAAAACTTGAACCACGGGCCTTTGTTTTTAATCCGAGCACATAAACTTATTTTCAAGGAAGGATGTTTTCGGTCAATGTGCCTCCCGTGGTGCCAGTGTTGATATATCTTTCAAATCGTGTTACAAATATGAACTAACAATTGTACAATGTGTGCTGAAATTGTGAAAACTCCCGTATGGAAATATGAAATAAGAATTGCTCATGTCAGAACTGAAGTCTGTAAACTTGAAAAACTTTGGCTTTGGTTTTCAAATTGTATTATAAAAACGTCTCTAATATCAGGTGTTGTTTTGTATTCGTAGCTTATAAGATAACCGTTTGAAGAGTGCTTAATAATGTATACAGATTATGTTATAACAAATCATTACTAAAAAGTTGCTAAAACGGTTGTAGATCTGTACTTTAAGGAAGAAAAATTGAGTCGCGAAGGAAACAATGTATGAGTATTATCATTTTCCGAAGAATTATCGATTTGTTTAACGTTTTTAGCATTTTTCAGACATTATTAACATACGTGTTAAACATTTCGTTTACACTTGAATTAACACTGTGTTAACATGAACGTTATTCTTAACATATTTAAGATCAATACACACTCCGACTAAAGAGCGACATAGATCGCCAGTGAGTTGAACCACGCTGTTAAGCCATTCATGCAAGGTATTATTGTTTCATCGATGGAGTTATAACTGTCTGCGAATTTCGCTAGCTGATCCGGGAACTAGTCTGGAAAAAATCGTCTGACACGAGCGTCTACAAAAGCACATTTGCAAGAATGCATGAGTACAGCGCCTGACACGAGCGTCTACAAAAGCACATTTGCAAGAATGCATGAGTACAGCGCCTGACATTGTCATTTAAAATGATTTACAAGGTTATAAATATTATCCAAACAACACGTGCATTAATCTTAAAACACAAAACATGTGCTGAATTCATACAAGCCATTCTGGTAAGTACGAGTACTAGTCTACATTTATTGAAGCATACCTACCGGAATATATTACATTATGCGGCTCTTGATACATATTCAATTAAATAACAATTACATTAACTATAGCTTGTTCAATGAAAACTATCTTACAGTTATAGAGGTGCGGTATTCAAGATGTCAATATTGTTACAACTTTTCAAGCAGAAATGGTCAACTGCAGATACCGTGGCATACATTTAATATGCAGCAAATAAATTCTGTTATATTTACATCTAGATAATATATCATTTTGAACGATACGGTTTTAAAACATAATCTGATTACTTTTTCTTCCTTATCTCTAAGTACAGATTGCCAACTCCGTTGTCATAAGAGCTGAAATAATTAAGATATAATTTTCGATTTATCGTTGTTTATCGGCCAATATATAACGATTTGGAGTTCTGATGCGTAGGAATTAAATCACGAGGGCATTAGCCCGAGTTGTTTAATAGCCACGCATCAAAACGACAAAGAGTTGTTTATTGGTCGATAAAAAACGATAATGCGAGAATTATTTCGATGCTAACATGATTTGACATATATTTGTGCAATTGTTATTGGAACTACTTTTTACGATGATCCGCTCCGAATCGGGAGTTCTTTTTGCGTTGTTTATTGGGTACTTTAACAACGATAATTGTGTTGTTTTTTTATAATAAAATTATCAACAAAACTATGAACAAATGATCGTTCTTTTCACATTGCTTTCAAGTTACACTCATTTTTAATGCCGTAGATGACACTTTGAACATAATGTTTGTGGTACTACATTAACTAACTATTAGCTTTCTTCTACACGCACTACTTTCCATGTTTCAAAATATTAAGCAATAGCAGGAATGCAAACCAAAAGAAAGACAGCTTTAGAACTAATACTTAAAACCAAAAACAAAACCTCTCTTACATGATTTTCCTAGTATGTACATGGAATATGTGCAGTGGCCATTTCTTCGCCATATTGCCCATAACACAGACTGATGGATGCTTCTGCTACTAGGAACGCTTGGTTTGTTTTTCGTTTAGGCCTGTTATTCTGGTACAGGCTTCTTAAATCAATGCGTTTCGTCGCCTCCAATGACAGAATGATTATATACGTATTTCCTTGATAGTCCTTACATTGGCATCTGTATTACCCCCCTTAACCCCGATGATCTGGACTAATGTTACAATTGGACCAATACTAAGGCGCCTAGATGTCCTTAAAACTCATTCTAAAATTATACTATTAATTTACATACATGTACTGATAACATTTATGAATGTTTATACACGCGTTTTATACACGCGTTTGAAGCAACACAATAAAGCTTAAACTATAATTAAGAAGAGTGCTATTGGAAACTTTGTATGCATTATCAATTTCATCCATAAACATTTATTTCATTTTTGGCGAAATTTGACATAACATTATTATAATAATTCATGTTTGTTAACTGAATAGCTAGCGCAGTACGACACAAATTCGGGAAATACAGAAAATCGTGGAGTTTGCTAATAGTTCAAGTAAATATCAATGTTATACCATATTTTGACTATATGCACAGAAAATTGCAAAACATTCTTAATAATGTTAAAAAAAAATATCGGTCATAACTAATCAGGTGGTCAGTCTGTCCGGCGTTAACTGCGATTTCATAACGTCACTCGACCTCCGACGTAACCTACGCCTTCTCAAATAATAACAGCTGTGGTGAACGCTTACCCATTTGTCGAACCAACTATCATCAAGTGATCTGTTAAAGTTAGATCACTTCCTACCGAATTTCTTCAACACTGTCGAATGTCTGATCTCTTTGTTGACAGTTTAGCAAGGGCAAATAGGAATAGTCCAGAGGTGCAAGATCAAGTAAATAAGGTGGATGCGTTGATGTGACAAAAGATCTCAAGCTAAGAACTTATTATATTTTGCACAGCCCAAATCTTGTAGACAAAGAAAATCAGTGGCCAATTGCCAGTAATTTAGAAAGACAACGAATAGATGTTAACAATATGAAGAAATAATTGCTGACACTGAGGTTGCAATCAATCCCTCCAGAATGGAAAACACAATCACAGAAGTTCAAGTATGAAAGGTACAATTTGAAGTCAATGATGTCAAGCAAATTATAGCATCATATTGAACAAATAATGAATCTATTGATAAAACATATCTGTCTAACAAATGAAGCATATAATTCATAAAAAAAATGCACTTACGCTACTACATTAATAATATTAATTATTACAAATTGCATGATTTAGAATGTAAAGAAAAGAAAACATGAAAAAAAAGTATTTTTAACGCTTTCGGCGTAAATTGTATGTATGCATGTATGTATGTATGTATGTATGTATGTATGTATGTATGTATGTATGTATGTATGTATGTATGTATGTATGTATGTATGTATGTATGTATGTATGTATGTATGTATGTATGTATGTATGTATGTATGTATGTATGTATGTATGTACGTACGTACGTACGTACGTACGTACGTACGTATGTATGTACATGTATGTATGTATGTATATATATATGTATGTACGTATGTATGTATGTATGTATATATGTATGTATATATCGTTGTTTAACGGCCAATAATCATAGATTTGGAGTTCTGATGCGTAGGAATCAAATCACGAGGGCGTTAGCCCGAGTTGTTTAATAGTCACGCATAAGAACAACAAAGAGTATTTTATTGTTCGATAAACAACGATAATGATAAAAACTATTTCGATTCTAACATGGTCTGACATATATTTTGGTAATTGTAATTGGAACTACTTTGTATTGTGCTCCGCTCATAATCGGGACTTTTTTTGAGTTGTTAATGGGTAGTTTAACAACGATAATCTTGTTCTTTGTCTATATAAAAATTTGCAAGTATCAATGTTCGAAAACGATTCAGTATATAGAATGGATATATACATCATTTAGTAAATTTAACACGCTGTAGTATCTTATTTCGAACGATAGGTATTATCAAACTGAATGTATTTAGTGTAATCAGTTATATATCAGATGTACATATAGGCACGAATATCAATTATTAAACATATTTAGTAAACTAAAAAGCAAAATCTTCTCTTCTATGACGATCGGGGAGAAATATATGGAGAAAGTCTTTGTATTTTTCTGTCAGATGTATTTACATGAGCTTTTTGAATGTTATCATGGAACACGGAAACTGAATTACAGATTTTTAACCTAAGCATCGTATTGCTAACCGTAGGAATTTTAACCACATATAATGACAGTGTCATAGGATCAATGGCAAAGTACACACGCACAAGCATGTGAAACGCACAAAAACAACGCAATTTTTATTGATTTTTGTTGATATCACGACAGGTTTATTAATCTTTATTACAATGATTAATAGCACATGTTTCGGGGTATTGCAAATGTATTGTCGAATACATCAGTGCTACGCGCGGAAGACGCGTAAGTGAAAAGTTGTAGAACATGTATTTTCTGTGTTGGGCCCGAATATGTCCTTCATGCTATTCGGAAAAAAAGAAACCAACTGAAACTATTGAATGCTGAAGAAGTCGAACATAATAATGATGATGTTAAGACAAAACGTTAAAAGACAGTTCCTATACAGTTCAATTATCTGTTCATAACTCTAAACAATCGAATGAACAATTTGGAGTTATTTACTTATTTGTAATAATTTAAAAAGTTAAGGATGTAAATAGAACACATGTATACTTATGTCTTCATAGCAAAAACAATGTTATTACTTTATCCAAAATAAACAATCTTCACGCATTAAAATGCAACATCTTATTGGAATTGAACAATGCAGTATTTAAAATACTTATCAAATTGCTTTTCACGAGTTTGGTTATTAAAATGTCAATGTTGTGAGTACACCTTTAGATTACACATTCTATACGCAAATCCCTTGCAACAAGCTTCTACAATTTAGATCATTCCAACATAAGCTAAGTTATATTACACTATGAATCCAATTTATCGATGACATAGTATATGTATTAGATAGTATTTTAAGCCTTAATACACGATATATCCATTGAAATTAATTTGAATTTCTTGCCTATATATTTCTGTCAAATTAAATGACAAGACGGAAATCGGTATAACGTGAAGGAGATAATACGTAAAATACCTTCGTTATATGATAACAGAGAACGATACTGAATGTAGCATTAGATACAAAAACGTATACATTCCTCGATGGAGATTAGCATTGCATTTTTTTTTTCAAACGGACATTAAAAGCTGTAAGGTCACAGATGGGGAAAATGACAAAAATGAAAATAATTGTTTCAAATCTAATAAATTACTATATTATTTGATACAACAGACTGAAATAACATTGTTGACACATTAACAATTGTTTTACACACATTAGTTTATTCAGTACAATGCATTGTTTCATTCTGATTTCAAAAGCGTCTCAAGACGCGTTTCAACTTTCTAAAACTCCTATGTTGTTGTTGTAAAATTAACACGTGGTCCATGCAATCAAATGATTTCGCTTCCGGAGTTTACAAACGACAAGTAGCGCTAAGAGCTAAGAAATATGTGAACGTGTTTAGCGCCGTGGTTAGAGTGTCTGCCTCACACGCAGAGCACCCTGGTTCAATCCCCCGACGAAACTCGGCAAGTTTTTGTTTAAAAGTAGTTTTTACGACATTTTCCAATATATTTCATGTAATCATTTTAAAAACTCTAACAAAAACAGTTAAAATATCATATATAGTATTGGTCATGCAGAATTAACATCACATCTTCAATAGCACACACATAACAGTAGTAGTCTATTTTTAGAAGGACTTTTCGTAAAGTCCGCTTTAATTTTTATTGATATTATACTATAAAGTGGTGCTTATTCGATTGCATTTGATGGTTTTCGTTACTTATACATCATAAACAAGATGTTTGACCTCAGTTATATATCTCTCATCATCTGTGCAGTAGCAGCTTTAACCTACAATAGTACTCGTATGGATAACAACTACGGCGAAATTAACTAGGCTTACCAATGTTGTATATTTTTCATATTATGTTTGCTAATGCTATGAAAGCAAAAACGTGATGAACATGGAATTACTTTATGAAGCGATTGGTTCTGAATTGCTAGTAGACGTTCCCAAGGTCTTACCACAATCATCATCATGTTTTATTAGATCAAATCTTGTTGACTTTCTTTAAATTATCGTTTTATGTAAATGTGTAAACAATGTACACATTATGCAATATCTAGAAGACAGCACTAGACTTGCAAAAGTGATGACAAGCTAGGAAAGACTTTACGAGAAGAAACAAAACACATTTTTGAGTGGCTTGATCTTACGAATATGTGGTGTCGCAATATTCTTTAGTTGATTTTCGCTCTCTTTCATGTATCCACTTGAGGCTTAATGCCTTTAAATATAATGTCCAGATCAATCCATCAATGCAATTGTCATGTCTTATAGCCTTCATTTGTTATAAGCCGGTTTGCAATTAGATAGAACTAACGTGTTTTAAAACAAAGCCATTTGAGTTAGTTTCAAATAATAACTATCAATGTGTATTCAAACAAACACTCGCGCTAATTACCTATGCCAAGGAGTGTTTTTGCCGATGTGTATTGGTGTGTCTGTTTGCTAATTCTGAACGAACATTTTTGGGAAAGATGCATGATTTGGGTGGTGATTCGGATCAACGTCGTGATCCAGGATAGTTTTAAAGGCTTCTTATTATTGGTAAATATGGCATATAGCTACATAATGCTACGTACCTAGATAGTTGACCACACACGAGAGAGTTGAGGCACCTTGTCGACATTCCTATTGGATGGAATTCTAGTGATCTAAATATGTTTTATTAATTGGTATTTCTATGGAACATCTGAGTTAAATGTTTGACTAGTTGCATAAAGGCTTTAGACATACTGTCCGATTACAAATATTGTTTTCTAAATTAGCTTTTATTATGTGTTACACTGATTAACTTATGTTATACTTTATTCTACCTTTTGATTCGTGTTCATACTGACATTGCAATAGCTTTTGACATACATACAGTCCGATTATAAATATTTATTTCGAAATTTAGCTGTTATAACGTGTTACACTGATTAACTGAATATGTTAAACTTTATTCAACCTTTTGATTCGTGTTCATACTTACATGTACATTGCAATAGCTTTTGACAAACTATTTCAACATTTCATGTACTCCCATTTACCGTCATGTACTTAGGTTATCGTCATATTTTGCGCAGGGAATTATATGTTTATATTCACAATAAGAAACGATATTTTCCAGATCAATGCATTTGTCAAGTAGCGTTCATATATCATAAGCCTATACAGACCAATTGGATACCACCAATTTGCAACATCACAATAACCATGAATAACATATCAAATATATCATGTTCCAAAGTAGCTTTATAAGTATAAAAGCGTGTTTCAAAATCGTGGTGATTACTATGAAAGAATATCGATATTACTTGTAATAGACACGAATTTGGATGCTTGTAATTTCATCATGAAATATTCAAATAACAGGTTTATGGGCGGTTTGCAATTCGAAAGAAAGAACGTGTCTTAAAAAAAAGCTTCCAGAGTTAGACAAAAGCAATAACTATCAATGTGTATTCAAAAAAACGATCGCGCTTATTACCGACACCAAATAGTTTGTGTATTTGCCGCGTTGGTTGGTTTGTCTGTGTACTAGTTATGAACAGACAATTTTAGGGAGTGATTGAAATAGGCCAGGAAAAAAATATTTTGGTGGTGATCCGGATCACCATTAAGATCTAGGATCTTTCTATATGAATATGTATTATTTTAGATATATCGTAATCGCAAACGGGAATATTGGAATGGGCCAAGGAATAGATTATTTGGTTGTGATTCGGATCACCGTCGGATCCAGGATTGTTTTAAAAGATTTAAAGGATTCTTTATTATTGCCATGGGAGATTTGGCACTTTGTTACATAATGTTATGAAATTCATTATTTGCAAAACACTTGGGCATGGATGATGAGACAACTTGACGGAGGTCTAAGCTTTTCGAGCGCTTTTTACTTTTCGAAACATGTTTTACTAACTGATAGTTTTATACCTCTGAGATACGTGTATGACTTATAACACAAACGCTTTAGAAATTTGGTTATACTTATTGTTCGACTAAAGCTGTTATATTGGTGTGATTAACTTATGTTAAGCTCTATATTACCGGTTGATGTGTTTCCATCTATACAGTGCTATAGCTTTTGACAAACTAGCATTTCATTTGCTCTAAATCACCATCTTGAACTTGTGTAACCTTTCGTACTCGAACTTGTGCGACTGTTTCCATTCGCGGGGGATTGATTTTGGATGTATATATGAACCATTATTTCTTCATATTGTCAATCTACATTATTTGTCTTACTACATTACTAGTAATTGGCTTCTGATTGTATTTGTTTACAAGACTCTGTGCCAAATACACTACAAACACCTATCACGACGATATGAATGTTTTGAATTATCGTTATATTTTGTGCAGGGAATAATGTGTTTGATAAGGCCTTACTTGAAGAGTATATTCACTTACGTTTTCTAAGAGCTTAACTGCCTTTTAATCACATCAAACCAACGCCCTTAAAAAAACTACAAACTAAGACAGAAAGAAAAGTGTTCGGTAGTTATTTCACTATCATACAGGTTTTCAAAAATCTTTCTAAACCAACCGACCTATTGACGTTATGTCATAGGTATTAGGTTAAAAAACATGAATTTTAATGTATTGATAATATGTCTCATTTTGTCTGCAGTAAAGATATAGCGATGAAATTGAAAATGGAAACCAAGGTATAAATATACCTACCATTCGTACTAATTTGTATTTGAATCATCACTGTGAAGATGTCAATAAATATAAATATGAAATTGGAAAAATAGGTTTAATTTTGTATAATATTTAAGGTCAAAAAGTTTGCTTGGCATTTGCCGAAGTGTAACTTAATTTAGCAAATCAGTCGTAACGACAAAAGTAATGTCGGTGATAAAGATGTCAATGTGGGGGCTATCAAGTAAACGTATACTTATTTAACAATTTGGAGACGACGAATCACATCGATTTAAGAAGCCTGTACAAAATAACCATGCCAAGCACAAGGAACAAACATAGCTTTCCTAACAACAGAAGTGTAAATCAGTCTATGATATGGACAATATGGTGTAGAAATTGTTAGCTTAGCATGTGCCCCGAACACGCTAAAGTAGTCTTGTAAGGCTCGTTCTTCTTCAAATAATACAGTATGAATTCACTTAAAATATGTAAATATGGACTAACGTTACGATAATTATAGACGAGATAACTAACAAATAGTAAATATGCCGTAAACTTTGTGTGCACATCGTGAACTAATACTACAAGATAATGTGTTTGATAAACACATATGCCCCCGGGTGGTGCTGGATAGCCCATTTCTTAGTCCAAATTAGGTTAAGGTCAAGGTGAAAGTGAGATTGGGTGATAGGGGTGAATTGGTATCGGTCCTAAGAAACAACTGTGTAAACTATCCAAGTGTTGTAGTAAGCGGTGTTGGTGCTAGACGAAACGATAACATTCAGAAATGGCACTTTTGAATTATTATAAGTCCAAATTCGGTCAAGGTCAAAGTAAGGTTGTGTGAGATGGGTGGATTGGGGATGGTCATAAGCAACAACTGTGTAAGTATCCAAATGTTGTAGCAAGCGGTGTTGGTGCTAAACGAAATGGTAAATTCTAGTTAACCAAGAAACAGCCCATTTGAATCATTCTAAGTGAAAATTAGTTCAAGGTCAAGGTCAAGGTCAAAGTGACGTTAGATGATATGGTTGGATTGGGAACGATCATAAGTAACAACTGTGTAAATATCCAAGTGTTGTAGTAAGCGGTGTTGGTGCTAGACGAAACGGTTAAATCTAGATAACCAAGAAATGGCACTTTTTCCATTATTATAAACCCAAATTAGGTCAAGGTCAAGGTCAACGTGAGGTTGGGTGATATGAGCGGATTGAGGATGTTTATAAGCAACACCTGTGTAAGTATCCAAGTGTTTAAACAAGCAGTGTTGGTGCTAGACGAAACTGTAAAATCTAGTTAACCAAGAAACGGCCCATTTCAGTTATTTTAAGTGCAAATTAGGTCAAGGTCAAGGTCAAAGTGATGTTGGGTGATATGGGTTGAGAGAAAATGGTCATAGGCCACAAATGCGTAAGTATTCAAGTGTTGTAGTAAGCGGTGTTGGTGCTAGACAAAACGGAACAATCGACTTAACCTCGTCACGGACAACCGGAAAGACGGATGGAAGGACGGACAGAAGGACGGACGGAAAGACGGACAGGACAATCATTACATGCCTCCCGCATCAAGATGCCGGGAGCATAAAAATACAAAAACAAAAAACAACAATAATCATTTGTGTTTTACATAAAAGTGTCAATTATTCGATGAAACGCCCAACTGGGCAGAACGCAAGTGAAGGGTCCTATTATGACAGCCTGGTTGTTGCAATAAATACGTGTATCAGTACCGGATTAGACTCTTAATTGCATTTTACTTGTACTTACTGTATTATTAGTGTTCAAAATGGCGTTTTTGCGTAAGGTGTAATAAAGGAAAGATGAATGCACTTAATTGTATTTAAACGATTACAATATACAATATAATTAAAAAATAGTGGCAATCATTAATTAGAATGTAGTAAGAAATATTTAAATAAACTGTTAATGAAGTAAATGATTAAAACGTTTTGGGTATGTATACAAAACAAGCGTTGAAAGATTACGCTGCGTAACGCTTTGTATTGGTATTTGACTTTTAAAAAATATCAAAATTATAGAAACAATCAATGACTTCAACGATATCATAACTGTAAAATTAACCTTAATATTTTAAACGAGGACAATTACGCTTTAGCTTGTATTCACTAAAAATATTCACATCGCTACGCTCACATACTCCTGCTTATATGAATGAACGATAACCTACGTACATTTGAACAACCGTGCAAACTACCTACGGGTTGCTTAATTACAAAATCGGTAAATATTCGCTGTGGTCATAAATTTGCTCAATGGCGAGAGCGCAAAAAACTCGAAATTTAGACCTCCGCGAAAATTAGTAATTCCACATTACAGTGAAAAAGAAGGATTTGATCAAGAAAGATCAACATTTTGCGTTTTGTGATTCAGGTTTAAGTTATATTTTTGTGTAGTTATATCATGTATATGAGAACGGAAATGGCAATATTGAAAAACAATTTGAAGAAAATAATGTAAATGTTGTCGCCAAAGCATATAATTTGCCAGACAATGCCAGAAGTTTGTTGTAATAATGTATCCTTGCAAATGTGCATTGAAGACGCCCTTTCATATGTCTGAACAGACTGGATCCAGAAGGCGTACACGGATCACGTAGAGACATTTGTAGATAGATATAACCCATTTGGTGATGGAGTCTTACGTTACATTACTGACTAAGCAACATGATTTGATTCCCCGGTGATCTATATCGCTCTTTATTCGATATTGATTTAAAACAATATTTTTGATTCATTAAATTGCATTGTTAATTTTATTATAAAGAACTGTTTGTTAACTAAAAGTTACAGACCCTGATGCCAAATATAATATAAATAGAACACCAGAGACATCAGCAGGAGAGAACCCTTATTAACATCCGCATGTCCTTTATTTGAGGCAAGCGACCAGTTGCATACACAACACAATACAAAATATAAAAACATAATTAAAATCGGGGTCTCCGCCTTGGAACTGTCAATGCAACGCATTAAGGGTTTAACACTTACTAATTTTCGCAATTAACGTATTATTCAGTATATGCTACACAAATAATTTAGTGCCATTTGAACGCTCGTCAAATATTGAGTTCAAGAATGGAACAACATTCGTCTTTCATGTTAACTATTGAACCTAAAATTAGGTTCTCGAAAATTCGTATTTGTTATTCAAATAAAATAGCACGCTTTTTTCGTTGTCAAAAAATACCTTACACGTCAACTATCGGTGTGATTATTAATCCTCTACAAAGTTGAAAAGAATGGTGACATGTAAATAGCTATTGACAAACATGTATGACATTGAATTCTTATAAAATATATTTCATCTATAGGCTGACTAATGCAAATTACGTGTAAGTCATTTTTTACGTTTTTAGCGATAGACTAATCGAGAAAAATATAATTGAACATTGGTGAAGACTTGTATTACTAGGACAAATAATATGTTCAAATCAGGTTCGTGATTTTAACCTAGGATCACTAAAAACCTATTCAAACTTAAGTAATGATAACGGCGCCGATTTCCATTATTGAAAAACGGTCCATACAAGGAACACAGAGGCAACGGTAGGAACAATTAACAACTATTTATCAATCATGGATTGTGCTATGCGCGCTATTTTAGGTTCTAGATTGTTGTCACTTTTATTGGTACCTGTCAATTATATGTAGACCACGTATTATTAAATTCAAAGAAGATGTTTGCATTAATTGAGTTTAGACGAATTTATTTTGTATATAATATAATATATTATATGTTGCTTTATGATATAACGTGTCCCGGCTGATGCAAATGGAGTATTATTAGTTTTGTATATGTAAATATCAACTTTCAATTCGCTGAGTTACGTTGTCAGTATGTTCACATCTGCGATGAACATTATATATGCAAAGAATAAATGACAAGGAGAGCGCAGACCTCCACCAAGGCAGCTAATCACACCATGTGCTGAGCAACTATTGAGTTATGCAGCATAATATGACACTTTGCACGATCTTCAAATAAAGAGTTCTTTAAACAATTGCTGGTTACTAAGAGTAGCAAAATTAAATCATTTCTTCACTTGAACATTTCCAAATTTTTCAGTAAAGATCATGAAAGTTAGTTTTTAATTTTTTTGCATTAATTTGTCTTCTAACAAACCGACAAATAAACAATAAAGAGCCAGCAAACACATAAGCATTTTGTCCTAGACCACCAGGAAAGAGTTTCAACGTTATTCGCATAACATAAATAAAGGATGTAAACTGCTAAAATACTGCTGATGTACATGATGTACAATTATTTAGCGATTTCGAGCGAAGACGTTAATTGATTAAAGAAATCTCTTCACTATAAACGCATACCCTCGGTGAAATAGACCTGATTGTATAACAGCAGACAACATCAATAAGTCTGCGATGTACACGCTAAGCCGTAGGAATTGTCAGCTGCACATGTGACCAGATGGTGCCGTGAAAATTATAACACGAGAGATACGAATAATTCAAAGATTTGCTGACATACTTTCATGGTATATTACATAGAGTTATCTTACACTAATGATAAAAACATCCATTAAACAGACATGTAATAATGACATGCACGTATACTAAATTCTCTTTTATATACAGAGGTAATGCAATAATTTCATAATATTTAAAAACATACAGTTACTATATCTGTTAATACAATTTCGTCCCTTGAAAGCCAAAAGGTGCTATCAGCATATGCGATAAGAAGGCTGATATGTCCTTCTGGCTTTCAAGAGACGATATGCATGTATATACAGTTATGCACATTTTCTGCCTATGAACATTAAAATAATGTGTATCGTGAATTTAGATATACCTATCTTTGGTGTTAGAAATTAAAATACATGATTTACTCTACTATAAGGAGAACAATTGCGTATTTTAGCCCAACCATATATGTTAGATATCAAAATCAATTAAACTGCGTATGTTTAAACACAGTTACTCAGCTCATAAAATAGTGTACCTTGATGATTTTAGATTGCATGTTTAGACATCCGTAGACAGCTATTACACCAATGACCATGGCTTAATATGTTGTTTCGTGGGCGACATTGCCAGAATCAAATCCCCGGTGATCTATATCGCTCTTTCTTTGAAATATGTATTGACTGAAAACACATTCAGTTCAACGAACATTTTCTCAGAGACTTCACTAAGATAGTGGCTAGAGTGAGAAGATGCCGTCGTCAGATATCGGTCGTAACTCTACTGTGTTTACAAACGGTGTTTGTATTGCCACAACATACAACAGTTAGAGTAACATGTCCTTTCAAAAGTACGTACAATAACGATATAAAGGTACACTACTTAGCCAGATATCTGCACCATTACAATTAATAATATTCAAACGTCATAGTTTATACTTATTAGAAGAACGTGAGTTTGATAATAACCCACACACCAGACATTAGGGTTTACATTAAAATGTGACATAACATTTAAAAATATTAAAACTGAAAGGTGAGATACTATTTAACAAAAGGAATTTAAATATTTTTGATTCTAAATTAGTAATTGCAATTCCTTTATACACATGACGAACATAATTGTATATTCACAACCGTTTAATGTTCGTTTACGAGTGCATATTATTATTACAAATTGTACCAATTACAATTTGATATCAATTTTTAATTATACATATTTGTATGATTTTAACCTTATATAATTAATCACGGTATAGTTCGTTGCTAATCAAAATACGCGGTATTGCTAATTAAAATATGTTAGCTTCGTAAGTATTGTTTCCATTCCAAATATTTATTATATCTCAACGATTGGAAGAAATACAAAATCTTCCAAAGCATGCCCAAGTTTGAAATTTCAAACAATCTCATATTTCAGTACCTCCGGAACTATAAGAGATAAAATGTGAGAAGAATATTCCTTAAAAAGTATATAAATCCTGGAAAGTCCGCCCAGGAATAACACAGTTTTATGCAAAGACAGTTTAGCAATTTGTGAGAATGACAACTTGATTTTTTACTGAACATATATTGGGTCATTGCGTTAAAAATGACATTAAATCACAAATATTGAACATATTATTAAGTCAGAATGTTAATTTTTAAACAATTTTGTAATAATTACAGCACATGACGGTTAGCTATCTCAGTATATGCCCAAAGGCATCCGAAGAATGTGTGATAATAAAAGACCAGTTCTTAGTAAATCTTCAAAGATTCCAATCTGTGTTTTGATACGTCTTTGCTTCTTTTCAGGACCTGAAACTGATTTCATGACTTTTATGCTTTAATAACAGGTGTAACTAGCATACTTGTCCAATTGACGTTACGACAGAGCCAAGTTAAGCACGCCCACCGATTTCAAGGGAGACTACTCTGTTTATGTCCGTCAAAAAACAAATTGGCATCACGAGTCGCCGGTCGGTTCGTATTTCAAGCACAAGCCACATGCTATTGTGTCGGCCTTTTCCGATGAAAAAATGAAGCATGACCGTTTAGGAAATCGTGAAATTCACGGAAAGATCTACCATACCAGTACAGTAGTGTCGGAAAGTAAACATGTTGATAATGTGATCGACATCAACGGAAACGCGTTTGACAGAAGCTTACTGCAAATGTAAACAAAAAAAACAAAAACGTTTCGTTATTATATTGCGAGTGTGTGATGTTTTTGTTTTCAGTTACATAGGCCTAATATAAATTATTATAACTTACCTTTGATACTTGCTTGTGTTTTCCACAGTTGCATTTGACCAAGACGACTAACAGACAATGTCTGCGGTAAGTTAAAACCACAAGGCATTGGAGCTTGTCATCTTGGTCCACACCGTATTTTATCATCCTAAATATTGATTGCTCCTTAGCTTTTTTATTCATTCCAAACATAAGGTCGATGCTATCACTTGTTAATGTTGCTAAGCTCGCATAGCCTCCCTTTGTTTATACGTTGTATTGCTGTCTTTGACGGTTCTCTAATTGCAAAATAAATCCATTTTACCCTCAAATATTTAATTGCAATTGTTCATTAAACACATGTTTTTATATGTAGGCCCCTGCCTAAGTATTTATATCCGGTAATCACACTAAAGTTTTTCAGAATTAATGAAGTGTAGCTACAGTACAGCGTTCTTTATTTTTTACCCGGACGCCATTTTGTATTGATTTTTTCGTACACATTGCGGTCACTTTTAGATTCTTAGTTGGTCGTTTTGTGTCCGATCGGCACATTAACGAACGTCCGTCCAAGATTGGAAACTCCTTCTGTCAGTCTTAAAGTTGAAGTCGATTTCATGAAGTGAGCAGTAGAACAAATCAAGATGCTCCCGAAAAAATGTAAACTTTGACATTAATACCGTGTTGAACCAATATAGAAAACATTTACGTATAAGTAATCCCTTTCTGAACATTTGTTCACTGTACATTTTCGATAGTTTGACATTTTAACGCAGGTCTACGAGTTTAATTATCTTGAAATCTCCTACACCACTTGTGCTTTTACATCCTGTGACTGTGTAAACTAAATCTACGTCATCATTACTTGTATGCACGTTATTTTTAGAATCTAGGAATTCCGAAGAACTGAACGGACTTTCACTTTTACTTTTTCTAAAGGTTACACGCCACCAAAGGGTGACTACAAAATATAACAATTACTGAAATATCAGACATGTTGGTAATTTTGACGGACAAAATGGCGGATGAAACACTTGCTTATCAGTTCTGCGATCTGATTGGCTAATCGACCTGTCAATCGTAACGTCAATTATAACAACATTCATATATTTGCTGTCTGAAAAATATTGATAGACAATTTGAGAAAAGCAAACCATTTGGAAATAAATTATTGTGATATAGAAAAGTAAATCAGTGTAATCCGCTTGTTGTCTAAAGCGGATTATACTTTTTTATTCTGCATTAAGTGTTTTTTGTTCACGTTGAGGATATTTCTTTCGTTGGTCTGTAAAGCCGATTTTCTCGATATTAGCATATATACGTTCGGTAAGTCATATTCGTCCAAATATCCAATAATTACGTTTATACACGAAATTATATTTATCAAAACTCATTTCTGAGTTCGTGAAATTAGGTTAATGATTGAATCACGTGACGTGCAGCGTGCTGATGCAAATCATTCGGGAATAAATGAATGTATTTTTTTACAAGTCCTTCTTGGTAATAAATTATTTAACTATTCAATTCGCCTATGTCTATGGCTATGTTTTCTACTTTAATTGTGTGTAAATTATTATATAATTTCTTAAGAATAGTGATTATTTATACCTTGGATGATAGATAAATCATTGGAAAACCAAATGACCACATGTTTCTATTATTCAAAAATTATCACATAATTTTCAACTAAATATTAACTTTTAAACACATAATATGAAACATTCATAGGTCATATACATAAAACTTTGGCCATCGTCTAAACTTTTTTTTTTTGAGTGGCTGTGACTATTAACAGAAATGTGTATATTTATTTCAACGTCTCTGGTTATTTTATGAATATAAATATCAATTTGATATTCTCTGATTTCTTTATGTAAGACCTAATTTGAACATTGAATGTACTGTGGGTAAACGAATCCACGTTATAAAACCTTCTTCCCGTCTGGTAATAAGTAATGTAACTTCCCCGCATCCAACTATGCTGATGTTTAAGTGGAGAAATGCCTTACGAATATTAAGATCAGACCAAATATCACAAACCAGGCTAGTAGCAGAAACAATTCAAAGTATAATAAATCGTTTTTCAAAGACGCGAAATGATCAAACCAGTATTAGTCATTTCAATCGTTCTCAAATGTAATGAAAACATGCAAATCAGTCATCAAAAATGATTCACGATTGGTATCAAATAATTGTTTTAACGATTGGGAATGTTTGATTAGTTCAACAGTTTAAACACTTATTATAAAAAGTAAAACTAAACAAAAACACTTGAGGACAACGTTCTCAAACTAATTTTTATTTAAAAAATATTGTATTTTCTTGATTTAAGTGCTTTTATTGATCAGAATGTGAAAACATCGACTGATCGTCTAATAGAAAACATGTAATATGCGAACAACATATATTTGACATAAGTAATTAAGCAAAAGAATGATATCGTGCAGATCTATGCGACTGGAAGAAGCCTTTATGTGCCATCAGCCTATACAGACCAATTCAATACACCCCAATCGACAACATCACAGTAACCATGTATGATATATCATGTTCAGGGAGCTTTAGAGCTTTAAAATAATGTTTCAGAATAGTGGTGATAAATTACTTTACTTAACACCTTGTCTTCAGACGATATTGGCTGTTGTAACATACTTGTGTTGGTTAAATGTCGAGATATGCATCTATTCAAAATCTCCTGCTTATGTGGGATTTACTGTGAAACAATACCGATATATCAGCAAATAGACACGAATGAGGTATAGGGAATAAAGAACAATGCTAATAAGATCATCACGGAATATTAAAACAAAAGCCTTATTAAGCAGTTAGAAATTCAGAAGGAAAACGTTTTTTATTGGTCAATTATCTGAGCTATTATCGACATTGTTGCATGTAATGTGTTAATCAAATGTACGCATATCAATACATGTATTATATATTAATGATTATCAAATTCCAGCTGCTTCGGCAGTGGAGAAATTAGTATTTATCATGGTCAGACTATTTTTGACAAGTGACTTATTAAACATTTAGCGTGCAGCAAAGTTTCAAACTCAGACCACTGCGATGGTAAATAAAGGTATATTAATTTTACCATCTTTGCATGGCAACTTGTCGTTTCATCAACATTAAAAGTGTTATCTCTTAAAACAAAGCCTACCGAGTTAGTCAAAATTTATAACGATCACTGTGTATTCAAGCGAACAATCCCACGTATTACCTTCGCCAAGGAGTTTATGCTTGTGTCGGCGTTGGTGTGTTTGTCTGTTTGTTTGTTAGAAAGTTTAGGCAAAACATGAACGGAGTTGCATGACACTTTCTGGAACAGTATTCATTTCAATTCAATTGGTTTATTTGCTACATGGCAACCGGCATAGACATGCACAGACACCTGTAAATATACATCTTATTATAGACAGATATAGTGGTTAAACAACTCATACTATCAAGTAAACAAAACGTTTCGTCGTTTGAAAGCGTACTAAATATACATAGCAATGCTTCTTATAACATTTTCATCACGTGAGGTCACATCGTCGAAAACGAACGTTCGCTCAAATACGCTGTGCGTTTTTATAAGACCGTGGGAGATTTTGCTAGAAAACTTCGCACCCATGAATAATTATGAGACACATCATTAGTTCCGTGTCATAGACTGCACGTAAAAACCAACCATGAAACGGCGCGTTATTAGTACAGTTAAGGAATCATACTTACAGTTGTTTTGCTCCTGGTCCCCGATTTGAAAGTATAACATGAGTAGTGTACCGATTAGAAAGTAGTTTATTTACACAGAATACCATCCACAATGCAGTTCAAGTGTATTTCAATGTTACGTGTAATTCTATGTACTGTTCAGGACGTGGTTCATCATTATTCGGTAGATCACTTTTGTTTCCGCTCTCGAAGTCTAACGCCCCCAAGGTATTGTGAAGTTATGGCCCTTGAATTATCTAAAGATGGCCTTTTTAGCCGTTTCTACTCTCTAAATCCAAGATGAATGCACTTAATTGTAATAAAACGATTGCGATGAACAATATATCTAATAAATTAGTTGCATGCATTAATGGGAATGTAGTAAGAAATATTTAACTAAACGGTTAATGAAGTAAATCATTAAAACATTAGGGTATGTATACAAAACAATAATTTTAAAAATTACTCTGCGAAACGCTTTGTATTGGTATTTGACTTTTACAAAATATCAACATTATAGAAACAGTCGATGACTTCAAAGAGATCATAACTTTAAAATAAACCTTAATATTTAAACGAGGACAATTACTTTTTAGTTTTTATTGACTAAAAATATTCACATCACTACAATCACATACACCTGCGTATTTTTATGAACGTGTACCTACGTACATTTGAACAACTGTGTAAACTTCGCAGGGATTGCTAAATTACAAAATCGGTAAATATTTGCGCAATTGCGGGAGCGCGAAAAAGGCGAAAATTAGACCTCCGTGGATCCACAGAAGGGAAAAAGGGGATTTGATCAAGAAAGATCACCAATGTGCGTTTTGAGATTGAAGTTAAAGGTTATCTATGTTTGTAGACATATAATGTATAGGACAACAGAAATGGCAATATTGAAATACAAGTTAAGACAAATATTATATTTATATCTCTTTGTATCACACTCTGTCAGCAATTGATCTTAACACCTTAAAACGTTGTACAAATATTAAACTCTTAAATCAAACAAGTCTGTAATTTTAAGATTTTTAATTATTTAACAGCTTATGTTTAATGTAAATATTTACGTATTGTACGTATCTTCCTTTGCCGCAAAATAAATATTTCGTTAGATATGGTTTCATAAATGTGTATTATACAAATATTTTGGCTTCGTTTTTTACAGGGGTTACAAAGCATTTACTTTTAATATGTGATTACAGACTTCCTCATGTCTTATCGGAAAATATAAACACCATAATGATTGTATTTGCCAATGCCAGAACATTGTTGTAACAATGTATCCTTTCAAATGTGCCTTGTAGACGCGCGTTCATATGTCTGAAGACATTGGATCTAGAATGCGTACACGGATCATGCTTAGAGAGACATGAATAAAATTATGAAGTTCAATACATTCCATTGTTAATTGTATTATAAAAGAATTCTTTGTTAAATAAAAGTTGCAGTCCATGATGTTTAATATAATATAAATAAAAAACATAGAGACATTACCGAGAGAGATACCCGTATTAACATCCGCAAGTCCTTTGTTTGAGGTAAGTGACCAATTGCCTATACGACATAGTACAATACGCACAACACAACACACAACATAAAAATGAATAAAACTGGGGTCACCGCCTTGGAACGGTCAATGCAATGCACTGGGTTTAACACTTAATAATTTTCGTGATTAACTTATTCTTCAGTATATGCTACAGAAATATTTTAGTGTCATTTCAACGCCCTTCAAATATTAAGTTCAAGAATGCAACAGCATTCGTCTTTCATGTTAAGTATTGAAAATAAAATTAGGTTCTTGAAGATGTTTCGGTAGTAAATCGTATTTGTTATACTAATAAAATAGCTCGCCTTTACAAAAATATCTTACATGTCAACTATCCGTGTGATTGTTAATCCTCTACAAAGTTGGAAAGAATGATGAAATGTAAATAGCTATAAACACGCATGTATGATATTGAATTGTCATAAAATATATTTCATCTATAGACTGACTAATGCAAATTACGTGTAAGTCATTATTTACTTTTTGAGCGATATATTAATCGAGAAAAAATATAATTGGACATCGATGAAGATTTGTTTGACAAATAATAATCAAGTGAGTGATTTTTAACATAGGATAATTAAAAAACCTATTCAAACTTAAGCAATGATAACGGTGCCGATTTCCGTTATATTTTAAAAACGGTCCATACAAGGAACACAAAGAGACAAATGTAGAAAAAATTAACAGCTATTTATCAATCATGGATTGTGCTATGCGCGCTATTTTAGGTTCTAGATTGTTGTCACTTTTATTGGTACCTGTCAATTATTTGTAGACCACGTTGTATTAAAGTTCAAAGCAGACGTACTGATTTTTGCATTAATTGAGTTTAGACGAATTAATTGTGTATATAATATAATATGTTATATGTTGCTTTATAATATCATGTGTCACGGCTGATGCAGATGGAGTACAAATAGTTTTTATATTTGAATAAAATCAATTTTCAACTCGCTGAGTTACGTTGTCAGTATGTTCACATCTACGATAAATACAAAGAAGAAATGTCTAGGGCAACGCAGACCTTCGGCGCCAAGGCAGCTATGCAAACTTATCACACCATGTGTTGAGCAACTATTGAGTTGCAATTTTCCCGATCTTCAAATATTAATAAAGAATTCTTTAAACAATTCCTGGTTACTAACATTAGCAAAATTAAATCATTTTGTTCACTTGACCATTTCCAAATATTTCAACAAAGTTCATGCAAGTCAGTTTTTAGTTTTTTGGCATTAATTTGTCTTCCAACAAACCGACAAACAAACAATAAAGACCCAGCAAAAACATACGCATCTTGTCCTAGACCACCAGGAAAGAGTTTCAAGTTATTAGCATAACCTACATAAAGGATGTAAATGTTAAAATATTGCCGATTTACATGATGTACAATTACTTAGCAATTTCGAACCGAGACATTTCATTGATTAAAGAAGCCTCTTCACTATAAATGCATACCCTCGGTGAATTAGACTTGGAGCAGCAGGCAACATCAATCAGTCTGCGATGTACACGCTAAGCCGTAGGAATTGTCAGCTGCACATGTGACCAGATGATGCCGTTAAAATTATAACAAGGGAGATATTAATAGTTAAAAGATTTGCTGGCATACATCCATGGTACATTACCGAGTGTTATCTTTCAGTAATGTTAAAACATCCTTAAAAAGAAATGTACTTCCAAAATATACGTATACTGAATTATCTTTTATATACGGAGGTAATGCAATAATTTCATAATTTTTCAAAACATACAGTTACTTCATCTGCGAATACAATATAAATGTAAATACATGCATGCATATGTTCTGCCTATGAGCAATGATATATTGTGTACCATTAGTTTATAAACATTTAGATAAACCGATCTTTGGTGTTTAAAATTAAAATACACGATGTACTCTATTATCAGGAAAGCAATTGCGTATTTTAGCCCAAACATATATGTTAAATATAAAAATTAATTAAACTGCGCATGTTTAAACATAGTTACTCAGCTCGAAGAAGATTTTACCTTCATGATTTAAGTGTGCATGTTACAGCTAGTAGACAGCTATTATACAATGAACATGGCTTAATATGTTGTTTTGTTGGAACATTGCCAGAATTCAATCCCAGGTGACCGATATCGCTCTTTCCTTGACAAATGTATTGATTTAAAACACATTCAGTGCGACCAACATTTGCTCAGAGATTTCACTAAGATTGTGGCTAGCGTGTGAAGATGCCGTCGTCCGTCATCGGTCGTAACTCTTCTGTGTTTACAAACCGTGTTTGTATTGCCACGAGTGTAAATATCAATGTTCTATGATCACGAATGAAATAAAATACGATGTAACACCGATATCAACAAATTTTCTTTTTATTTTATGCTTTTGGACAAGAAATAAATTAACTTGCGCGAGATAAGCTTAAACGTCATTAGTTCGTGTATTCTGACGTCATAAAAATGACGTCATAAATGATTCCAAAACTTTCACTCGTGTTATAATGTGTTTTATGTAAACACATGCATGTACATACTGTACATGTATATGAATTTGCGAAGGGTTGTAAACCACTACTTGTAAATCGATGCTTTGCATGGAAAAATAGTCCGTTTTATGTTATATTTTCTTTGCTCCAACAGTGAAACTATGCATTTTTATTTCACTAATAAAATTTGACAATTCACTGAAAAGCATATAATAAAAAAGCTTGCACTATCACGCGGCCCAAGTTTGAAATTTGGCAGATATAAGAATAATTAAACTCCGTAGACATCACCAGGATAGGAACCCTTTTTAACATCCGCTAGTAATTTATTTGAGGCAAGTGACCAATTTCCTTTACAATACAGAATATTACGCACAACACAGCACGACATATAAAACATAAAGTCTCATACATCAATACTTCCGGAACTATTGAAGATTAAATTAAAGGTTTGTCTTACAAATTAAACTTGATCCAGGAACATCCGCCCAGGAATAACACAGTTTTATGCAAAGGCAATTTGTGAGAATGGCAACTTGATTTTTTACTGAACATATATTGGGTCATTGTGTTAAAAATGATATTTAATCACTAATATTGAACATAAGTCTGAATTTTTACTTTTTAGCAACTTCGTAATAAATACTGCACATGGCGGTTAGCCATCTCAGTATGTGTCAAATGTTGATAAAATAATTTAAAAAAAGGCATTCAAATGATGCGTGATTATAAAAGACAAGTACTTCGTAAATCATCAAATACTCCGATCTCTGTTAAGATACGTCTCTGCTTTTTCTCAGGACTAGAAACCGATTTCGTTACTTTTAGTTATTTTAACAACAAGTTGTAACTAACATACTTGTCCAGTTATTACAATATGTATATATTGTCTGTCTGAGGAACATTGATAAACAATTTCAGAAAAAAATATTTGGAAATAAATTATTGCGATATATACAAGTAAATCAGTTTAACGTGCTTGTTGTCTAAAGCAGATTTTGACATCATATTCGATAATTGCTCTATAGACAAAGGACAACATTATCGTGTTAAACGTCCCAATAAACAATGCATAAAGAAATCCCAATTCTGAGCGGAGCATAGTAAAATATAGTTCTCATTACAATTGCAAAAAACATATTTGTCAAATCATGTTAAAATCGAAATAATGTTCGCCTTATCGTTGTTTATCGGCCAATAAACAACTCTTTGTCGTTCTGGTTCGCGGCTATTAAACCATTTAATTCCTACTCACCAGAACTTCAAATCCGTGTTTATTGGCCGATAACTAACGATAAATCGATAATTATTTCTTAATTATAATTTGTAAGGCTGCATTCAGTGTTCTGTTTACTTTGAAGATACTACTTTCGTTGGTTTTTAAAGCCGATGTTCTCAAAATTAATATATATACGTTCCATAAAGCCGTATGACCTTGATGAGCATTGCCTTCGCCGTAAATATTAAATATTTGTCACCCAAAGTAATTTTAAGCACATAAAGTAAATCGTCCAATATCCAATAATTACATTTATACACGAACTTGTATTTAACAAAACTCATTTCTGAGTTCGTGAAATTAGGTTAATGATTGAATCTCGTGACGTGCAGCGTGCTGATGCAAATCATTCGGGGATAAATGAGCGTATTTTTTACAAGTCCGTCTTGGTAATATATTATTATTCAATTTGCCATCTATGGCTATTTTCTCTTCTTTAATTGTGTGTGAATATTTATATTTAATTCCTTGAAAATAGTGAATATTTACAACTTAGATGATTTATAAATCTTTGGAAAACCAAATGACAACATCTTTCTATTGTATAATCATAATCACATATTTTTCAACTAAATATTAACTTTTAAACACATGATATGCAAAATTCATAGATCATATACACAAAACTTTGGCAATTATATATCTAATTTTCTCCAGCGTGGCAGTGACTATTAACAGGAATGTGTAAACAAAATTAAATGTCTACGTTTTTTATGAAAAAAAAACCCCTGATATTTCCTGATGTCTTTATGTAAGACCTGATTTGAACATTAATGGTACTGTTTATACGAATCCACCTCATACAACCATCTTCCCGTCTGGTAATAAGTAACGTAACTTCCCCAAATCCAACTATGCAGATGTTTTAGTGAACAAATGACGTACGGTGTTGCAACTGAATGGCTTGTTTTATAAGGATGTAAATACAATCCAATCATATGTTTAACCACATACTGTATTTACTAGTATACTGTAAATGGACGTGAAATGCGCTAAACATTCTACTAGTAATCACTAAGCATTGATTTATATGGAAATCAAATAGCATATAAATAGCATGGGGATATATGATGTTCACATAAAACGTATAGCACGTAATAAGTAATAGAAATTTCGTTAAATATCATAAATCATAATAACTGTTAAATAATGGGGTTTTGTGTAATGGTCTGTAAAGTTAATAGTTTAACACTCCATTGTTACGCCGTTAATAAAGTGTGTTTTCAGAAAGTAATATAAGCACGTTTTTAATATGACGAATTATTAATATTGTACGCATGTAAATTAAATTAAACTTTTATTCAGAAAAATGAGAGATTGCGTCATTACGCGCTCGTGAACTTTGGCGAGTTATTTTGCACTCGTGCAAATAACCGGCACTACCTGTAGTGGCACGATAGCTAAAGGTTATTGATTTTTTTCCTGTACAAATTTGTTACTATTTATAGTAAGGTATATAATAATGGATACTATTTAATATAAAAATACTGATCCTCCAAATAATATGTTTATAAACATTTGCATTATTTGTTTGCCGATCAACGTCGCACATCGGATTAAATCAGAATATTCCACCTTTCATTTGGCGAGGTAAACAATATTCTGAATAAAAAAATAAGTTTCCGTTTCGTTGTATTGAAAATGTCAACTATAAATTGGAATTAAAAGTAGTCAAAGGACATGTTTTCGTTCTTACTCCTATGTACACAAATTAAGAATATATCAACTAGGTTTACCGTTGATGTATTTTAATATTATTTTTGCTAATGATTATACAGAAAAAAAAAACGTGAATAATAAAGGATTTACTTCATCAAGATTGCTCTGTCCTTGCTATAAGACGTTTTGTGAACAGTCAGCAATCGACATTATGCATATGGTTAAAATCAAGGGTTGTTGAATACGTTCTTTAAAATTATTAAGCAAATTCGTCAATAATGTGCAAATCATACAATATCCAGGAGAACCCATTTTGAGATTGCTTTAGTATGTGTTTAACTTATTAGTCACAAGAAGAGAAATTTAACGAGAACCGGTTTAATGACTTGCTTTAAAGAATCGTCAACATGATACTACTATTTGAGATCAGCACCATTACACATAGTAACCATAGATAACCTGGTCAGTCTGTGTCCAGCGTCCGGTGTACGTCGTCCGTCGTCATCATTTTACTTCAAACAATTTCTTCTATGAAACCACTGGGTGGATTTTAACCTAACTTGTCAAGAAGGTTTTTGGGATTGTCCTTTACCAAATTCCTTCAATTCATTAAAAGATATTGAAAACTCTGGTTGCCATGGCAGCCAAAAGCTTAAAAACTGGAAAATTTAAAAAATCTTCTTGTCAGAAACCACTGGCTGGATTTCAAAATAGTTTTCACAGAAATGTTCTTTGGGTGACCCTCTACTAAATTCCTTCAAATCATTTTGATTCGTTCAAAAACATGGCCGCCAGGGGGGCGGGCAGTTTTCCTTATATGGCTAATTTTAAAATTTTAAAAATCTTCATGTCTGAAACCACTGGCTGGATTTCAAAATAATTTTACAGAAATGTTCCTTGGGTGACCCTCTACCAAATTCCTTGAAATCATTTTGATTCGTTAAAAAACATGGCCGCCAGGGGGCTGGGCAGTTTTCCTTATATAACTATATTGAACATTTTAAAAATCTTTAAGTCTGAAACCACTGGCTGGATTTCAAAATAATTTCACAGAAAAGTTCCTTGGGTGACCTCTAACAAATTCCTTCAAATCATTTTGATTTGTTAAAAAACATGGCTGCCAAGGGGCGGGGCAGTTTTCCTTATATGGTTATATTGTGAACTTAAAAAATCTTCTAGTCTGAAACCACTTGCTGGATATCAAACTAATTTCACAGAAATGATCCTTTGTGACCCTCTACCAAATTCATTGAAATCATTTTGAATTGTTAAAAAACATGGCCAAGGAGTGTATGCTGGAGTCGGCGTTGGTGTGTTTGTCTGTTAGCTAGAAACTTTAGGAAAAACATGAACGGAGTTGCATGACACTTTCTGGGAAAGTATTCAATTCAATTCAATTGGTTTATTTGTAACATGGCAAACGGCATAGACATGCACAGACACCTGTAAATATTCATCTAATTATAGAAAAATATAATGGTTCAACAACTCATACCATCAAGTTAACAAAACGTTTCGTCATTGAAATCATACTAAATATACATAGCAATGTTTCTTATAACATTTTCATCACGTGAGGTCACATCGTCGAAAACCAACGTTCGCTCAAAAACGATATGCGTTTTCATAAGACCGTGGAAGATTTCGCTAGAAAACTTCGTACCCATGAATAATTAATGAGACACACCATTGGTTCCATGTCATAGAATGCACGGAAAAAACAACCAATGAAACGGTGCGTTATTAGTACAGTTAAGGAATCATATTTACAGTTATTTTGCTCCTGGTCCCCAATTTGAAAGTATTACAATGGTAGTGTACCGATAAGAAAGTAGTTTATTTACACAGAATACCATGCGCGAGCGTACACACACAGGTATTGCTCGGTGCACAATGCATTTGAAGCGTATTTCAATGTTACGTGTAATTATATTTATTGGTTAGCACGTGGCTCAACAATTTTCGTGAAAACGAACTTTTGACAGTCAATATGCTCACGGTATATAATGTAGTGTTAATGACATATAACCCGTGGGTTTCGACGATGGTGAATTCATTGCTTTATTAAAATTATTGATTGGAAGGGATTTGTACAAGGTGGCATTAGTGTACTTTACACGAATATCTTCATAGAAAGGACATATAAACAAGAATTGATATTCAGTTTCAGAACCAGATTTACACAATGAACATGGTCGCTCGTTCCGGGCTAAGTTTTAAATATCTCGCTAGTTCTATCATGAGTTAATGCGATAATGATCCGAAAAGGACACGCGTGTCTTAATTTACGAATTATAAGTACGCTAAAATATTTATCCCATTCAAAATCTGCTGTAAACCCTGTATGTGTGTAGCTTTTACAGCCATACTTTCTGCCATTTAAAACATTGGCAAATAAATACCTACATAGGTAAACCCATTAGTACATTGTAATTTTTCACAACAATATAACCAGTTTTTCCCTTGAGGAATTCACCACCGCCAGCCCCCCCCCCCCCCCCGACACACACACACACTTAAAAAACAAACTATACTTTAATGTACATTAACTTTTAGTTTATAGTCAATGTAAATAATGTAGTTTCTATTGCAACCAAGACACATAGTCAGATCATAACTCTACAAAGTCGGCCAAAAAACAACATAACAATTTCAACATCATCTGGCGTCGATAGTACGCCATTTATATGTTTAAGTATTCGTATAACTTGTGTATAAATAGACATAAGAAAGTAGGGAGGGCGAATTTTTTTTTATTGACGTATTTTTTACTCCGACTCTTTTCTACTGGCACTATGTAATGGCTTATTAAAACAAGTATATACGTGCAGATTAAAGACAATGTTAAGTTTTAAAAACAACCTAAGCATCCCTTTTTATAAAATTCTAAATAGATTTATTTAGCATAAGTGCCTTCAAATTGATATACCATTAGCATTAAAGTACTCCTTTTTATAGAATTTAACTTTTCGTAATTCATATTTTTATAACTGTCAATAATATGAATTATTTTTGCAATAAATCACAAATAATTTTGGAAAGGAAAATCAACACTTATCAATGCAGCTGGCATTTTCGTTTGTTTCCATAGGACTTATATTAACACAGATTTTTTTACAAAATATGGAATGCTTAATATTGCACAAGCAAAAGCATCTACGAAACAAAAGTTTAAGTCAACAAATAGACGATATTTATAACGGTTCCCAATCGAAGATTACTTTTTTTTCAAAATTTACACAGTATTTCACAATTTGTGTATATCTGATTTATATAATTAAATCAGAAAAGGAAGAAAGTTACTAGAAATACCGAAATCTCTACCGGGTAACTCTTCTTCCGCTATCTTAAACTGCGGATTCGTTTATTTTTAAGCCGCTATCCATGGGATCTAAACCAATGCATCGTAATTTTAGTAATAGTACTGATGAACGTTTTATGGTGTTTATTCGTCCAAAATCTGTTTCTTGTTTACGAAAGGCATTGTTCAAAAGATAGCAAGTTACCAAAATGTTAAAGATTCACATATTTCAATGGTTAGTTTTTGTATTTTGTTCGGTAACATGTCCATTAGAAACATTTTCTGCAAAGTTTTATTTTTATTAACATATTTCTGGACTGCTTTTTTAAAACCCGGGCGTAATCGTCAAAAATTAGTAAATATATATATTTTTTGGCATTAAATCACATTCGTGGCGGACCATTAGACAACGTAGCGCCGCTTCCTGAGAAACAAATCATTATTTGCTTTATTAATGATATAATCTCGCACTGTCGATGACCCTGTTCATCATGTTCATTAAAATAATGTGTAATCTTGTTCTACAGTTTGATTTGGTACATTAAAAAGTAAATTACAGTAATCATACAAAAAACAATTGGTCACGTGATATTTGTGTTTTACTCGTCTCTTTGCTTTGAAGCTTTGTAAATTTTGCCACACAACGCCTTCTGATTGTCAAAAGAGTTTTATTGATCTTTGACTACGTTTATTTTGAATGCAGAGCGCTTCGCTTTATGAATATTATGATACGCCTTTTTAATTGACAGATAATCATTAAAACTATTAAAATTGTTATTACGTCGAAAAGTACGGAAAAGTACGCAGAGCCAATTCAGTTTTATATTGTTTACATTCTTGGTCAAACCATGTAGAATTTTATATACATACACAACATACACAGCGCCTTCGTTTACTAACTAAATGCTTGCTGCAGTTGATTTTTAAAACATCTTTTTTGACGGGAAAGTAAGTTTTCCTGAAGTAGAGGGTGCAGCTTTTGAACTGTTGCCCCAAGGCCATTAGGCCGAGTTGCCCCCGATCCTGAAGGAAAACAATTTGTGTTCCCAAATGATTATGAAATATCTGTTGTATTACCTACTTCCAATAATAAATAAAATATAACATTCAATTGTTTTAACTTCCATGAAAACTAACATAACGATAGTTGTGACTCACAACTACAAAAAAGAACAATACTTGAATGGGTCCTGCTTGTAACAGTCAGTAGCAGTCAGTGTTACCATAAAGTTACATTGCGCAACGTTCTGCGCAGGTTGCTCCCCTTTGAATAATAATGCAGGCCTCATTATACGGAAAAAACAGTGAAACATCACGAAATGTTGCCTGTTAGGTGGCGCTTGTTTCAGCAAAGCGGTAAACAGTTAAAAACGCTTCATTATCATTTATATAGTAGAGTAGGTAATAATTATTATTGTAAGATTGGGAAAATAGCTACATACTGTTATGTTACTCATTAGTTGTACAACACACTGTGGATGAGCCGCCTTGGCGGAGGTTTGCTCTCTTCTAGCGCTTTCTAGTTTATTAAATATGTTTTTATAATCGATAATTTTATACATATGTTATAAATATATGACATTTGCATTATAATTTACTAGTACATTTAATATGTGTTTCAGACTACTTCACGTGCATGATTGGATAATATCATCATGAGGATGATTTCGTATGCCACAACCAGAAGCTTTTTGTACTAATGCATCCTTTCAAATGTGCGTATGTAGACGCTATTTCACATGCCAGAAACGACTGTATCCAGATTACGTTTCCGGTATCACGTTGCGATATTAGCAGATAGTTATTACTCCGTCTATGATGCAGTAATACGTTGCATTAATGGCTTAATCGCATGATGCAACTCCCATGTGATTAAGTTACATTTTACACGATTGTCTAATCGAAATATATATCATTTGATTCGTATGAAATTAATTTACGCTCCAATCACGTGTGTGGTGGTTATGCTACAAAATGTCGTAATAGAAACAAATGCTGGTCAAAGGACAAAGGCATCATGGCTCAGCTGGTTATCGCGTTGTCACTTTCATTTATGCCTGAGTCTGCAACGCCATTTGTTGGATAATAACTTGGCTTATTTCCAAGCATTTGTATTGATTGGTGCATCGACAATCTTACAATCAATTTTATTATTTATAATATCTATAGTGTAACTATAATTATATATTGAACAAAACACGAGTTCAACGAACTGATTTATATTGTCAATATGTCCCGATGTGTTCACATCTACGATGCACATAGATCTTCTATGTATATATGTAAACTAGAAAGAAATCAAGAGTACAGACCTCCACCAGGCCAGCTCATTACACCCATATGTTGTATAACTACTGAGTTATACCTCATATTGTGACAATGTGTTATATCCCCATTCCCCAAAAAGAATATTTTGAACAATTCCTGGATTCTAGCAGTTACGTCATCACAAACATTAACTCATTAGTTAACTGGAGCATGTCCAACCTTACCTAAAAAGTTCATAGCTATTTTTGTTAATTTGCTTACAAACAAACAAACAAACAAATAAATCAACTCCGGCAATAGCATTACATCCACGTAACCAGGAAATAATTTCAAAGTCACTAACACTACCAGTAAAGCGGATGCTTGTGCAAGGATATTGGGGTGTACATGATGAATATTTACTTAGTAATTTTGAGCCGAAGAAAAACATAA
This sequence comes from Congeria kusceri, assembly GCA_027627225.1. Classification (NCBI taxonomy): domain Eukaryota; kingdom Metazoa; phylum Mollusca; class Bivalvia; order Myida; family Dreissenidae; genus Congeria; species Congeria kusceri. The sequence goes on from CM051030.1 coordinate 52,012,918, forward strand.
GCCCGTTCACAATAAACGCATCCCCTTGGTGAAATAAACCTAGATTGTGTAACAGCAGACAACATCAATCAGTCTGGGGCGGTATTCACAAAGCTCCTTAGGGAAAACTTAAGTAATTTTTTTTAATTCATAAAATTCCTTAAGTCTCTGGCTGGTTTATATATACCTCTTTTTACATTTAAATGTTTACAACTAGTTAATATTTCTAAGATGTTTAATAGTTTATCCTTTTGTAAACATGAAGCAATATTTGATATAAAATTTTAACTTAAGTACAACTTAAGTTAAGAGTTCCCTTAGGAGCTTTGTGAATACCGGCCCTGATATTCACGCTAAGCCATAGAAATTGTCAGCTGTACACGTGACCAGATGATGCCGGGGAAAATATAACAAGAGACATGTCATGAGTGTTTGTGGTTATTTTAAAGAATAGCTAGTATACTTCAATAGGTAAATCCCCTAGTTTAATTCCAAAACAATGCCACCATTTTACGTAAATCTGAGTGTAAAACAACTTGTTAACATACGTAATTTAAAAGATGCAAGTACATATAATAACAAAGCATACATGTTTTTTTATTTTCTCTAACTATTCTAATATACAGACCTAATACATATTTTCAGACTACGTGTATTTTTGAAAATAATACGAGATATATGTGCTCAAAATATATGAACGCAAGTCGGTAAACCCTATCGCTTAAATATTTTGCGTACGTTGCACATGTACATGTATATCAAAATTTAACCTTAAATTCAACGACTGGCTCATGTGTGTTGATAAACGTTTACAAGGAATCGGTATGGAGTGTTCTAAAACTTGAAACAAAACATAGTAACGTCGATATTCCGGGTGTATTTGCGTTTTCATTCCAATAAGATTTTCTTTGTACTTTGAACAAATTAAACTTCATACATGTGTTATATTTTTCCGCAGCGTATATACGTATTACCTTTGTTAACCGTATGTAGATACCCAATCCCGCTCGGGTTATGACCATAAATTGCCCTAATTGTGTTTAAATATAACTTTAACAGTTTACTTTACTATAGCGAAAGCAATTGCGTATATAAGCCGACCTATTTTAGATATAAAATATCAATTCAAATCGACATTTTAAATCCAATTACTTATCTCGAACAACGGTTGCATCTTGATGACATTTATTTCGCATGTAGAGACATTCGTAGATAGTTATGACACCAATGAACATGGCTTAATATTTCATGTTATTGGTAAAATTTCAAGGTTCAAATCCCATGTGATATCGCTCTTTCTTTGAAACGTGTATTGAGTTAAAACACATTCATTAATTTTGAATTAAATATCTTAGCCAGACATCTGTACCAGAGCAACTTATGTAAACGTGCACAGTTTTTAGAAGACCGTGACTCTACTACATTAAACAGTTAATTATAGTTCATTTTACATATAAATAAGTTAAACGTAAATATAAATAATGATCTACATAATTACAACATGCAAACTAATGCTACATTTGTTAACTGGTTGTCTATGAAGAATCCTCAAAAGATTCAAATGTGAAAGTAGTTTTGACACGTATATACTAATTTGAATTTTGCCTATTAAAGTTTGTGGCAACGTAAGCAGTTACATGGCAGAAAGAAATAGTGTCGAGATATAGTACCTCATTTTCAAAATATTTACTTTGTTTGCAGTTCATTTATATAACCATTGTTTAAAATATGTACTTGTTAACTTCTTTTGCCTGAATAACATTGACTAGCGCTGCAGTGTATTATTCGCTTTTGCCTGAATAACATTGACTAGCGCTGCAGTGTATTATTCGAATAGGTATATTTTAACATAAATCATTAGTAAATCATTAGCATTTATTGTGATGTATAATAAATATCCCTTTGATCTGACGCGGACATTTATCTTGTACGTTTCAGGGCGCAATCCACATAAGCACGACATTTCCATTCAGTTAAAAATAAAACGAGTCGATGTGTGATTGTATCACAGTAGTTTGCAAACCATTTTTCTGTCTGGAGAAAGTTGATAATTAATCTCAAGAAAACAAACCATTGAGGAATTGTGAAAATACAGTGTAATCAATTAAAGTTCTTGTAGTCTAAAGCAAAATATTTTGTTAATCTGCAATCAATGTTCTTTTCACTTTGAGGATGTTCGTTTCGTTGGTTTGTAAATATTGCAATACGATGTTCTCGGCATTAGCATATATAAGTTCGATAAAGTCATATGACCTGGCTGAGCAGAGCTTCACCTGAAATATTTAACATTCGGTAAATCGTCAAAATACCCATTACTTACCTAATGATCCGAAATAGTCGTATAGAACGATTTCGTCCACATACTCATTAATTACATTTAGACACAAAAGAGATGTATTTATCAAATTTTTTCCAAATACCCATTAATTAAATTTTAGACACGAATAAGCTGTGTTTAACGAATTTCGTTTGTTAGTTCGTGGAATTCGGGACTAACAGTGGCATCTCGTGACGTACAACGTGCTATTGCCTATCATTCGTGGGCAAAAGGCGTGTATTTCATTATATATGTCTTACTTGGGAAAACATTATTTCTTCAAAAACTCAATTTCCCATACTCGTATGTTCTTTTCGTGTGCATGTATGCTTTCATTTAAATCACAAAGGATAATGATTAATTAAAACTTTGATGATTTATGAATCATTTAAATACCAAATGACCGAACGTTTTTCGGTATACACTTATAAGCACATAATGTTAAACTTAATATTAATTTTCAAGCACATGATGTGTAAACAAGTAGGTCATATGCACAAAGCGTTAGCAAGGTTCTACACTATTTTTTTTCAGAGTGGCTGTAACTATTAACAGGGATGTGCAAATTTATTTTAATGTCTAAGGTTATTTTAAGCATAGCAATCTTAAATTGCTATTCCCTAGTGTCTTTATGAATACCTGATTTGAACATTAATTATTTTGCGTTTAAATAAGTACATGTCACAAAACCTTCTTGCCGCCTGTGCTCTGTTATCGAGATTTACAAACCTTACCAACTGATTGGACTTTCACCGAGTTATTATATATATAAATATTCTGATAATCTGGGAATAAACTTATGAAACATGTCAATAAACGATTTGAACTTTCATACTTAGTACACCAGAAACGTATTTTGCATAATGTTCAAACATATAATTATACAAACAGTTATATCAACATATTGTGCATATCATTCTTAATTGTAATAATTGCTTAATTTCTGGTCCAACGTTTTTGCAAGTAGCTATTGGCAATGTGCCGACTGTTAGTTTGACCATCGACATGGCAGTATAGGGAAACAACCATGAACTGTAAATAACTCGTCTATTTTCTTAGATAGGTATATCTACGGTTTAAGCACCATATACCAAATGACATAATATGCAAGCAGTTTGATTTGTTACTTTAGCTTTTTTTTGTTTTGTATTCCCGATAACATGTTTATGTTAATTAATTGCGTGATTAAGCTTAATTGGCAAAGAACATCTAATAATATTTATTTATTTATATTTCATTTATATTCACGCATACTATTAACGAAAGCAAATAAGGCTTGTAACGTTGATTTCAAATTCTCATTTGTATATTTATTGTGTCACCTTCCAATGATGTGGATATGTTCAAGTCCATTCTGATAAATATAAATATAATATAAAACACGAGAAGTGTGGAATACGGAATGCTACAAAAAGCAGCTTGGTTGTTGAAACTGAATGGGACTGTCTTATAAGGATGTAAATACAATTCAAATAGCCCAGGCAATAATGTATATAAAACATGTACTTACAATTGTACGCTATTTGGCCAATTTATGTAACTAAAGTAACGCTAAATCATATGCTTATTTGTGCATGTATAATAAATGATTTAGGATGATGTATTGACATTAGACTGAATTAAAAAACTTCAACTGCTTTACAAGTATTATACTGCTTTCAGAAATGCTAGAAGTAAAATGGCAAACCAATATTCAGATCAGACTTAATGGCACAAATCGAGCAAGCAGACATATATAATGTATCGTTTTTTAAAGACGAGAAATGATCAAAACATTATTACTTTTTTAATCGTTCTCAAAATTAATAAAAATATGCAAATCAATACTCAGATTTCATCTGCGATTTGTATCAAATAAGTGGTTAAAATATGATTGTATTTGCTTGATTATTTCAAACGTTCAAACACCTTTATGAGAGAGAAAATAATACAACACTGGCAACGTCCTTCTCAAATGTATTTTGATTTAGAAAATATTTCATTAATCAAGGTGTTTTATTGGTTAGCATTTTATACCTTGTATACATTATGTAACATATACATTGAAATCTATGAATAACAGATCTTTCGCACAAGTTATTGATGCATGTCTTTTATGTCATAAAGTTTGAAATATAACACTATATTCACTTTCATTTATGCTATTAACCGATTTGTTCCACAAGAATCTGTCATAACAATGCAATGTCAACTCGCAACACCATACGATAATTTTCGCTTTTAATGTATGTCTATATAAGATATTATCTTGTAGCATCCGTATAGCCAGTACATTATCGTTGCCATTTATAATTTATGACAGAAAACTAAACAAAATACTAGTAAAATGGTTGTAGCTTGTGAAAGTAACATAGGATACTAAATCGGTTTATTAGCTTAAGATCAAATTGATTGAAAGACTGAAAGAAAATTTTTAAGATCGATAGAAAGTGAAAGTTTCTAAGACCGATAGAAAGTTAAAGTTTCTAAGCACATTAGCAAGATAAAATGGTGTATGCACCTTTGGGTATCTTTGTTTAAACAATTTCGGAATTGTACAATACAATTTTACCATTTGCTGCCGATTCCAGTTTTACATTTCAAGTAACCATCTGGCGTTTGTGCTTATCCGTATCTCTCAAGTCACTCTTTCCCAAAAATAATTTCACAAAACCAAACAATAATTTCAATTGTATTTCTTTCAAATTTTTCTCCAAAATCCATGTACTTTGCTTATTAAAAGATATCGCGATCCAAACCTGTCGGATACTTATTTATTATTTTATTAATTTAAACAAGCGATATTTTATTTTAAAATGATTTATTCCGTGTATTTACGCGAACTGATGATTCCCTGTCTGAGTTAGTTTTAAATTTGTTATAGTTTGGAAAATCTATCATTTTGTTTCCAGACGAAATAAAAACTGAATTGTTGCTTTTTACCGTGCGTTAAAACAGTAAACAATGTACAAATTAAACATGTGCTGGGAAACAAAGGAATACGCTCGCAATGTGGTGACAACAGGCATACATTATTATTTAAAGTTTAACAGGCCCAAGAAGATGTATATTAAGATTTATTGAATCATTCTAATCTTGGAACACTTATTAATCTGTGATGAATTATTCATATGAAAGTTTGAAAAGCAAAATGGTACAATTCGGAGTAGTCTTCGAATTGTAATAAGTACATTACCTAACAATTATATCTGGAATATGGCGTCTTTCTGAATTTCTGGACAATGGTTTGGGATATAATTTATAACCATGTCTAGCCAACATTTGCGATCCTGAACATGTGTTCCAGAACAGGACCAGTACTATGCGTCTCTAATGAATATCACTTTCAAAACTATCAGTAAGGATCGAACAATTCTACCCTCCTAACGGCAAGGTCAGCTCAATTTTAATTGGATATGCTCGACTTCGATAATATGTGGCAGTCCATTATATATACCATACTATTGCATAATGAAAGTACAAAACATTTATAAACAACTTGAGCCTAGAAACGTTAAGTTTTCGGATACAAATTTATTAATCAGTTACTCTTCCACTAGCTAATGACCCTTCACTCATTATCAGTGTTAAGAATGTAAATAACTAGCTGAATATCTCGTACGATATAACGTTTGTATTGTTTTCCTCAATGTCATGTTTGTTTGTGTTGTTTACTTATTTAAAGTGGAAGTATCATCTGTTTGTATAATATATTCAAACTAACACTCTGGTTACAGTTCTTAGAAATAACGAGGTCACACTGTGTAAGATACAAAAATGAATATATTACTTGGCGGATTATTGTATTACATTGTATTAACGGAAATTATAACCTTTAATAATACTTGTACAGATTAATAAACGAGAATAATTCAACTAGGTTTTCTGTTTTAGAAGATGCTAAAGTGTATTTTTTTCTGTTTTAGCAAATGCTAATTAGGAAAGCAAGAACGACATGTATAATTCATTTACTTTCGCAATATTGCTACTTCCTTGCTATCAGACGTTTCTGTGGACTTTCCGCAGGTATCATTTTACATATTGTTAAGATCAAGTGTCGCTGTTTACTTTCTAAATAACCTTATTATGCAAATTTGTCAACAACTGACGCATTATGCAGCTTCTAGCAGCCGCAATTGGAGATTGCCTTAGTTTGTGTTTGGTGGTCTCAAACATAATATATACGAGAGTCGTCTTGCTAATGTGATGACTTGCTAGGACTGAATTAGAGAAACAAACAAAACGTATGTATTTCTTAGTTGCTTTAAGTGCAAACAGGAGCGTAACATGGAATCACAAAGTTCGTTTACAAAATAAGAAACTGTTATTTGTAAGTATCAAATATTTGGTGCCCTTAATAATATGCTAGACTTGACGCGATGAACATCAGAAACATCGCTTAAGCTTTTTGTTGCACGGCTTCCATTATTTCAGATTGTTTGATAAAGTAATGGTTTCAGTGATTTATTTTCGATTCCGAATGTACAAGATGCACCCGATATCCAATAAATAGCGAATTTTTTTTTTGTACTGGGATCCCAAGTTGAGTAATAATCCACATCTTTATATGATATGTATGTTAACATCGGGCGGGTAATATGGGCAGCGTGTTAATGCTATATCGCATGCGATTGGTTTCAATGATGTAAATCTTCAAAGCATAGCAACACTATTTGGACAAGGGTGTGAAGCCTTAAAACTTTTTATTTAAATACTAATCGAGTGAATAAAATACATTAAATAATAATTATTTACTACTTTAACGTAACGTTGTAATACCTTAAAAAGGATTGTTGTGGTAACAAGACCAATGCATTAGCCAGGTAACCTAAATATAGCATAAACTTATACATACCGGTTCAATATGCTCGATCTGCGAAAGCACAGTAACTATATATGATATATCATTTTCCAGGAAGCTTTATATCCACAAAAGTGTGTGTCAAGATCGTGGCGATGGATTACTATACTAACCTCATTTTCCTTACAATATATTGGCGGAAATAATATACGTTTGTTGGATTAAAGGTCAAGACATGCGTTTACTCAGTATCCCCTGCTTATTGCGGATTTGCTGTGAAATAATACGGTATAACGTCTAATAGACGCAAATACAGGGAATAAATAACGACGCTAATAATATCATCACGGAATATTCAAATAACAGCCTAAGGAGCGGATTGCAAGAACAAAAAGGTGCTTTATAATTCAGACAGAAATCTAAGCTGGTTTTGTTTCATATTATGTTCATAACACATTTAATATGTTTTAAATAATTGTGGAACAACAGCTGCATTAGCTAAAGATGGTCATGTTTGAAAGACACATGACATGGTGTATAACGATTCACAACACAAACACAAAATAACATACACAATAGCATTGTGTACACGTGGTTAAAATTATACAGCGTGTGAACCGCTTTTTGTCTTTATTTTGAAAACACGCGTGTAACTTATAAAGCGCTAAAAGAGCTTGTTTATTGACGTCAGGCCGGCAGGACTAGTGCTGAGCGCAATATACTTTATATCCCGAGGTCGTAGGTTCGACCCCGCCGGAGGCATACGTTTTTCTTTCTTGCTTTTATTTTCTTGATTTAAAATTGTATGCTGTTTAGCGCTGATGCTTTTGTGGTTGCAGATACTATTAATATTGGGCATTTGAATAAGCCGTTTAAGCAATGTCAAATACTTATTGTAACAAACTGCAATTTAAAAAAGTGTAGCTGCCATTTTAAAATATCTAACGTCTATAAATGCAAAATATCCTTAATATATTTCAATGTATTGCAAGTGTGTTTGTGCTGAATATGCGTCTTGTATTTAGAGCAGTTATTCTGCCATACAGTGAAATGACAATCTTCTCTGTTTTAAAAAGTCTACAAAATGACAGGCTTATAAGCTGTTGTCAGTACTTTCATAAACCATGTTCAGTTTGATAGATCTTGGCGAGTTCACGACAACCCAAAAAACATTATTTATAGGTATAGTCGTACGTATGGAATTTTACAATCGTAGATTATGTTATTTCTATGTTTTATTGTAAAAATTATCTTCTTTCAATCTGGAATTATTTTTCTACAATGTAAAACATTTTCAAATAATTATATAAGGGAAACAAATCTCCAGAAAATTGTTGTTCATGAAAGTGTCTTTCATATTGTTTTTCATAAAAAGAAAACGTAGAAACCAAAACTAAATAAACCTGATATAATGAATATCATATTGCATTTGTGAACATGACCTCGCCGTTTATGCTACATGTATCGTGGAAACAAAAGTAAATGTGTTTGATCAAAATTTATGCAATTCAATGCTTAGAGAAGTATGAAGACAACCAACAATGTGTGTTGTCAGTTATAGATGGCTTTGGTTATATCATTCATTCGCTATTAAATCTATCCAGAGAACTTTTGAATTCGTAAATTGCGGTGTTTTTTCATGACGAAAGTATACGAAGCATAAAATAGATTGAAACAAATATTATTTACTATAAAACACGTAAGAAACGAGCTGTGGTACATTTAACAATAAACAATATGGTTACTATGAAACAAACGCAAACAATATTTTGTGGTAGAATACATTACTTGAATTATTCCGTTCGTAGAGTCATGGAGAAGTGAGACAAATTTGAATTGAACGTGAATTACCATTATTCATCACACGAAACTGTTATTGCTGCATACGAGAATATAGAAACGCCGGCACCAGTGTGCTTGACAGAAAAAAATAACCAAAAGGATACAGATGATAACAGGTTACTTCCTGGCCTTGTGTAATATATCAGGTGAGGCTTAGAATAATATAACGGCGAGGCTACCAAGCCGTTATTTTATTCGTGCCGAACCTGATATATTACGCGATACCAGGCAGTAACCTGTTTTTCTATTTATCATACCACGGTTATCAATAAATTACACTAAACGAGCCGAATTTTTATATTAAAAAACTAAGAGCAGCGCTGATTTTGCTGAACTGGCTTTTACACGTTCACGTACATGTAGTTATTGATTTCTAAAAGTTGACTGGATAATTCCATAATATTTACATTTCGTGGTGGTAAATAGGCTATTTTACTACGAATCAGTAGGTTACTCACACGTTCATGCATAAAATATTGAAATGGATTATTACGATCAATTTTATCGAAGAACTCACGTTACCGAATTGTTCTGAGACGCCATGTTGGAGCTGTGTATTGAAATTGACAAGATCGTGTCAATATTGACTATAGTGTGTTCAATGTTTTATAAAAATGTATGTGACTCAAAATAAACTGTACCTATGTAGTGAATTTAAGTGCATTTATTTAAAATTAATTGATATAATAGTGTATGGATAATCTATTGTCTTATTGATGACGTCATTACAGTAACAAAGTGCGCGTTTATGCAAATATTTAAAAATAACGGTTTTGTGATTGATGCCGATTAAAAGTAATAAATCATATACAATCTTGGTATCAAATTGTTTGATTTGTTGAATCTGATTCATTTTTACCAAACTCTGGACTTTAGAGTTGACTCAGAACACTATGACGTACATCCAATCTTTGACTGATATAAACGCTAGCGACCTGATATAAAAAATATATCAGGCACCTTTGCATCAGGCCGATATCAGAATAGTGGTATGACAAAAAATGGTATTCAAGCAGATTAATGACACTAACGATATGCAACGAAATGCATTGCAATAATTCCTCAAGGAATATATTCACATGTGTGCAATTTCGTTCAATGTTTATGTCAGACAAATAACGAAACACAATTACAAATATGTTACTAGCAGTGTTTAATAAACAAATAAATGCATGAACAACATATTCACCTCAATGCATATTTTGCTTATGAAGACCTATTTACGGATTGGCTTAATTGATAACTTCCAATTTCTGTCGCCGATTCTGAAATTCAAAGACGAAACATGCATTATATATAAAGGAGTGAAATGCCACTGGTGACTCAAAAATGTACTCAACAAAAATGTATCGTATATGAATACGCATCAATTAAAATGGCAAACATTATAAAGTATTTGTAACGCTTTTGGTCAATATTTTTTTATCATACTTTCATGGCATTGAAAATGCACGTCTGTGCATACCAACCGCTTAAGTCTTGCAGTTATCGTGACAGACCTAAGATATACATTTCGCACTTTCGAGCCCAGGGAGGGGCATATTTTTGTCTTTTGTATGCTTATCTCGACATAGTTCATTTGGGATTTATAGCCCCGGTGTTTTCGTTCTGGATATTAGGTCATTTTATGATATTTTAATACGGATATCCGTGATAAGTTCCTTTAATCCGTTCTAACAAAATTACTGCTATTCTCGAAGACTCAAGTTGTAAATCGTATTTTCCCCGAAGCTTGTTACAACGGATTTGCTGTACAGAGACTTCTTGTCAGGCACTGATCAATTCAGAATGTGAATCAAATCGGTGTTTCTCAAATGAAAAACACAATCTCCATTTTGTAGAATCTAAACTCGTAAAAAGCAAATGCCCAAGTATGTGCAGCATAGAAATCAAACAGGATGTCGTATTTTAATGCGTGAAATTTATTTTTATGTCATAAAGTAAAACGGTTTAACATTATTGCTATACGAACATTTTGTAATATAAAAAGGACTTAACCATACTTATCCTATAAATATATTTATTTATAATGACTACCGTGAGATATTTGAACAAAATTACAGGTTTTAACACGTATAATGATTCAAGATGGTATATAAATGTATACTTAAACAGCCGGCAAAAGTTATGGTTTACAGTTTAAACCACACAGCAAAGTGTGAACATTGATCAACATGATTTTAAAATTATGCAATTCTATAGACCAAGGAGTTGATAACACTCATATAGTTTTATAAAACAACTCTTTATGTTGCACATTCGAACTATGTAAATACTTAGGTGACATCAACAACATTCTTTGGAATTATATTCCGTTCAGTAATATACTTATATAAACTTTATAAACAATTCGCCAAAACTCCTTCCATCAGTATAACCATCAGAATAACCACAAGGGCTCCGAATCATATAATGTCTACAACAACTTGTTACATGCAAACCCAGTATTTGATGATATAATGGTATTATTTAATAACATTTCCTTATACCCTGTTAGGTCGATGATCCAGATTTTTCAGCAATATACCTCTGATATAGTTTACATAAAATTTATTAATCATATGCCAAATTTAATTAGCACATTATACCCCTAATACTTTTCATTGACCTTTACAATGCCGTGAATGAAATTTAAAAACAAATGTTTTACGTTTAATGATTTCGTTTGGCTAAAATAAAGGACCATTGGTCGTGTAACAGCATTTTATGAACGACCGATACGTAATCATTGACATCTGATACATATGTTTGTCATTATTATGAACACCATTCACGAAGCATACCGATATGTGCTTCGCTATCTATCCGACTTAGAAAGCAAGTTTTTTTCCGAGGAAATTCTCATTAGCCTGCTATTTGATTATTGCTTTACGAGCGTTGATATTTATTAACCGTATCTCATTCGTGTCTATTAGAAGTAATATCGGCATTGTCTGACATAAAATTCCAAATGAGGAGATACTGAATAGACGCATATCCTGGCTTGTAACACAAGATGAGTACATTATTTTAACCAATATACGTGTATTGTATAGACAGTGAGGTCCGTCTAGTAATCTATCACCACGATTCTGACACACACTTCTGTAAGCTCCTTGGAACATGATATATCATAAATGGCTGCTGTGCTTTTGCATATTGATGGTATTGAATTTATCTATAAGCATAAGACATAATTATGAAGGCTATTGACAAATGCATTATTCTTGATATCACGACTAGTGTTCATTTGGTTTGCAATTACAATAAAGAACCAACACATTTCTTTACTTGTTATGCTGATATGCTAATACTTTATTCCTAGTATTACATCATTGTAAGTAGCAAATAGTAATTTGCAAATGCCTAATATAACACTATACAATTGTCTAGATCATTACTAAAAATTTCAGTTTCTTAAGGTCTTCGAACCGTTTTTAGATTATATTGCAGTGTTCTAATAATTGACATCACTTGTATGCAATTTGTTTTAGCATTGAGAAGATCAACAATTACCCGTATGTTTTGAAAACGATATATATAAGTATTACTCGTGCTGTTAATTGAATATCCGATACATCATACATGCGCTCCATTCAGATTTAAAATGGGAGATACATCCCTTTTTGAATATTAATATTCGAAACCAAACTGAAATCATGGAAGCCATAAAAGAAAGCTCTTTTTCTTATGTCTTTCGTGTCCGTTCGATCATTATACCCCAACTTTTGGAAAAAGTAGGGGCTATATAAGAATCACGCGTGTTGGTGTGTACGTTGGTACGTCGGTTCGTCGGTACGTTTGTACGTTGGTACGTCACATATGTCGTTTCCGCTCCATAACTTCGTAATGCCTAGAATGATTTTACTATAACTACAGACTATTATTATCCGTGACTAGACGATGTGTCGCATACATGACTCATGATTGTCTGTCAAAGGTCGAGGTCACAATTCAAGGTTAAAGGTCAAATACTTGTATAGTGTTTCCTCTCCATAACGTCTTAATGCCTGGAAGGATTTTAATATAACTTTAGATATGTATTCCCCATGACCAGACGATGTGTCGCGTACATAACCCATTCTCGTCCTTTAAATATCAAGGTCACAATTCAAGGTCAACCGTCAAATACAGGTAAATTACTGGTATTTCGTTTCTGCTCCATAACTTGCATGGACGAAATGCATGCAAGGATTTTAATATAACTTCAGATGATTATTCCCCATGACCAAACGATGTGTCGCGCACATGACCCAATCTTGTCCATCAAAGGTTAAGGTCACATGTCAAGGTCAAATGTCAAATACTTATATTTCATTTCCGCTCCATAACTGTATAATGCCTATTAGGATTTTAATATAACTTCAAATAACTATTCCTCATGATCAGACAATGTGTTTCGTATATGACCCATGTGTGTAGGTCAAAGGTCAAGGTTACAACTTAAGGACAAAGTTTTAATATTTGCATTTTTTTCCTCTCCGTAACATCTAAATGCCTGGAAGGATTTTAATTTTACTTCAAATTGTCATTCCAAATGACAAGACAATGTGTCTAGCACATGTCTCATGCGTATCAGTCAAAGGTGAAGGTCACCATTCAAATTCAAATATGTGTGAATTATTTCTGAGTGTACTCTTCATTTTGCAGTTCAAGCTCATTTTTCTTGTATGCAGGTCATTTTGTCAGTCAATACATTTTTAGTGTCAACCCTCTTCATCTGTACCAAAGCGGTGTTTGGGGTTTTAATCACCTTTAGTGACAGCTCTAGTTGTATAAGGGCAACACAATTTTACATACAAACTTGAAAACCATAAAGGAAACCCCGTCCGTTTTAACTGGCATAAAAGACAAGTTTACTAAATGCTTTGACGACACAGCAATATTAAATACGTTGTGGATTTCCTCAAATTCTCTCATAGCAAGTTATCACATTATCAAGACTTGTCTTGTAATATCTCTTGTTTATGAGCCCACCTAACACAGAAGGAGACAATCTCCAATTGCGGTATTCTAGATACTGCATAATGTTTAAATCGTTGAACAATTTGCATAATACGCTAATTTAAAGAAAGTAGTTAAGGACACTTCATGTTGAAAACATACATACTGATGACTGCGGAATGTCCACGGAAAGGACTAATAGTAATATGTAATAATAAATGATAACTGTTTCGTCATAACGATGTTAATTTGAATCTATCTTGGTATTCGCCAACTCTTATTTGAGCATTCTTTTCTTAGAAAGATTTGTTAATGACATTAGCGACAATGGTCTAAGACTGCTCTTTAGTCTTAAGTCTCATAATAATTTTGTGAATACGGCCCCGAAACCTCCAATCTCCAACTCCAAGATTTCCATTTATGTTATTTGTGTTTTATTGTTTTACTTGCTGGAAACATTGTTTGACAATGATGAATAACCAACCGATACCATGTATACATTTGTAATGAAACATGCTATTTAATGACCTATAGAGTTGAATACTTGCTACAATTGCATTCAATAGATACATTACGTCTGTTAAATATGGAAAAAAATGCACAATGCGTAAACGATGTTCCTGGAAACATTAACTATTTAAATAACATAGATCGTTATGTACACTAGGTTTAATATATGTTCATAATAATTGTAATAGGTATTGCAATACTAGTAATTTTACATGCATTTTCATTGCCTTTCTATTTCTTTTTGGTATTTGATTCAAAGATGACGTAGTACTGAACGTTTTAAATTTAACCGGAAATCTATAAAATAAACTTTATTTAGGTGCCTTATTATTATAATCATTTTGAGCTATAATGTTAAAAGAATACTTAAAATAACAATTCAATCGTGTTAAATATTACAGCGTTTATCTTTCTACCTTTGCCATTTGCAATATTTGTGGTTGTTTCAAGACATCTTTGCTAAGAACACAATACCTTCTATGCCGGTGTATATTGGTTCTATTAGCTGGAACAATTTCATTTCTATGTGACTTAAAGACAAATTAGTCTTTGTTGACAAACGGAAATCTAATAGTCGGCTTCTGAGTGTTTTCATCAGAGAGGAAAGTTCACGCAATCAACTTTACGTAGATTGCAGATTTGATGTCTTGCAGAGAAATGGAAGACGTGCGTTTTGTGTTATTTTACACGGAAACGTCTTTGTAAATTTATCTTGACATTAAGAAACGGAAGTTATATATAATTGTCCCATTTTAAAGTATAATT
This sequence comes from Congeria kusceri, assembly GCA_027627225.1. NCBI lineage: Eukaryota > Metazoa > Mollusca > Bivalvia > Myida > Dreissenidae > Congeria > Congeria kusceri. The sequence goes on from CM051030.1 coordinate 52,028,034, forward strand.
CTACAGATTTTCTGTCCGCAAATTGGCGATTCAGAGATTCTGGCTTCAATCAAGGGCATTGATGCTCAAATTTTAAGAAATATTGTCAACATTTTGTTAAACATGTTTTTCGTTATGTGTTTTGTTGTTGTTTCTTTTGATAATGTTGCGTTTGTTGTTGTTGTTGTTGTTTAAAACTTATCCCTATCTTTTACCTAAAATGATACAGAAATTCTTTTAAGAGATTATAAAATACGCTGTTTGAAGCTCACAAACATTTTCATTTTCTCACTACCTTACCATGTGCGTACTAAACTGTTTATATGCCTTGCAGCCGTTGCTACGGGTCAGTTGTGTTCTTATCTAATTTCGGTATTCTATTGTAATGCAACTTACATACAAAAGCAGTCACATTAGTAATATAATAGTTTTTTATAGTGAATACCTTTATTTATATCTCCATATATTCATCATTTTTAAAACTTTGATCTCGAGCATCGATTTTGCATCAATTTTAAATAAGGTCAAAACGGTCAATATAAATGTTTTTTTCCAAGAACTATTCAAATATGTTTACGTTTTATAACGGCTGTTCTTAACTCATTAGAAAGGTAAAATTTTCAACGAAACCGAGTCTCTTCTAAAAAGAACGCAATATGGTGTTTGTATTACTTAGTAGTTAGTTCTTATTCCACTGGTATATCCTGACTTACAAACATACCTGTGTATTTTGAACGCTATGTAAGTGGCACACGCGTTTACCAAACTACCGACAAAAAGCGTTACAAACGCTTAATACTTTTATCCTCTTGAATTATTGATTAACCGTTAACGGCGATATATTTCTAAATATATTTCTTTGTCAGAAGTGTGTTATTGCACTTGTTAATTTATAATGAATCTTTCCTTTTAGGGTGTATGACACGAATATTGAATATTGTCAATCTGTAAACAGGTATCTTTCATATGATACATCGTTTTTATGTGCAATATTTTATTAAATACAATTATAATGGGGATAAACATAATTTAAACGATCCTTAACTTTCAAACTTTAACTTTCTAAAGTTGCATTTAAATAAATTGTTATCCACTTCGATTAATATATTTCAGAAAAAAAAAAAAGATTTATAACTGCTTGCAAAATATATACTAATGACGTAATTATTTTCCTAAAGTAATCCTGTCTGTAAATTTGTTAAAAGACAATGTATCCAGATGTAGCCATTATATAGCACACCCTAGGTCAAAGGTTTACCCTATTTAGGTCAAGTAGTTTTAAAACAGAATAGTATCACAGAGCTTTCATTGTCATAGTGCACTCTGATGTAAAAGTGACAACAAAACACGGTCACACTTATTGCATTGTAAACTGTTAATATTTATTGTATTTATTTTGAAACCACATAATTTTGATTGAGGTAGGTCGCTGCTTAAGCTTTTTTATTCATGTTTCCCTTTGCCTCTAGATATACAATATACCATATATGATTTATTCGTACATGAATATCCCCGAATAACATCGAAATTCTGATACTGTTCTATGCTTACTATTACAGCCAATCTTCATATTGTTTAGTTAGATCATAAATCGTGTACCACGCATAAAAACTACAATTTGCGGCCGTGAAATATCTCGAGAAGATATAACGGACTGCTCGTGAAACATGGATGTCATCCCTCTGTCTGACAAGTTGAACTGACTTCCATTTACCGATCAGTAAATTGGATTTGCGATGGAGGCACTCTTTGGAAAATGAGTATTCATACAGCTAAATCATGGCAACACTACATGAAACAACAACATTTCGTCTAAAGAGAATGGCAAATTATTATACGTTGACAAGCGTAATCTAATTGCTGTCTCATGTTGGTCTTGACGAGTAGTTTGGAACTCAACATGACGTATATGGGAAATTTGATTTCGAAGTCAGGGGAACGAAGATTCCTGTTTAATCTTTATGTCTTTTGCTTTTGCTTCGAACATATTGCAAAGGGTATTCAAATAATTCAAACACCGATTGTCGCGTCGGGTGTCAACAGTTGTACACTTATATATCATAATTTGTAACTTTGATATAAGCGCTAAGACTTTAGGGTTTCATTACAGTTGCATCCTTTAACATAAACTTTTAAAAACAGTGTGTTGTCGCCATTGTATTGTTTGTCGTTTTTTTATTTTTTCATCAACTTAAATGTTATTCTTCGAAATTCTGAAACACGTTCTATGACCGTTTATAACATCTGCGTCTGCATTGAAATCACACATTCTAGGTATATTTTCTAAGTCAAGTAAACAAACAAAAAACTTTGCACTTTCAATACATCATAGGAATCGCAGAGGTATGTCTGAAAAGACATGTCTGTATTTCCTCTAACATTTAAAACAGTTTCTCCGTGTACGGATAGAAAATGATCTAATAACACTGCATGATGCTCGTAAGCTGTTGTTAAGGAATGTCAATAAATGCTATTGCAACGTAAATAACAGACATAAACAATTTATAAATTTAATATTCATATATTTTCGATTTAAAATAGCAGACAAAAGAAGAGGTCGGTGAATGATTAGCTTTTCCATCGTTTTTTTTTTTATATATTCAACAAAAAAATAAAGTATAAAATTATACATTTTATTAATTTTCGATACCTGTACGTAATATCTGAACAAAAAATAAAGACACTGTAACTTTTATTATCTTTTCATAACTTGTTATCATTTTTTTCTGAATCAAATCCATATCTACAATCAAACACAGTACACAAACTTAACAGGTGTAAAATTGAAAATCACAAAGGAAATAGTCAAAACAAAAAACAAAGTATCAACTTTTAACATCTGAATCTTAAAAAACATGAACTTTTATCAGACGTTTATTGATGAGTATCGATTTATAAAGCATATTCTTCTTCATCCAATATCGTGTGAATGTTTACTATTAAACTGTATCATTTATTACCAAATAGCCCACCAAAACTAACTCGATTACATGTAGCTTTTATGTAATGAACATGTGCACGAATTTTGTGCAAGTTGCCATTGCAATCGATTTTGCGTGGAAAGTCGGATCATACAATCATCCAAATCCTGTGAAATTCCCAAGGCATGTTTAAATATGGAAGAGCAAAACCAGACTTTTGGTATATTTACTGACATTAGTCGAACGTAAAATGGCACAAGGGCGACAATTAATAGTCGACTCACACGTTCCTGTTTTGTGATTTTTTATATTTATTTTTACACCTGTTAAGTTTTTGATGTGTGTTAAACAATACATATGGACTTGATTCCGAAAAAAGGTAACGATTTTATTGAACGATGATTAAAGTTACACTGACGTTATTTTTGGTTAAATATTAAATAACTATATCGAACAACAATATAATTTATTAGTAGATACTTTCTTTTTTGTTGATTATATGCGCAATAATTTATAATTAGCATGTATCTAACTTTTGTCTTGTGTACATCAAATATTGTGTCTTTGTTATGCTACTATTTTACAGATTGTGCAAACTACCGTTAAAACTGACCTGTGTAAGCCCAGAAGCATTTCCATACACATTACCAACAATTGTATATAGTTACCTCTTTCACAAAATTGAAATTGAAGTCGCGTTTAACATCGGAGTCTGTGTATACTACTTCAATAAGCAACTGACCTTACAGAACTATCAACTTATTTTTAGTGTCTTAAGAAGATGGAAAGGAACGTTCAACTCCAGGAACCACTTTTAGGTGTCTTATTGAGAAAGAAAATGTAGCTGGTGCTCTCCACGTACGTTAATTGTCTCATAGACGTCATGATGGTGATTATGTTTGTTTTGGGTGGAATATGTGTGGTAAGTAAATATAATTAGTCACGCTGGTTGTTGTCAACAAAGCAGAATGTGACACACTGTAGGTCTGCTAAATATGTATAACTAAAGTAATATACTGCAGAGGATTAAATTTATATGGTCACAAATAGAATCAATAAGAATATAGTCTTGATATTGTGTGCAATAAAAATGTTGAACCTAATAGATATGTTCATTGCTATATTGTTCAATCGAATATTTACTTTTGTTTACAACGTGTATGATTTGAACCTCTATCTGCGCCTTACTGCTAAATAATGTTCATGCCATGGCAACAGTTTGTGCTTCAATAACGTATATCTGTACGTGTTTGTACATTGAGGAATATAATGTGGATGTTAAACTGTTATGTAAGAGTGTAATTAAACTTGAAATTGTACCGTTAGATGCTTTTGTTATTCACAATGTCTACTATTCCCCAAAAGTTATCTTGTGTTACTGCATTTCACTTAGTTTAATGGGTACATTTAAACAATCCTTGGAAGATTTTACTAGTTTATTTTATATGTATGTAAATTAGTTTATAAATTCGCATACTATTCATTTCAACTATATAATTATATCGCCTTTTGACCTCAAACACAATATCATAGTTCTTCAGTATAATTTATTAGTTCCAAAGATTGTTTTGAATTATGTTTTATGAATACATGGTTTTATACACATTCGCCAATCTAATAAAACAACGTAACTGATTTCTCGTTACATATATATTATGTCCCTTGGGGGAACTAAACAAATGAACCAATTAATCCAACCGCAAAAGTAAGGCATTCAAAAGTATTTTATAATGAATATTCATACCAAATATACTTACACAAATGTCTTACAACTAAATCTAAATCACCTTGTCTGAATGAAATAAAGACAATCTTATAACATATTCAAAAACAAATCATATTGTGTTTTTACTTTAATTTTAAAGATCCTAAATTATTACTACTCCGTAATTAGCAAATCATCATTTGTCCATGCCTTTTGTAACAATAAATTATTTCCGAAAATTATCAAACTATAGTGAATGCCTCACACACCATTTTTGAAATACTATATGCAGTGTTACATGCTTTTCATGAACGAAACCAATCTTATGCACTTGGTTTTAGCATTAAAGTAACAATTACGTGTTTGTTATTAAGCAGTTATACTCACCCTTTGTTGTTAATCGAATATTAGGGTGTTCCCTATTTGTCCGATTGCTGACGCCTGAATATTGCATATTGTGTGAATTGTTGACGAATTTGCATAATACACTCATTTAAGAAAAGTAGTCGACGACACTTGATCTTATCAATATAAATAATGATGATTACGGAAAGTCCACGGAAACGTCTAATCGTAAGGAAGAAGCAATCTCGACAAAGTCAATTCCATTATTCCTCACGTTTTTTGCTTTCATAATTAGCTTTTGCTAAAGAAAATACTAACTGATGTATTATTGGTAAACCCAGTTGATTTCTGTGTTGTTGTTTGCTGGAGGAGAACTTTTAAGATCCGAAAGCAAAATACAAGCAAAACTTCCCAAGGGAGTATATCCGGATTTCCATCCGACCCTTCGTCACTGTTATTTCTTTAAGACAACTTCACTCAATGTGTTGGTTTGGGATCCAAAACTGTTACTACCGTTGTTCTACAATTGTTTCTGTTAGAATAAACTTATACAATTACTTCATCTTTATAACACAGTTGTTTATATTAGTTCTTCATATGCATAGACCTTTTAGATGGTGCCATGTCATATAAAAAATAAATAAATGTACACAAATAAAATTCAAGATCCATGATTCAATCCAACGCATATATAACGTGTTAATACATGGCAGTTGTATTGCAATCTATCGTTTCATTGAGGTCTTTGGCATAGTGTTGACAATTTTCTGGACCAAGCACGTAATTGAACGCATATTGCATATTGGTAAAAATCGAATGTGATTCCTGTTTATAAAGGTATTCTTATTTTTGTATGATACAATGTAGTTTGTAATTAAGTTCATTATTCTTATACTTATAATTAACTTCGTTAAAAGCCATTGACATCCCTTTATGAAAGAGCATGCAATCGAATATGAATCACAGAATAGAAGCGACAGACATACAGCAAATATATGACTTTAAATTATTCATTCTAAATTAATATATAATATATATTTTACCATTTCCAATTAAGGACGTTTCAATAGAAATTAATACCAATTATAATGAAAGACATTTTTACATTTGCATATCCGCAATCTCCGAATTTCCTATCGATATATCTTTTGTGGTGAATGATAACACAATTGACAATAATAAATCTTATATGATATGTAAATGCATACTTGTGGTATGTTATTAGACACGAATACAAACGAGGACGAAAACGTTCAATCTCATACTTCAAAAGTTATGCATTTACATTTATATAATCCGAAGATTTAGCAATGGGTTATGTCTTATTTGCATTTGAGTTTAACAGTGTATTTATGTATTTGTTGAAACATGTATTTCACAATACAGTAATGAATAAACAACCAACTGTAAGGCTTAAATATATCCATAGTATTTGTACTTGGAATAACAATACATGAAGTTCGTAACATAGAACTTTTAAATATCGTCTTAAAACTGCCAAACAAAACGTATGTAGGTTTCAATGTTATTATTCTAGTCGTTTCGACTTATATTATCACAAGAACAAAGGACATTGTTGTTTACGATTTAAACCTTTCAGCCTTTATCGTATTTTCTTTCGGTTTCCCATGTCCAACATTCGTTGGTAGTTTCGAGATGAGACATCGTTGCTAAAGACACGACACTTTCCATACCACTGTGTATTGGCCATATTCGATGGAACTATTACATTACTACGTGACTAAAGGCAATTAGTCTATGTTGATTTTAAAGTATAAATCACAGTAGTTTTGTCCGCACATTGGCGATTCAACGAAACTGTATTCAATCAGAGACATTGATGCTCAAATTTAACGATACATAATAATATCGTAAGAGATATTGATGTTCAAATTTAAGTTTATTTTCTTAAAATCATACATACAGTATTTTAAATATGTCAAGATCTGTAATAAAATAATGTAAGACAACTCTTGCTCACATAAAATTTTACTATTCATATGCACAATTAGACGAAAATATAATTATGTACATTGCTATAGGAATACGCATTACACATGCTTAAAAAAGAATTTTTATTTATATAAAATGTGCGTTAATAAATAGCGTGTCCGAAACAAGCAACTCAAACCAAAGATAACAAAATTAAAGAAAATATATTATGAAAGATTTGTTTAGATAATTGTACGCAATATTAGTAAGTATCATAGCTTTTTGATGACCCATGCTGTGCACATGTTTGTTAAGAAAGCTAAATTCCTTATGTAAGTGGATATCACACGATAATTATGTTCATGGTAAAAAAATCGTGCTGTAAACATCAGATGCAGTCAAAATATATCAATTAAAACAAACATAACTTTAGAATTATACATTTATGAATGTACATTAAGAATTACTTAATATTTGGACATCATTGATTATTGCTTGCAAGTTACATTCACTAAATTATTATTAAATAAAATACAAATCTATTTCTCTATCAACGATATTCTTAGCTTGTAACGTCTGCTAATTAATTAGAGAAAAAATTAATTTAATATTATGTAATCATTACATAAGAGGTTAACCCCGTCTAACTATATATTAGATTCATTTCCTCTACAATATTTCTTTGCATAGCTATGATTTATTCGTGCATGAATATCTATGACTTTCCCAGTGATTTTGATGTTAATGCCAATTTTCATATTGTTCAGTTACATCACAGACCATTTACCACGCCGAGCAAATGACATTATGCATTATGAAATAACTCGATGAGATTTAAAATCCTGCTCGATATTCATGAATGTCGTCTGTGCGTCAGACCTATTGTACTGACTTCCATTTACCTATCATTAAATTAGATTTGCGATGGAGCCACTCGTCGGAAAATGGGCATACATACAAATACAGCATGTAAACGCTACATGAAACAATAACATTGTGTTTAATGAGATTGGCAAATTATAATACGTTGACAAGATAATATAATAACTAGCTTATGCGGATCTTGACGAGCAGTTCTGAACTCAAAATGACATAGATTGGAAATTTGATATCGAAGTCATGTGGACGAACCTTCCTTGTTCCTGTGTAATTTGAATTGTGCCATTTTCTTTTGCATCGACCAGTTGGCAAAGGGTTTTTAAAATTAATAAAAATCATTCACAAGGGCTTTACATACTATTTAAATTATGATTATTATTATGTAACACTAACAAAATGCATAGCAAATATATAGTATAATCATATGTTTTCATGTTGAATAGCAATAAAATGGATCTCCAACGTATGTTCATAGGAAGCCATATGTTTCATACCAAAGGAAATGGGTTTTGCTGTTCTGCTGATATAGTTCATTCGTATTATACGTATTTGGATGGTATAATTTTTGTTTTCAGGAAACGGCATTGGGTTGCCCTGAATTCGTAATAAGTAGCAACTCGCGAGAGATTAGACATTGTTATCTGCACGGCTTACATCTTAAAGTTCAATAATGTCTAACATAGTTGCAACGATATTTTACCTGATTTGAATATTCTATCAAGTGAGACAAATATTAACAACAACATATACTGCATTGATAAAGTAACAAGATTTTGTGCCCTTTCTTATTACATTCATAATTATACGATGAATACGTTTAAGTAAAACCAAAAATTAATATGAAAATATATAAAATAGGTAAACAAACCTTTTTCCGAAATGTGGTGTTGCCACAAGTGCAATATACATGAAATAATTTTTACATAATGAATACTGATTAATAGACAAAAGACGTGTGTGTATCGTATCGTTATATTTTATCAACTCAGATCTATGCCTTGAAATTCTGGAACAAGTACAATGACCACATATAACATGTATGATGACATTACAGTTATATCACGTTTTCTATGTATTTCATTTTATGTCTTTTATCAAAGTCAAGTAAATAAACATTACACTTTCAGTATACCAAAGGAATCTCAGAGGGAATAGGTTTGCATCAGCGGAAATTAAATGGATGTTCATAAGTTAAAAGGCATGCCTGTATTGCTGAACAACTTTAAACAGTCTATCCGTGTATGGATTGAACAGTTCTGATAACGTAGTGTGATGCACTAAACTGTAGTTCAACAACGTACGTTCACGATATTAGAAGGCCAGTAAAACACATATTTAAGCAGTTTATTAATATAACCTTCATATTTTTTCGATATAAAGTAAACACATGTCAGAAGATGTCGAATAATGTTTAGCGTTTCGATTTGTTTTTGGTGTGTTAAATAATGTTAGACTTTACATGTACCTTACCATCGTTTTGCGTCAAATGTCTTTTTATGCTGATATCAATATTAGCATAAAAAGACATTTGACGCAAAACGATGTACGTGTGTACACATACGTCAAAAGTGACCTGTGTTAGAATAGAAGCATTTTCATACACATTACACAAAGTTGTATATAATTAACTTTCAACAGTATAACGCTGACCTTACAGAACTAAAATATTGAAAGGTACGTTTAACTGCTGGAACCTCTATTAGTTTTCTTATTGAAAACAAAAACCTATTTGCAATTCTCCGCGTACGTTAATTGCCTCTTTGACGCCAAGAAAGAGATTGTTTGCTTTTAGGTGAGATATGTGTGGTAAGCAAATATAATTAGTCTTGCTGGTTATTGTCAATATAGCAGATTGTGAAAAGTTCTAGGTCTGCTTAATTTACTTCAACCAATGGATGACATAAGTGATGTAATGCAGAGGATACAATTTGTATGGAAAAAAATAGAATCGACAAGAATATAGTGCGGATATTGTGTTCAAAGCAACGTTTTAATTTGTAGATACGTGCATTTTTGTTAAAAAAAACACAAAACAGTATAGTTTCGAAAACAAGTGCAAAATATTTGGATATAGTCCAGTTAAATAAATATAATAATGGTGACTGCTTTCAAGCAGCCTAATAATGAACATTTAAACCTGATAACCTTTAACACATCCATAAAACTAAAATTATTTACAATCGTTAAATTCCATACGTTTTTCCAACTAGTGTTTCCTTATGTGATGAACTCTTCTCCAAGATAAATTAAAATAAATATGACTTACGAACATACTGACAACCTATTAGCTTCTCATTAAGTAGCCATTTTAAAATATCGAGAAAGATTATCATTTCATCGAATATTGAATAATATTGAATCGAATTGAATTGTTTAGAATAGCTTTATAATTGTGTTTGTTAAAAGACGTACACTGCAGCATGTACCCACTACGCTGTTTGAAATGGCTTTGTTAAACATATTGCGAACATGAAGTATTTTAAACATTACTTAATGTTAGATGATCATGTAACCTATAAATACTGCATATGCTTGTTGGTTATTAGTCGTATTAATATACTAGTTAATTATTATTTGTATTTGACAGAACGATTTGTTTAAAGACATGTTTAACAATCTTCATATTGATTGAATTTGTAAAGCAATGGCGCTTCTACACATAATACCTGTTTCTGGGGTTTTATTTATCTTATATTTAATGATGACGTTTTATAAGCAAATGGTCACTGGACAGGTCTGAACCAAACAAAGAACATAAGTATTTAGAGTATTTAAATAGTAGTTTCGCATTTGCTGAAGTTGCTGAAGTTTTCATGGCCCATATTCACAAAGCTCCTTAGGGAAAACTTATTTAATAAGTAAATTTCTTAAATTCATAAAATTCCTTAAGTCTGTGGCTATTAAATGTAGAGGTCTTTTTACATTAAAATGTTTCAAACTTGTAGCTATTGCTTAGAATGTGAATAGAAAACATTGGATTTCAAATAGAACAGTTGATACGAATTTACACTCACATACAAGTTAAATTAAGATTTCTCTTAGGAGCTTTGTGAATACCGTCCCTTATCCTTAAAAGTTGATATACGTTTGAACTTGTCTTAAACTACTTTCATGAAACAATGCCGATACAAGCACAGATATCTTTCCAACTAACAAAGTAGATCTTTCTTCTTCCGAATTGAAAATTCCTCATGAGGAAATTATTTGAATATTCCGTGATATTATTAGCGTCGTTATTTTTCCCATACCTCATTTGTGTCTTTTAGATGTAATATCGATATTGTTTTACAGAAAATAAGCAGGAGATACTGAATAGACGCTTATATTGACCTTTACAAAAGTTTATTATTTCAACCAATATATTGTATATAAAATGAGATTAATCTGGTAATCTATAACCACGATTCAGGAAAACACCTTTATAGTTGTTATGTAAAGGCCTATGATATATAAAGGCT